>CM042431.1:2680000-3090000 GCA_023631565.1 Gymnocephalus cernua
GTCACAAAGCAAGCCAATCTACTTTTCCATGCTGATAAGAGAATTAAAATGAGAAAATATAATGGGACAAAAAGAAACCAAGGGACATTTAGAATAGATAAAAATGTGCGATTAATTGCGATTAAGGATTCAGGTGTAATTGCAAATAGTGATTAATCCTGATTAATCCACTGAAAATTCTGATTAATTTGATTAAAAATTTTAATCATTTGACAGCCCTAATATATATATATATATATATATATATATCAGGACCAAGAACACCAAGGGCCAGATGTACGTACATTTGCGAACGTAGCGTTATCAGCGCCATGGCTCACCCGCAGATAGCGAACGCAATGATACCGTAGTTTACGCCATATTTACAAAAACCTACAGGTCATCCGTAATTAGCGCCTTTCTCCGCCCACTATAGCGTAAACTGTAAGTACTTGTGCTATGATACGGCTGAGTGCAGACTGCGATATTCCCACTGCTGATGCTATGACTGTTTGAAATTATCCTGATGCCAATATTTGTAATGTAGCGAGGAGTTTAACAACTGCTGGAATGTGAACTCTGAGTCGGAGATTCGATGTCATCTTTGATTTCTTCCAGTAACTGTAATCTTGCATGGCTGCTTAATCTGTGATCCTTGTGGCAAAACTCCTTTCAGCTCGTCTCCTTGGCCTATGTCTTCGTCTTGCTCGGATTACTGCTGTCATTTCACCAGGAGGCATATGTGAGGAAACCCGCTTCCAGGTTTACACCTGCTTTTAAGAGGCGGAGAATTTTCACCGCAAAATAGAGGCGCGCTATCACTGCCGGTGTTTGTACATACCGCGGAATACGTAATTAAGCGCTCTTTACGCTTCCCCTCCCATCTCTTTACGGTAAACTCCCACTTTCCCCGCGACCCTCCCATGAATAAATATGCATGACACGAAAAACGCAATTTGCCCTTTTCAGCTCCCACGACATGCAGTTTGCGCTTTTACATCATTGCGGCCTGTTTGTACATACCTCGCCATGATTTTACGCGCACGTTGCGACACAAATACGCCTGAAGTGGGCGCAAAAGCGTTAGTACATCTGGCCCCAAGTATTAATATTAGACTCATACACTTACTCTGAGAACCCCTTCCATTTCAGCAGAAACTCTTCTCTTCCCTTCACCATTCTGCGGTCCAACACCTTCTCCACCACATAATCCTCCTCCTCTTCCTCCTTCACTGCTGCAGGAGATGGTGCAGGCTGCTCCTCCTCCTCCTCCTCCTCGGCCTTCTTGCCCTTCTTTCCTGCTCCGGTCACCAGCTCGACGTCTGCTGAGGGCTCCTTTCGTAGACCCAAGGGGGAAACATGCAGATATAAAGATACAAGGGTTAGAAGACCTAATGAGAGGTGGACGTGAATTATAGTTTACCATGTTTTACTATATTCAAATGTTAAGTTTCAATGGAGAAAATGCAAGGGCTGATGAGGTGGAGCAATCCATAGGACTTCAGAGTGTGAAGTATCTCCTGCATTAAAAATGAAATAACTAAAATGTAAGCCACAAAAGTCATTAACTGGTGCTACAAGTTACATGCACAGTAGCCTCAATCACCAACAGTTAATTTATCAGAAAATCGTGCAACAAGACAGGTCTGGTTGGTTCTTGCTGGGAGTAATTGTAAAGATTTACAAAGAATATGTTTAATGTTACGACATTTTATATCTATCTGGGATGTTTTGGGACCGATTGTGGCAGGATTGCTGCGGACAAAGTACTGTTACACAGGGTGATACACTGGTGAGAGCAAATGACGTTTAGCCATGTATGGAGCTAATTTAAATAGCTCACTTTACCGTATTGTGTCAGTTAACTTCTTTTTATGTTACATGTGGCTAGGGATAGGCAACGTTCACATTTTTACTGGTGCCGGTACAGACAGAGATGCTCACAAGTCTCTGAGCTGGAGTCCAAGTCAAGTCTCAAGTCTCTGGGCTAGAGTCCAAGTCAAGTCTCAAGTCTCTGGGCTAGAGCCCAAGTCAAGTCTCAAGTCTCTTAATAAGTAATAAGTAAATAAATAATATGCATTGCATCACATACGCGCGCACACGCACACACACAATAACAGCAGGCCCTAATAGGATGAGGACAGAGTAAAGGTAGGCTACACAGGACCTAAAATGTCCACACTTTTAGAAACTTTTTTCCCCACTTTTTGAAAACACCATACAAGGTTTTACAAGGGTCATACAAGGGTTAAACAAAAGCTCATTTATATTTCATGAGGAAGACAGTCGGAGTTAACCTCCCGTATCGTTAGCTCGTAGCTAAACCAAGAAACAAGCTAACAGTAACATTACATGGTCAATGCTAAGCTAACGTTAAACATGTGTACTGACATGTCAGGATGCGTTTTCAGATGCCTGATAAAATTAGATGAATGGCACAGCAGCGGCCGCCGGCCGGTGCAGTCAACATGTGTGTTCGCTGTCCTCTAATGTTGCCGCGCGCAGCAGATACAGTAGGTTACGTTACGTCGTGGGCAGGTTAGAGGTAACGGAGGGAGCGGAACAACAGCGAGCTCATCAGACGTTTCCTAAAAATAAACATTGTTCACGAGTCCCGCAGCTCGAGTCCGAGTTAAGTCTGAAGTCTTTCGAGGACGAGTCTCAAGTCGAGTCTGAAGTCACTGTGTGTGCGACTTAAGTCGCACTCGAGTCCGAGTCTCAAACTCGAGTCCCCATCTCTGGGTACAGATACCTGAAATTTGGTTCCGGTACCCAAACGGTACCTTTTGCAGTACTTTACCTTTGTAATAACATTTCAGTTGTAAAATTGATTTCCAACCTATTTATCCTAGAGTAACTTTGCTCCGTCTGCACATCTCTGTGTGTGTGTGTGTGTGTATGTGTGTGTGTGTGTGTGTGTGTGTGTGTGTGTGTGTGTGTGTGTCAAAGCTGAGCCCTGCTCTCTGTCAACATGCAGATGGCGTTTCTTCTATCGGGGTGAAAATGTTCCACCTAAACAAGTTCCTTCCTGAGACTATTTTGCAGAGCCAAAGTCGTTGCGTCCGGAGCATAACGCCGCCCAACACTATTGTGATTGGTTTAAAGAAATGCAAACAAGCCTAAGCGTTGTTTCTCCTATCCCAGAATGTCTGAGTAAGTGCATGTGTGAGACCGCATGTTGATGTGTCTGAACAAAAGAACAAACTATTCTAAACCATTCAGGAAGCAGACGTGAAAACGTCATGCATCCAAAGAATCAATAAATCCTGACAGATTAGTCAGTAAACTTGAACGGTATGGTATGAGGGGGGTTGTTTTCAACTGGCTAAGAAACTATCTACGTAACAGGCAACAGTTTGTGAAGATGGGTGAAAACATGCCGTCTTATTTGGACTAAACACCTTAACACGGTGTTTCCATTTCAGCTCAATGTGAGAGACTTTCCTGTGTTTTGCTGTCATTTATGGCCACTCTGCTTTCTCTCCCCTCTGTTGATCTATTCCACAGACAGTTCACAAAGCTCTAAGATTGTCAATAAAGTAAAAAGGTTAGCCTAATCCACTATCTAGGTTTTGTGAAAAAGCCCTCTGTTACTTCAGAGTGGTTGTAGTGTCCAGGGGGCTATTACACAAAAACAGGATATGGGATTAAGCCGGGATATTCCTGTTATCCTGGATGAATTTAGCCTTGACTCGGTTGCACAAAAGCAGAGGCAAATAAGTTACCATGGAGATTTATTCTGTACAGCTAACCTGCTCCTGACCAGGCTAACAACCAGGCTAACAGCTAGCCTGCTTCTGACCAGGTTAACAGCCAGGCTAACAGCTAGCCTGCTGACCAGGTTAACAGCCAGGCTAACAGCTAGCCTGCTCCTGACCAGGTTAACAGCCAGGCTAAGAGCTAGCCTGCTTCTGACCATGCTAACAGCTAGCCTGCTCCTGACCAGGTTAACAGCCAGGCTAAGAGCTAGCCTGCTTCTGACCATGCTAACAGCTAGCCTGCTCCTGACATCCCCTTCTCATCAACAGTTACAAATCTTGGTGTAAAAATGGACTCCCAACTCCCTTTTGAAGCCCATATAAATCCCCTATGCAAGACCTCCGCCCCATTCTCTCCCTCTCAGATGCCGAAAAGGCTGGTTCATGCCTTTGTCTCCTCCAGACTGGACTACTGTAACGCTCTTATCATTGGGATTCCTAGAAAGAGTCTGCAGAGGCTTCAGTACATCCAAAACTCTGCAGCTAGGATCCTGATGAGAGTGCGGAAACATGAGCACATTACCCCCATTCTCCACTCACTCCACTGGCTTCCCATCTCCACCAGGATTGAGCACAAGGTTTCCCTCCTCACATACCAATGCATCCATGGACATTTTGGTCCCCTTTAGATGTTTCGTCCCCTGTTTTTAGTTATTTTTATTTTAAAACTGCTCATTCGTTTGTTTTTAACCTGTAGCCCTTTGAGATCTTTTGATGAAAAGGGCATTATAAATAAAATGTTATAAAACCATGTATATATTATTATCAGCCTGCATTAAAATACAAGTGCATATTGCTGATCATTTAAGTACTATTATATAAAGTGTGACCATTATGTTTTATAATTATTCATGTGACAGTCTTTGTTACTGTTATATTACTGTATGAAGACTGATGTTCATATTGTTGTTAGAAGTTTGATGAATATATTACAGCAGTTATTGAGATAATTAGAAAAGGCTGATAAAGTTGCCAGATGTATTTTAAATGAAGTCTGTTACTAAGGGCAACATATAAAGTGCTGTACATGTGTGTTTCTATAGTAGACCAATGCACCTTCAATTATTTTAGTTCATTCATTTTTTGTATTCTTTAACAACTATAATTTGGGAGGATTGTACATTTTTCAAAACATCCTAAATGTACAATCCTCCCAAATTATAGTCTTAAAGTAGACTGGACCAGTAACTATCTAGTGTAGTAGACTACTGTACATTCATGTAACAGCAGGGTGCAGACACCCCAATGGTTTTTGACCTCATATTTTGCTGGGGGCAATAACTGATGAATATAACTCTGTTACATTCATGTTTGCAGTGTGCATTATATTTATCACTTAATAATCTTCATAGTTTCGCACCTGAGTTAATGTATATTTTTAGGCTGCTTACACATTCAGGTGGACCGCCAGTTATCCTGGATTTATTAATTCTACTTTTGTGCAACTCCCCCCTGAACACTGACCTGAACATGGCTGGTATCAGAGTCCGAGTCTCCTGCTTGTCTTCTGGGGACCTTGTTGCTCCGCTGCTCCGGGTTCTGGTTGTCCTCCTCCATTCCTCTCTTGTCCTGAAATCCAGCAGACGTCCACTGTGGCTGCTGGACTCACTCTGGATTCTGTTCAGTACAAATCAAAGCACTCAGAGATATTCAGGAGCTGCTGTCTCCTCTCGTTTTCCTCTCATCCACACACAACTGAAACAACAGTCGGCAAACTCAAAGCAGCGACTAGAAAACTTCCATTTCCTTCCTCGCTACACAATGAACTCAGACTAGTTTGGAGAAAACAGCATTATATTAAACTGTGAATAAATCTACACATATAGATATCAAACCAAAGCTACTCACTATATGTGATTAAAGTGCTGTGAGTTCACCACTTCTCCAGAAGGCAGGAGATGACGTCATCTCGGAGACAGCTGGCTTCATGTCTCACTCTGACTCTGTTGTTGTTTATGTGTGCTAACTTACACTAAGAACTTTACTGTCGTCAAAATACCTCCGCTATAAATAGTCCGGTTGGTTTGGGACGGTGTGAAAGCTCATCTGAACTCGGTGCAGATCAAACACCAGAACTCTGGTCTAGGGATCGACCGATACAGATTTTTTTTCAGTTTTAGCCGATGTCTGATACGGGCTGCCGGTTTTCTTGAGCCGATGCTGCTTTTGCTCTCTCAATTTTCTACATGAAATAAAATGAGCACGTCTAAGGCTAATATGCCGCCTAATATGCAAAGACTACACACTAGTTGGTCTAAACGAAAATGTAAAAGACGCTGCAGATTTGTCAACCACAGAACATAAATCAGCAGAGGAAAATAACGTGATGTCAGATGCTCATTAAGCAACAAATTGTTCAAGTTTCTGTTATAAACTACATCAACGTTAAAGGTATAAATATTCAACCACGTAGAAAACATATCTCTCAACGTTTTAAAAGCAGCACCCTACTGACACACACACACACACACACACACACACACACACACACACACACACACACACACACACACACACACACACACACACACACACACACACACACACACACACTTCTGTTTGGTAGCTGATCGACTGACTGAAAACTCAACCACCTTTGAACTGGATTGATAATGATAACGTCAGCAAACGGCTCTAAACACAAGTGAGGCAGACACGGTGCCCTTATGTCTGGTACATGATAAAACATATCTGTCAGCATTATATTTCATATTTCAGCTAAGTCAAACAGTGAAAAGATGCGTTGAATACGCAGCCACAAGAAGTAATTAGGTTGTTTTGTTGTTGTCTCACTTTTACTCACGACATGCTAACAGCAACAAAGGACTGAGACAATGCAGAAGTTTGCCGCCTAGAGGTCAGGAGGGAAACAACAGATACACATTCAGTTCATTAATCACTTAGTGGTGGACTGAAACTGAGTACAATTACTCAAGTACTGGACTTAACTCCAGGTACTTGTACTTTACTTGAGTATTAAATCATGTACAGCACTTAAATAAGTGAAACAATTTGTAAGTATGAAGAGAAATAACTAAGTATAATGTAAGCATTTAAATGTATGTTTCCACCAAACCCCAGCTAAATAAAATAGCAATTTCATGATTATTAAACACACTTCATTTATAGACTATAGAAAAATAAAAAAATAAATATCAAAATGTTCCAACAACAATCACCACTCTGGTCTGGTTGAAATAAACCCTTAATTCACCCATTTACATGTGGAGATATGCTGGCTCTATACACGCTAAAAGTCCTGATTATTTACATGGAGTCTGGCTCTATATACGCTAAAAGTCCTGATTATTTACATGGAGTCTGGCTCTATACACACTAAAAGTCCTGATTATTTACATGGAGTCTGGCTCTATACACGCTAAAAGTCCTGATTATTTACATGGAGTCTGGCTCTATACACGCTAAAAGTCCTGATTATTTACATGGAGTCTGGCTCTATACACGCTAAAAGTCCTGATTATTTACATGGAGTCTGGCTCTATACACGCTAAAAGTCCTGATTATTTACATGGAGTCTGGCTCTATACACGCTAAAAGGTCCTGATTATTTACATGGAGTCTGGCTCTATACACACTAAAAGTACTGAATATTTACATGGTGTCTGGTGTAGTTTGGTGATGGTGATTTCGGGGCTGTTTCATGTTAAACTAAAAGGATCTTACTCTTTCACTAAAAGCTCTATCTCTGTAGGGATCCTTTTAGGGCTGAAACGATTCATCGAGTTACTCGAGTAACTCCTCGAGGCAATAATTCTGCCTCGAAGCCTCGTTAAATTCCTATGACGTGCACTATACGCGCAGGGATCTGATTGTTCCACACGGACCGTTGTTCAGGAAGCACCACTAGCGCGCGATACATTTTGAATTTAGTTAGCGCGATGGCGGAGAGTAAAGATTCACACACACACACACACACACAGGTTGCTAGGTTACCATAGCAAATAGGCTCACCCCAGAAATTATATATTATTATTATTATATTATAGTAGCCTAATGGTAAATGCTGCAGGTGTAGAAATCTACAAAAAACAGATATTTACTTTGATGTCAGGGCTAGATTACAGCATGAAACTTAATTAAATTAAATTGCCAAATGTTGGAGTTGGAATAAATTACCTCTGTTCTTTTGAGAAATAAAAGCCAAATGCTCGATCATTTTACAGCCACATCATTTACGTTATACATTATTTGTTTTGGCTGTTTCAAAACACAATAAAAAATATCCAATTAATCGATCCATTAAGTTCTAGAATAATCAATTACATAAAGAATCGATAGCTGCAGCCCTAGATCCTTTCATGATGTTGCCAGACTCTTATAATAATAATCTGAGTCTGTCAGCAGCAACAACAGAACTTTTAGTGGATGGAAACTTTACCTTTTAACTAGGAGTTTAAACACAGACACAACAGGAAGAATAAATCCATCAAATTAAGTCACAAATAATCAGCATGTGGCCTTGTTTTCTTTATTCATTTAGCATTTATTTGTTCCACATTCCCAGACATTAAAATCAATTCAATCATTGACATTAATCTCCAAGTCTGATGAATGAATGAGCTGTTTGCTATCTGACCTGGTCTGTTTCCTGCTGCTCCATCATTCTTTAGTGTCAACTGGAAACACTTTGCTTTCTATTTCCTGACTTTGTATGACATCATCAGTGTCTTTGCTTTCAGTGTGAACAGACCTCAACACATTTAAAACCACATTCAGTCACAGAAAATACAATCAGGGGATATAAAACATCACAAGAAGATTATTAAATGAAAAGTTCACACCTCTATCTCTCTCTCTCTCTTATTATTATTATTATTATTATTATTATATGAAAAGTTCACACTTCTCTCTCTCTCTCTCCACTGTTTCCTGTGTTCAGCTATACGTTTGTTTTTGAGGGACACCTCTCTCTCTTTGTCTTTCTCCCTCTCTCTCTAACAGAATGAACAGATGATAACAGAGTGTTGTGAATATGTTACATTTCACATTAAATTATATGAGGAGAACTCTGAAGAAAGTCCTTCTCACCCATTTATTTTTGTCATAAATTGTAACAGTCTTGTCCATACATTACGGAGTTGGTATTTATATTTGAGGTATTACGATTTCTCATACCTGCATGTATCCCAGTTCACTTGCGTGCAATGATGGAGACGGATGAACAGAGCCGTGCACATGTATGGAATAAATAACTATATTAAACAGACGCTCCACTTATACTTTCACGTCAAGTTCAAGTCAGGTACCTTACCCCCATCTGTTTGTTTTCTTCACAAATCACACATTTTATACTTTTAATCCTCAATTCAAACTACAAAGTCAAATTAAATGAGATGTTATAATAATATTAATCCTTAGAGTTTTTGGGACAAAGAGTCTATGTACAACCCCAAGCATAATGTGTAGTCGTAGCCAGGATAACATATATGCTGTTCAGAAGATAAAGTTACTGCTGGTCAGCCTTCAATGTGGAGAGAAGATCAGAAAATAACAACACAGCTATCAGGGCACGAGGAGGAGGAAGGAGGAAACAGCTTGGCCCTGAAACATGTTCACAACGAGGCAGTGTGGATGAGCTGGTGTTTTTTAAGGTTACCACTCTGAGAAAACATTTTCCCACATTGTTCACACCAGTACGGCTTCTCTCCAGTGTGAACACGCTGGTGAGATCTAAGGTGACTACTATGAGAAAACATTTTCCCACATTGTTCACACCAGTACGGCTTCTCTCCAGTGTGAATACGCTGGTGAGATTTAAGGTGACTACTCTGAGAAAACATTTTCCCACATTGTTCACACCAGTACGGCTTCTCTCCAGTGTGAACATGTCGGTGGCTTTCTAGGCTACCACTCCTGGAAAAGGTTTTACCACATTGATCACAGCTGTAAGGTTTATCTCCAGTGTGAATGCGTTGATGTATTTTTAGTTTACTCTGTTCTGTGAACGCGGCCCCACATTGATCACAGCTGTAAGGTTTCTCTCCAGTGTGAATGCGTTGATGTGTTTTTAGGTTACTCTTTAGTGTGAAAGCGGCCCCACATTGATCACAGCTGTAAGGTTTCTCTCCAGTGTGAATGCGTTTATGTGCTTTTAGGTAACTCTGTAGTGTGAAAGCGGCCCCACATTGATCACAGCTGTAAGGTTTCTCTCCAGTGTGAATGCGTTGATGTGTTTTTAGGGTACTCTGTTCTGTGAAAGCGGCCCCACATTGATCACAGCTGTAAGGTTTATCTCCAGTGTGAATGCGTTGATGTGTTTTTAGGTTACTCTGTCGGGTGAAAGCGGCCCCACATTGATCACAGCTGTGTAGATTCTCTCCAGTGTGAACTCTCTGATGAATCTTTACATATCCAGATGTTGTGAAGGATTTGTCACAGTGTTGACAGTGGTGACGTTTGGGTCCCTCTCCTCCTCTCCGTTTCTATAACAACAGACAAGCAGACAGAGAAAGTTAGTGGACAACCTTCTTAATCCCTGGACTTGCTAGTTATCAGGGCGGCACGATGTGAGGAAAATATGCGATATCCCAAAACATTGTTGAATATCGCAATAATGATATAACTTGTGATAAACAGATGTTATAATGTAGCCTACTCAGTTTTGCTACTTTCAGTATTTTGCTAAAAAAACAACAACAAATTGCACGTTAAATTTTAAACAAATGACAAAAAAGTGTAGCCATGATGTGCTTCATCAGTTAAATCAGGTTTATTTTCTTTGGCCAAATGTTAACGGTTCAGCAGATAAAATACCCATAGTACTATACTCCACACAGAAAATGACATGTTATTCTCAACACTGTTTCCTCCTAGTGCTGGGTGGTATACCGGTTTGTACCATATACAGATATTAATTTCCCGTGTGATATGAATATTGCATATACCATAATACCGGTGCATTGCCGCTGAGAGCGCTACGGCCAAAGTAATCTGCAAGTCAATTGAGAACGGGAGCCTTGTTAATGGCATACACTTCTCAACCATGGTAGTATCTTTTTAACACAGAGGAATAGTTAACACACTGGATTTAAGAGGTCTTGCCTCGCTGAAATACGTCCGCCAACGTACTAACATTATTCAAACAGTGAAGCAGGCTGACAGCGGAGCTACGTTCACTTTTCTACAACAAGCTAACGTTACCTGTGGCCAAGGTAGTGTTTAAACAACTATCTTACAACTATTTTTTTTGAAAGGGAAACAATGTTAAAGTTGTTTGTATTCATTTGATTTAAGTTTATTTTGCTACAACTCCAAATCAGAAAAAGTTGGGACAGTATGGAAAACACAAATAAAAAAATAAAGTAGTGATTTCTAAATGTACTTTCATTTGTATTGCATTGCAGACAATGAACACAAAATAGTTCATGTTTTGTCTGGTCAACTTAATTTCATTTGTAAATATACATCCTTTCCTGTCATTCAGACCTGCAACACATTCCAAAAAAGGTTGGGACAGGAGCAATTTAGGGCTAATAATCAGGTAAATTGGTTAAATAATGATGTGATTAGAAAGAGGTGATGTCAACAGGTGATTGTATTTATGATTCGGTACAACAGCAGCATCCAAGAAAGGTCTAGTCCTTTAGGAGCAAAGATGGGCCGAGGATCGCCAGTTTGCCAACAAATACGTGAGAAAATTATTGAAATGATTAAAAACAATGTTCCTCAAAGAAAGATAGGAAGACATTTGCTTATTTCACCTTCAACAGTGCATAACATAATTGAAAGATTCAAGGAATGGGGAGGAATTTCAGTGCGTAAAGGACAAGGGCGCAAGCCTAAGCTGAACAACCGTGATCTCCGATCCCTCAGGCGGCACTGCATAAAAAAATCGTCATTCATCTGCGATAAGCGTTATCACCACATGGGCTCAGGACTACTTTGGCAAACCTTTGTCAAGTACCACAATACGTAGTTACATCCACAAATGCCAGTTAAAACTGTACTGTGCCGAAAGGAAGCCCTATGTTAACAGTGTCCAGAAGCGACGTCGACTTCTCTGGGCTCCGAGGCATCTGGGATGGACCATCACACAGTGGAAACGTGTACTGTGGTCAGATGAATCAGTATTTCAGGTATCGTTTGGGAGAAATGGACGCCGTGTGCTCTGGACCAAAGAAGAAAAGGATCATCCAGACTGTTACCAGCAACAAGTCCAAAAGCCAGGGTCTGTCATGGTATGGGTTGTGTCAGTGCCCTTGGCAAAGGTAACTTGCACTTCTGTGATGGCACCATTAATGCTGAAAGATTTTGGAGCACAATATGCTGCCTTCAAAAAGGAGCCTTAAAGTTACTTATCCAAGTCACTGTGCGTTACTATTTTGACATTTTTCTTAGTAAAAATTAGCGGTGGGCATAGATTAATTTTTTTAATCAAGATTAATCTCACTGTAATCTTGGAAGGAATCTAGATTAATCTAGATTAAAATGGCTCATTTGCATTCTGGCGTGTCGTGCATGAATACCTGCAGCAGTGTTTAACACTGAAAACACACAGCTCAGTTCAGCATTTACTTGCAGCTCTGCTACAGTAGCAGATAACCTTTAACATTACCTACCGGTCACATCGTCTCTAACAGTCCGGTCACAGTGACGTCCTGCACGGATCAACAGATGTTACAGTCCGGCGGCTGCTCGCTCTGTAGACGCACACCGAGCAGATTAATGCGCTCACAGATCCAATCTTTGCAGATGTTACCGCTCTGTGTTTGGCTAGCTAATAAGCCGTTAGCCTGTTTGCTTGAGGTTTGTCTGAAGGCGCCTAGCGGCAAGCCAGGCTCCGTCACACACCGACACATTCTGGATTCCGCACATCCTCCGCTCAGTTTAACCTCTAACCCCCCAGTACCGGTCAGAGAAGCGTGTTTACTTTGTCTCGGTCCTCCGGTGCGTCCAGCGAAGTCTTCATAGCTGCGTAGTATCCTATAGACCAGCTCCCAACCCAACTTTGAGAATAGATTAACGGTGATATTTTTTTTATCCTCCTGATAAGAGTCTCGCGTTAACGCAGCACGTTAACGCCGATAACGGACCACCACTAGTAAACATATATATATTTTTGCTTTCTTCTTGCGTCTCGGGGAGTGAAGTCACGTATGCGACAGATCACATTTTCAGCATGAGGACAGTTTACGTGTACCACGCAGAGACACAAACGTAAACAACAATGGAGGGAGGAGAGAGATGCGTGTTTTCTAGCTGGAAATACAGTCACTATTTTGAGTTTGTGTAAGTTAAAGATGGCAATATTAAGGTTTGTTGTAAACTCTGCTGGTGGCGACAAAGTGCTATAGCTACAAAAACACTACGTCAAATATGAAGAAACATTTGGAATTGCAGCACTGCACAGTTGAGTCAAACTTACAGAGCAAGTCCCAGCAGGTGGTGCGAAGCAGAGAGCAGGAGGTCCCCCGCCACCCAAACAACAAAAGCTGGACTTCGGTACAAAACCAGTGAGTGGGGGAGAGTTGAGGAAATTGGTCAGGCAATATGTTGTAGAGGAAATGCTGCCCTTAAACATGGTTGACTCGCTCGCTTTTGTGATATCACGTTGGTAAACAAGATCCCTACTACTGTCAATTCCTAGCTGCCTCACAGCATAACCGATAATATGGAATGTCGTTTCATTTAATATCAGTCCCTCCAGAAAAACGCAGAGTTTTTTCGTGATTGTTGCGGGCAAAAATCCTTGATTATGCGGCACGTTTTCTTAAAAAATGCGATGGAATATGCGGGATATTTATGCAATTTTATGCGATGAAATTGCGGGAACTTGCAAAAATTGCGGGAACTTGCAAAAACTGCGGGAACTTGGAAAAACTGCGGTTTGATGAAAAAGAGAAAAAAAGTGATTCCCCCAACACTGTGTTCTCAGTAGGTGAAATTCCGTCACTTCATAACGTTCCCATGGCAACAGGGGAAAATGGCTGCTCTTGTGTGAAGTAAACGCAACATTTTTTAACTTTCTGCTGAGATATATGTAGGGTTGGGTATTGTTTTTTTTTTTTTCTGATACTGCCGCTAAATCGGTACTTTTAAAACGGTGCCTGAACCGATACTTTTTAAGAAAGTTTTTTAAAAAGAAGAAACAAGAAGGATAGGCCTACTCAACAACAGTCGGTGACATTAAGGACACGTTGTTTATTACTAAGGCCATATGGTCAAAATTAAATGATTTAATAGTAATGTAATAACTATAACTTATAATAAACAATAACTTATTTCACCAGTAAATTGCTGTTGGACGACAAAAACAGCAACCAGATGGGAAAAGGGTATTTTACAATAACCAACCAAAACCAAACAATTACCAGTGTCCGTGAATGCACCATCTGTGCGTTTCCGACGTCGGCAGCTGCTGCGCTGCAGAGCAGACTGTTGATATACAGTCACACTTTACACTGGTTAACGTCACCTGTCAGCATTTTAACCGTGTTTAATCACGCTGCTAGCTAACGGTAGGCTAACGTTACCTGCTGTCCAGTGTAGTGTAAAGTCAGGCACCGAAATAAGGCACCGAAATCTTCGTTCTTATTCGGTCTCGTTAATTACTACCGTTTACGTCGGATCCGGGGGCCCATTGGCACCGAGTTTCGGTACCCAACCCTAGATATATGTGACTTTTTTGCAACGAAAATGCGGGGATTATGAAATCATGCAAGCCCCGCATATTTTTGCGCGGAAATCGGCAATTTATGCGGCGAAAGTGCGGCGTTTTTAAAAAAATGCGGCCCCCGCATGAATATGCGGACATTGGCTGATTATGCATTGAATTCTGCGATCGCATAATCGCGTTTTTCTGGAGGGACTGTAATATTAAATAAATGAATAAATCCATAAATACTAGCCTGACAAGCCAGACCTACATAAAGATGTTAGGTCTGGGAACTCACCATTGACAGGGCTCAAGCCGAGGGGCGGGATAAACGGCTGTCTTTCAAATTCCCTCTACATGCAATAGGATAGCGCTACAACCAGACAGAGCAACGAAGAAGGGGGCAGAGATAGTTGATACATTAAACGTCTGCCGTATCCGGTCGGCAAAACTCCGAACACATCTTCTTTTTTTTAGAATGACTTCAGTGCTGTTCTTTGTTCTTTGTATGGCACAACAATAGAATTCATGAATCCAAGATAACCGATAAAGCGAGGATTGACCTAGTCTGATCAGAGTATCCTGGCATTCAGTGTTTCACGACGGCAAAGCAAGGCTGAGGAGGAGCGACTAGGTCGAGTCAGGCTGAGGAAGAGCGACTAGGTCGAGGCCGGCTGAGGAGGAGCGACTAGGTCGAGGCAGGCTGAGGAGGAGCGACTAGGTCGAGGCAGGCTGAGGAGGAGCGACTAGGTCGAGCCAGGCTGAGGAGGAGCGACTAGGTCGAGTCAGGCTGAAGTAATTCAGATAGATTCACGGCTTTCCTCAATAGACTGCAAGGTTGATTGATATGTAGCTCAGTGATAGAGCTGTCGCCTGCATATTGGAAGGTTGGTGGTTTGATCCCTGGCCCTGCAGTCCCATTTCAAAGTGTCCTTGGGCAAGACACTGAACCAAGAGTTGTAAATGTGTGTGAATGTTTATCAGATGAGCAGTTGGCACCTTGTACGGCGGTAATAGCGCTTTGAGAAGTAGTTAAGACTAGAAAAACACTATCTAAATACAGTCCATTTACATTTTACATCACAGATTTACTGATGCTAAAATGGAGAATATGCGTTGTGCATACACATTTGTAAAAAGAAAAACATGGCCGCTGTAACGACACAGCGAAAGAAAGCGTGGCAGATGATTACGGACTGCCTGAATGTGTAAGCAGCCTAAACATATACATTAACTGACCACTGCTTTTGCACTGTATTAATATTCATTAATAATGAGATTATATTTCTGTGACTCTTCCGTCAGGAGTAACCTCTTTCCTTCACTCACCTCCTCCTCCTTCTTCCTCTTGCTCCCTCGCTCCTCTGAGTCTCCCGAGGCCTCACTGACAACTTTCCTCTTGCCCTCCTTCTTCTTTTCCTCCTTCTCCTTGTGTTTCTGCATGTACTCGGTGATAAGGTCGGGGCAGTCCAGGTTGTCTAGAGGCTCCCATGTGTTATCCTCACTGGAAAGGTGAAAGCAAACAAAAGAAAATCTCGTCAGGCTTTGTTTTTAGGAAATACATTCTCACTCCAATTGCTAAGTCGTATTATTCCTTTTTTATGGTTATTTGATGGTCTGCAACCTTAAACTTTCAACTTAAAATGCTGGAAATCTTGCAGATTATTTGCAATTTCTAAATGAGCAAGATTATATATATATATATATATATATATATATATATATATATATATATATATATATATATATATATATATATATATATATATATATATATATATATATATCTCAGGACCAAGAACACCAAGTATTAATATTAGACTCATACACTTACTCTGAGAACCCCTTCCATTTCAGCAGAAACTCTTCTCTTCCCTTCACCATTCTGCGGTCCAACACCTTCTCCACCACATACTCCTCCTCCTCTTCCTCCTTCACTGCTGCTGCTGCAGGAGATGGTGCAGGCTGCTCCTCCTCGGCCTTCTTGCCCTTCTTTCCTGCTCCGGTCGCCAGCTCGACGTCTGCTGAGGGCTCCTTTCGCAGGCCCAAGGGGGAAACATGCAGATATAAAGATACAAGGGTTAGAAGACCTAATGAGAGGTGGACGTGAATTATAGTTTACCATGTTTTACTATATTCAAATGTTAAGTTTCAATGGAGAAAATGCAAGGGCTGATGAGGTGGAGCAATCCATAGGACTTCAGAGTGTGAAGTATCTCCTGCATTAAAAATGAAATAACTAAAATGTAAGCCACAAAAGTCATTAACTGGTGCTACAAGTTACATGCACAGTAGCCTCAATCACCAACAGTTAATTTATCAGAAAATCGCCAGATGTTGCTTGCCTTCCAAAACTCTGTTCGTTTCGGGAAACAACAACAAACTTTGAGCTAGCGAGCTACACGCTGAAAATGGCAAGTTTAGAATAACGTTTTGATCGTGCAACAAGGCAGGTCTGGTTGGTTCTTGCTGGGAGTAATTGTAAAGATTTACAAAGAATATGTTTAATGTTACGACATTTTATATCTATCTGGGATGTTTTGGGACCGATTGTGGCAGGATTGCTGCGGACAAAGTAATGTTACACAGGGTGATACACTGGTGAGAGCAAATGACGTTTAGCCATGTATGGAGCTAATTTAAATAGCTCACTTTACCGTATTGTGTCAGTTAACTTCTTTTTATGTTACATGTGGCTAGGGATAGGCAACGTTCACATTTTTACTGGTGCCGGTACAGACAGAGATGCTCACAAGTCTCTGAGCTGGAGTCCAAGTCAAGTCTCAAGTCTCTGGGCTAGAGTCCAAGTCAAGTCTCAAGTCTCTAAATAAGTAATAAGTAAATTAATAATATACATTGCATCACATATGCGCGCACACGCACACACAATAACAGCAGGCCCTAATAGGATGAGGACAGAATAAAGGTAGGCTACACAGGACCTAAAATTTCCACACTTTTAGAAACTTTTTCCCCCACTTTTTGAAAACACCATACAAGGGTTAAACAAACGCTCATTTATATTTCATGAGGAAGACAGTCAGAGTTAATCTCCCGTATCGTTAGCTCGTAGCTAAACCAATAAACAAGCTAACAGTAACATTACATGGTCAATGCTGAGCTAACGTTAAACATGTGTACTGACCTGTCAGGATGCGTTTTCAGATGCCTGATAAAGTTAGATGAATGGCACAGCAGCGGCCGCCGGCCGGTGCAGTCAACATGTGTGTTTGCTGTCCTCTAATGTTGCCCCGCGCAGCAGATACAGTAGGTTACGTTACGTCGTGGGCAGGTTAGAGGTAACGGAGGGAGCAGAATAACAGCGAGCTCATCAGATGTTTCTTAAAAATAAACATTGTTCACGAGTCCCGCAGCTCGAGTTAAGTCTGAAGTCTTTCGAGGACGAGTCTCAAGTCGAGTCTGAAGTCACTGTGTGTGCGACTTAAGTCGCACTCGAGTCCGAGTCTCAAACTCGAGTCCCCATCTCTGGGTACAGATACCTGAAATTTGGTTCTGGTACCCAAACGGTACCTGTTGCAGTACTTTACCTTTGTAATAACAAAAAACATTTCAGTTGTAAAATTGATTTCCAAACTATTTATCCTAGAGTAACTTTGCTCCGTCTGCACATCTGTGTGTGTGTGTGTGTGTGTGTGTGTGTGTGTGTGTGTGTGTGTGTGTGTGTGTGTGTGTGTGTGTGTGTGTGTGTGTGTGTGTGTGTGTGTGTGTGTGTGTGTGTGTGTGTGTGTGTCAAAGCTTAGCCCTGCTCTCTGTCAACATGCAGATGGCGTTTCTTCTATCGGGGTGAAAATGTTCCACCTAAACAAGTTCCTTCCTGAGACTATTTTGCAGAGCCAAAGTCGTTGCGTCCGGAGCATAACGCCGCCCAACACTATTGTGATTGGTTTAAAGAAATGCAAACAAGCCTACGCGTTGTTTCTCCTATCCCAGAATGTCTGAGTAAGTGCATGTGTGAGACCGCATGTTGATGTGTCTGAACAAAAGAACAAACTATTCTAAACCGTTCAGGAAGCAGACGTGAAAACGTCATGCATCCAAAGAATCAAGAAATCCTGACTCATTAGTCAGTAAACTTGAACGGTATGGTATCAGGGGGGTTGTTTTCAACTGGCTAAGAAACTATCTACGTAACAGGCAACAGTTTGTGAAGATGGGTGAAAACATGCCGTCTTATTTGGACTAAACACCTTAACACGGTGTTTCCATTTCAGCTCATTGTGAGAGACTTTCCTGTGTTTTGCTGTCATTTATGGCCACTCTGCTTTCTCTCCCCTCTGTTGATCTATTCCACAGACAGTTCACAAAGCTCTAAGATTGTCAATAAAGTAAAAAGGTTAGCCTAATCCACTATCTAGGTTTTGTGAAAAAGCCCTCTGTTACTTCAAAGTGGTTGTAGTGTCCAGGGGGCTATTACACAAAAACAGGATATGGGATTAAGCCGGGATATTCCTGTTATCCTGGATGAATTTAGCCTTGACTCGGTTGCACAAAAGCAGAGGCAGATAAGTTACCATGGAGATTTATTCTGTACAGCTACCCTGCTCCTGACCAGGCTAACAACCAGGCTAACAGCTAGCCTGCTTCTGACCAGGCTAACAACCAGGCTAACAGCTAGCCTGCTGACCAGGTTAACAGCCAGGCTAACAGCTAGCCTGCTCCTGACCAGGTTAACAGCCAGGCTAAGAGCTAGCCTGCTTCTGACCATGCTAACAGCTAGCCTGCTCCTGACCAGGTTAACAGCCAGGCTAAGAGCTAGCCTGCTTCTGACCATGCTAACAGCTAGCCTGCTCCTGACATCCCCTTCTCATCAACAGTTACAAATCTTGGTGTAAAAATGGACTCCCAACTCCCTTTTGAAGCCCATATAAATCACCTATGCAAGACCTCCGCCCCATTCTCTCCCTCTCAGATGCCGAAAAGGCTGGTTCATGCCTTTGTCTCCTCCAGACTGGACTACTGTAACGCTCTTATCATTGGGATTCCTAGAAAGAGTCTGCAGAGGCTTCAGTACATCCAAAACTCTGCAGCTAGGATCCTGATGAGAGTGCGGAAACATGAGCACATTACCCCCATTCTCCACTCACTCCACTGGCTTCCCATCTCCACCAGGATTGAGCACAAGGTTTCCCTCCTCACATACCAATGCATCCATGGACATTTTGGTCCCCTTTAGATGTTTCGTCGCCTGTTGTTAGTTTTTTTTTATTTTAAAACTGCTCATTCGTTTGTTTTTAACCTGTAGCACTTTGAGATCTTTTGATGAAAAGGGCATTATAAATAAAATGTTATAAAACCATGTATATTATATTTATCACTTAATAATCTTCATAGTTTCGCACCTGAGTTAATGTATATTTTTAGGCTGCTTACACATTCAGGTGGACCTCCAGTTATCCTGGATTTATTAATTCTACTTTTGTGCAACAACCCCCCTGAACACTGACCTGAACATGGCTGGTATCAGAGTCCGAGTCTCCTGCTTGTCTTCTGGGGACCTTGTTGCTCCGCTGCTCCGGGTTCTGGTTGTCCTCCTCCATTCCTCTCTTGTCCTGAAATCCAGCAGACGTCCACTGTGGCTGCTGGACTCACTCTGGATTCTGTTCAGTACAAATCAAAGCACTCAGAGATATTCAGGAGCTGCTGTCTCCTCTCGTTTTCCTCTCATCCACACACAACTGAAACAACAGTCGGCAAACTCAAAGCAGCGACTAGAAAACTTCCATTTCCTTCCTCGCTACACAATGAACTCGGACTAGTTTGGAGAAAACAGCATTATATTAAACTGTGAATAAATCTACACATATAGATATCAAACCAAAGCTACTCACTATATGTGATTAAAGTGCTGTGAGTTCACCACTTCTACAGAAGGCAGGAGATGACGTCATCTCGGAGACAGCTGGCTTCCTGTCTCACTCTGACTCTGTTGTTGTTTATGTGTGCTAACTTACACTAAGAACTTTACTGTCGTCAAAATACCTCCGCTAGAAATAGTCCGGTTGGTTTGGGACGGTGTGAAAGCTCATCTGAACTCGGTGCAGATCAAACACCAGAACTCTGGTCTAGGGATCGACCGATACAGACTTTTTTTCAGTTTTAGCCGATGTCTGATACGGGCTGCCGGTTTTCTTGAGCCGATACTGCTTTTGCTCCCTCAATTTTCTACATGAAATAAAATGAGCACGTCTAAGGCTAATATGCCGCCTAATATGCAAAGACTACACACTAGTAGGTCTAAACGAAAATGTAAAAGACGCTGCAGATTTGTCAACCACAGAAGATAAATCAGCAGAGGAAAATAACGTGATGTCAGATGCTCATTAAGCAACTAATTGTTCAAGTTTCTGTTATAAACTACATCAACGTTAAAGGTATAAATATTCAACCACGGAGAAAACATATCTCTCAACGTTTTAAAAGCAGCACCCTCATATTATCACTGTGATGCGCATGTCCTACTGACACACACACACACACACACACACACACACACACACACACACACACACACACACACACACACACACACACACACACACACACACACACACACACACACTTCTGTTTGGTAGCTGATCGACTGACTGAAAACTCAACCACCATTGAACTGGATTGATAATGATAACGTCAGCAAACGGCTCTAAACACAATAATAATAATAATAATAATGCATTTTATTTATAGGCGCCTTTCAAAACACTCAAGGTCACCTTACAAAATCAACAACAAAACACTCAATCCATTAAACAAACAAACAGAGCATCAAACAGTAAAAAACATCATAATACTGTTAATAAAATGAACAGGCAAAGCAAAAAAAAACGGTCATTGCACAAAAGAAAAAAAGAGTTAAAGCGAGTAAGCCTCTCTGAAAAGATACGTTTTTAGGTGAGATTTGAAAGTGGTTATGGACGTGGAGTGTTGAATGTAGTGGGGCAGAGAGTTCCAGAGGTGGGGGGCTGAGTGACCGAAGGCTCTAGACCCCATGGTAACCAGACGAGCAGGTGGGAGGATGAGCTGGATGGAGGAAGAGGACCTGAGAGAACGGGTGGGTGTCTTGATATGGAGGAGTTCAGTGAGATACTGAGGGGCAAGATTGTTGATGGCTTTAAATGTAAGGAGTAGGATTTTGTAAATGATGCGGTATTTGAAGGGGAGCCAATAAAGTTGCCGCAGGACAGGTGTTATGTGACTGATGGAGGGGGTTCTGGTAATGATGCGGGCAGCAGAGTTTTGGACTAGTTGTAGTTTATGGATGGATTTGTCAGGTAAACCATAGAGGAGAGAGTTGCAATAGTCTAGGCGGGAGGTGACCAAGGTGTGAACCAGAATTTCAGCACTGTTTGGGGAGAGAGATGGGCGCAGGCGAGAGATATTACGTAAATGGAAATATGCTGACCGAGTGATGTTATTGATGTGGGACTGGAATGACAGAGTGCTATCTAGGATGACACCCAGACTCTTAACCTGGGGGGAGGGGGACACAGATGAGTTGTCAATGGAGATAGAGAAGTCATTTATTTTTGAGAGGATGGATTTGGTGCCAATAAGAAGGAGTTCAGTTTTGTGACTGTTGAGCTTAAGAAAGTTTAAGGAGAACCAGGATCTAATTTCCTGAAGACAATTTGATAGAGAGGTGGGAGGTAGGGATGTGGTGGGTTTAGTGGATAGGTAGAGCTGGGTGTCATCTGCATAGCAATGGAACTGAATGTTATGTTTACGGAAAATATGGCCAAGAGGGAGAAGGTAAATAATGAACAGAAGGGGTCCAAGGACAGAACCTTGGGGAACACCAGAGGAGATGGGGGAGGAGTGGGATCTGAAAGTTTTGAGTTGGACAAACTGAGTACGGCCAGAAAGATATGATTTAAACCAGTGCAGGGGTGTATCAGATAATCCAAGGGAGGCTAGTCGGTCGATGAGGATGGTGTGGGAGATGGTGTCAAAAGCCGCGGTCAGGTCGAGGAGGATGAGGATCGTTAGGAATCCAGAGTCCGCAGCCGTTAGGAGGTCATTGGTTATTTTAACAAGAGCTGTTTCGGTGCTATGAAGGGGACGGAAGCCTGATTGGAACTCTTCATAGAAACTATTGTGGGAGAGGTGGTCATGAATCTGAGATGCAACTGTTTTTTCAAGGATTTTTGAGAGGAAGGGGAGGTTGGAAATTGGGCGGAGATTGTTGAAGTTGCTGGGGTCAGCTCCAGGTTTCTTAAGAATGGGGGTTATTGCAGCTGATTTGAGGGATGACGGAACTATACCAGTGATAGGAGAGGAATGAATAATTGCAGTTATAAGAGGGGTCAGGGAGCGAATGCAAGCTTTAACCAGTGCAGTCGGGAGAGGATCCAGTTGGCAGGTTGATGGTTTAGATTTGCAGACAAGGTTGGTTATTTCAGCAGCTGAGGGGAGGGTAAAGTCAGAGAAAGGATGACAAGAAGAAAATTGAAAGTCAGAGCAAGGTTTGAGGGTTGAGATCTGGGGGGCTAACCGTTGATGGATACGGTCAATTTTAGTATTAAAAAATGTCATAATGGAATTGCAGGAGTCAGTGGAGTAAAAATGAGGTGGGAGAGAATCAGGTGGGCGTAGTGTTTTATGTACCAGTGAGAAAAGTGCTTGAGAGTTGCCAGAACCTGATCTGATTAAATCTGTATAATAGTTGGACTTTGCGGTGGAAAGAGAATCTTTATTCACTCTACAAGTGAGGCAGACACGGTGCCCTTATGTCTGGTACATGATAAAACATATCTGTCACCATTATATTCCATATTTCAGCTAAGTCAAACAGTGAAAAGATGCGTTGAAAGTTTAAAACGTACTGTTGTCTTTAAGATAAAGAGTAGCAGTGCTTCGGCTGTAGGCTACTTCCACCCAATATAGTCCCAGATCAATATCTGCCTAGGAAATCGTCTAGTCTTATTCTGCGTTGCTATTTGTACTTGTTGTGAATACGCAGCCACAAGAAGTAATTAGGTTGTTTTGTTGTTGTCTCACTTTTACTCACGACATGCTAACAGCAACAAAGGATTCCTTTCACTATGCTAAACTAAGCTAGCAGCGGCTCCGCCGGACTGAGACAATGCATGCACGGAGACAAACAACGCGTTCGCCCTCCTATCTCCATCTAGAGGAGACCGTGATCAGCCCTATTTCAACAAACGGTGGCGTATTCCTTTACAACTTGAGCCCCGAATCGCCCCGAGCCCACCGAGCTATAGAGGAGCAAGAAACGTAGCAACAGTTGCTCAGCAACGGACGTTCTGTTTCCCCGAATCTTAACAACAGCAGCAGAATGGGAAGCTGACGCATGCGCAGCTCTGTCTTCTACTCGCTTTGATAGCCGTGTAAAAGAACAGTTATTAAAGTGTTTACCTGAGTGTGTGTGCGGGTTAACCTGGAGCTTTGTCTTCTTAAAACCTTTTTGTTGTCTATGCTTAAAACTCAGTTAACTACACAACTATGTCCGCCGCCAGCCCGAGATCACAGTGAAGCAAAGAGACTTCCGGTTTCCTCCAAGTCAGGGATTTTCAGAATAAAGTTTAAAATGACAGAAGTTTGCCGCCTAGAGATCAGGAGGGAAACAACAGATACACATTCAGTTCATTAATCACTTAGTGGTGGACTGGAACTGAGTACAATTACTCAAGTACTGGACTTAACTCCAGGTACTTGTACTTTACTTGAGTATTAAATCATGTACAGCACTTAAATAATTGAAACAATTTGTAAGTATGAAGAGAAATAACTAAGTATAATGTAAGCATTTAAATGTATGTTTCCACCAAACTTCAGTTAAATAAAATAGCAATTTCATGATTATTAAACACACTTCATTTATAGACTATAGAAAAATAAAAAAATAAATATCAAAATGTTCCAACAACAATCACCACTCTGGTCTGGTTGAAATAAACCCTTAATTCACCCATTTACATGTGGAGATATGCTGGCTCTATACACGCTAAAAGTCCTGATTATTTACATGGAGTCTGGCTCTATACACGCTAAAAGTGCTGATTATTTACATGGAGTCTGGCTCTATACACGCTAAAAGTCCTGATTATTTACATGGAGTCTGGCTCTATACACGCTAAATGTCCTGATTATTTACATGGAGTCTGACTCTATACACGCTAAAAGTCCTGTTTATTTACATGGAGTCTGGCTCTATACAAGCTAAAAGTCCTGATTATTTACATGGAGTCTGGCTCTATACACGCTAAAAGTCCTGATTATTTACATGGAGTCTGGCTCTATACACGCTAAAAGTCCTGATTATTTACATGGAGTCTGGCTCTATACACGCTAAAAGTAGTGATTATTTACATGGAGTCTGGCTCTATACACGCTAAAAGTAGTAATTATTTACATGGAGTCTGGCTCTATACACGCTAAAAGTCCTGATTATTTACATGGAGTCTGGCTCTATACACGCTGAAAGTCCTGTTTATTTACATGGAGTCTGGCTCTATACACGCTAAAAGTAGTGATTATTTACATGGAGTCTGGCTCTATACACGCTAAAAGTAGTAATTATTTACATGGAGTCTGGCTCTATACACGCTAAAAGTGCTGATTATTTACATGGAGTCTGGCTCTATACACGCTGAAAGTCCTGTTTATTTACATGGAGTCTGGCTCTATACACGCTAAAAGTAGTAATTATTTACATGGAGTCTGGCTCTATACACGCTAAAAGTCCTGATTATTTACATGGAGTCTGGCTCTATACACGCTAAAAGTGCTGATTATTTACATGGAGTCTGGCTCTATACACGCTAAAAGTCCTGATTATTTACATGGAGTCTGGCTCTATACACGCTAAATGTCCTGATTATTTACATGGAGTCTGACTCTATACACGCTAAAAGTCCTGTTTATTTACATGGAGTCTGGCTCTATACAAGCTAAAAGTCCTGATTATTTACATGGAGTCTGGCTCTATACACGCTAAAAGTCCTGATTATTTACATGGAGTCTGGCTCTATACACGCTAAAAGTCCTGATTATTTACATGGAGTCTGGCTCTATACACGCTAAAAGTAGTGATTATTTACATGGAGTCTGGCTCTATACACGCTAAAAGTAGTAATTATTTACATGGAGTCTGGCTCTATACACGCTAAAAGTCCTGATTATTTACATGGAGTCTGGCTCTATACACGCTGAAAGTCCTGTTTATTTACATGGAGTCTGGCTCTATACACGCTAAAAGTAGTGATTATTTACATGGAGTCTGGCTCTATACACGCTAAAAGTAGTAATTATTTACATGGAGTCTGGCTCTATACACACTAAAAGTGCTGATTATTTACATGGAGTCTGGCTCTATACACGCTGAAAGTCCTGTTTATTTACATGGAGTCTGGCTCTATACACACTAAAAGTAGTAATTATTTACATGGAGTCTGGCTCTATACACGCTAAAAGTCCTGATTATTTACATGGAGTCTGGCTCTATACACGCTAAAAGTCCTGATTATTTACATGGAGTCTGGCTCTATACACGCTAAAAGTCCTGATTATTTACATGGAGTCTGGCTCTATACACACTAAAAGTCCTGATTATTTACATGGAGTCTGGCTCTATACACGCTAAAAGTCCTGATTATTTACATGGAGTCTGGCTCTATACACGCTAAAAGTCCTGATTATTTACATGGAGTCTGGCTCTATACACACTAAAAGTCCTGATTATTTACATGGAGTCTGGCTCTATACACGCTAAAAGTCCTGATTATTTACATGGAGTCTGGCTCTATACACACTAAAAGTCCTGATTATTTACATGGAGTCTGGCTCTATACACGCTAAAAGTCCTGATTATTTACATTGAGTCTGGCTCTATACATGCTAAAAGTCCTGATTATTTACATGGAGTCTGGCTCTATACACACTAAAAGTACTGATTATTTACATGGAGTCTGGCTCTATACAAGCTAAAAGTAGTAATTATTTACATGGAGTCTGGCTCTATACACGCTAAAAGTCCTGATTATTTACATGGAGTCTGGTGTAGTTTGGTGATGGTGATTTCGGGGCTGTTTGATGTTAAACTAAAAGGATCTTACTCTTTCACTAAAAGCTCTATCTCTGTAGGGATCCTTTTAGGGCTGAAACGATTCATCGAGTTACTCGATTACAAAAATTCTGCCTCGAAGCCTCGTTAAATTCCTATGACGTGCACTATACGCGCAGGGATCTGATTGTTCCACACGGACCGTTGTTCAGGAAGCACACCACTAGCGCGCGATACATTTTGAATTTAGTTAGCGCGATGGCGGAGAGTAAAGATTCACACACACACACACACACACACACACACACACACACACACACACACACAGGTTGCTAGGTTACCATAGCAAATAGGCTCACCCCAGAAATTCTATATTATTTGTTGGTAGCCTAATGGTAAATGCTGCAGGTGTAGAAATCTACATAAAACAGATATTTACTTTGATGTCAGGGCTTGATTACAGCATGAAACTTAATTAAATTAAATTGCCAAATGTTGGAGTTGGAATAAATTACCTCTGTTCTTTTGAGAAATAAAAGCAAAATGCTTGATCATTTTACAGCCACATCATTTTCGTTATACATTATTTGTTTTGGCTGTTTCAAAACGCAATAAAAAATATCCAATTAATCGATCGATTAATTTCTAGAATAATCAATTACATAAAGAATCGATAGCTGCAGCCCTAGATCCTTTCATGATGTTGCCAGACTCTTATAATAATAATCTGAGTCTGTCAGCAGCAACAACAGAACTTTTAGTGGATGGAAACTTTACCTTTTAACTAGGAGTTTAAACACAGACACAACAGGAAGAATAAATCCATCAAATTAAGTCACAAATAATCAGCATGTGGCCTTGTTTTTTTTTTTCTTAGCATTTATTTGTTCCACATTCCCAGACATTAAAATCAATTCAATCATTGACCTTATTCTCCAAGTCTGATGAATGAATGAGCTGTTTGCTATCTGACCTGGTCTGTTTCCTGCTGCTCCATCATTCTTTAGTGTCGACTGGAAACACTTTGCTTTCTATTTCCTGACTTTGTATGACATCATCAGTGTCTTTGCTTTCAGTGTGAACAGACCTCAACACATTTAAAACCACATTCAGTCACAGGAAATACAATCAGGGGATATAAAACGTCACAAGAAGATTATTAAATGAAAAGTTCACACCTCTCTTTATCTCTCTCTCTCTGTGTGTCTCTCTTATTATTATTATTATATGAAAAGTTCACACTTCTCTCTCTCTCTCTCTGTGTTTCCTGTGTTCAGCTATACGTTTGTTTTTGAGGGACACCTCTCTCTCTTTGTCTTTCTCCCTCTCTCTCTAACAGAATGAACAGATGATAACAGAGTGTTGTGAATATGTTACATTTCACATTAAATTATATGAGGAGAACTCTGAAGAAAGTCCTTCTCACCCATTTATTTTTGTCATAAATTGTAACAGTCTTGTCCATACATTACGGAGTTGGTATTTATATTTGAGGTATTACGATTTCTCATACCTGCATGTATCCCAGTTCACTTGCGTGCAATGATGGAGACGGATGAACAGAGCCGTGCACATGTATGGAATAAATAACTATATCAAACAGACGCTCCGCTTATACTTTCACGTCAAGTTCAAGTCAGGTACCTTACCCCCATCTGTTTGTTTTCTTCACAAATCACACATTTTATACTTTTAATCCTCAATTCAAACTACAAAGTCAAATTAAATTAGATGTTATAATAATATTAATCCTTAGAGTTTTTGGGACAAAGAGTCTATGTACAACCCCCAAGCATAATGTGTAGTTGTAGCCAGGATAACATATATGCTGTTCAGAAGATAAAGTTACTGCTGGTCAGCCTTCAATGTGGAGAGAAGATCAGAAAATAACAACACAGCTATCAGGGCATGAGGAGGAGGCAGGAGGAAACAGCTTGGCCCTGAAACATGTTCACAACGAGGCAGTGTGGATGAGCTGGTGTCTTTTAAGGTGACCACTCTGAGAAAACATTTTCCCACATTGTTCACACCAGTACGGCTTCTCTCCAGTGTGAACACGCTGGTGAGATTTAAAGTGACTACTCTGAGAAAACATTTTCCCACATTGTTCACACCAGTACGGCTTCTCTCCAGTGTGAACATGTCGGTGGCTTTCTAGGCTACCACTCCTGGAAAAGGTTTTACCACATTGATCACAGTTGTAAGGTTTATCTCCAGTGTGAATGCGTTGATGTATTTTTAGTTTACTCTGTTGTGTGAAAGCGGCCCCACATTGATCACAGCTGTAAGGTTTCTCTCCAGTGTGAATGCGTTGATGTGTTTTTAGGTTACTCTTTAGTGTGAAAGCGGCCCCACATTGATCACAGCTGTAAGGTTTCTCTCCAGTGTGAATGCGTTTATGTGCTTTTAGGGTACTCTGTAGTGTGAAAGCGGCCCCACATTGATCACAGCTGTAAGGTTTATCTCCAGTGTGAATGCGTTGATGTGTTTTTAGGGTACCCTTTAGTGTGAAAGCGGCCCCACATTGATCACAGCTGTAAGGTTTATCTCCAGTGTGAATGCGTTGATGTGTTTTTAGGTTACTCTGTAGTGTGAAAGCGGCCCCACATTGATCACAGCTGTGTAGATTCTCTTCAGTGTGAACTCTCTGATGAATCTTTAAATATCCAGATGTTGTGAAGGATTTGTCACAGTGTTGACAGTGGTGACGTTTGTGTCCCTCTCCTCCTCTCCGTTTCTATAACAACAGACAAGCAGACAGAGAAAGTTAGTGGACAATCTTCTTAATCCCTGGACTTGCTAGTTATCAGGGCGGCACGATGTGAGGAAAATATGCGATATCCCAAAACATTGTTGAATATCGCAATAATGATATAACTTGTGATAAACAGATGTTATAATGTAGCCTACTCAGTTTTGCTACTTTCAGTATTTTGCTAAAAAAACAACAACAAATTGCACGTTAAATTTTAAACAAATGACAAAAAGGTGTAGCCATGATGTGCTTCATCGGTTAAATCAGGTTTATTTTCTTTGGCCAAATGTTAACGGTTCAGCAGATAAAATACCCATAATGCTATACTCCACACAGAAAATGACATGTTATTCTCAACACTGTTTCCTCCTAGTGCTGGGTGGTATACCGGTTTGTACCATATACAGATATTAATTTCCCGTGTGATATGAATTTTGCATATACCATAATACCGGTGCATTGCCGCTGAGAGCGCTACGGCCAAAGTAATCTGCAAGTCAATTGAGAACGGGAGCCCTGTTAATGGCATACACTTCTCAACCATGGTAGTATCTTTTTAACACAGAGGAATAGTTAACACACTGGATTTAAGAGGTCTTGCCTCGCTGAAATACGTCCGCCAACGTACTAACATTATTCAAACAGTGAAGCAGGCTGACAGCGGAGCTACGTTCACTTTTCTACAACAAGCTAACGTTACCTGTGGCCAAGGTAGTGTTTAAACAACTATCTTACAACTATTTTTTTTGAAAGGGAAACAATGTTAAAGTTGTTTGTATTCATTTGATTTAAGTTTATTTTGCTACAACTCCAAATCAGAAAAAGTTGGGACAGTATGGAAAACACAAATAAAAAAATAAAGTAGTGATTTCTAAATGTACTTTCATTTGTATTGCATTGCAGACAATGAACACAAAATAGTTCATGTTTTGTCTGGTCAACTTAATTTCATTTGTAAATATACATCCTTTCCTGTTATTCAGACCTGCAACACATTCCAAAAAAGGTTGGGACAAGAGCAATTTAGGGCTAGTAATCAGGTAAATTGGTTAAATAATGATGTGATTAGAAAGAGGTGATGTCAACAGGTGATTGTATTTATGATTCGGTACAACAGCAGCATCCAAGAAAGGTCTAGTCCTTTAGGAGCAAAGATGGGCCGAGGATCGCCAGTTTGCCAACAAATACGTGAGAAAATTATTGAAATGTTTAAAAACAATGTTCCTCAAAGAAAGATAGGAAGACATTTGCTTATTTCACCTTCAACAGTGCATAACATAATTGAAAGATTCAAGGAATGGGGAGGAATTTCAGTGCGTAAAGGACAAGGGCGCAAGCCTAAGCTGAACAACCGTGATCTCCGATCCCTCAGGCGGCACTGCATAAAAAATCGTCATTCATCTGCGATAAGCGATATCACCACATGGGCTCAGGACTACTTTGGCAAACCTTTGTCAAGTACCACAATACGTAGTTACATCCACAAATGCCAGTTAAAACTGTACTGTGCCGAAAGGAAGCCCTATGTTAACAGTGTCCAGAAGCGCCGTCGACTTCTCTGGGCTCCGAGGCATCTGGGATGGACCATCACACAGTGGAAACGTGTACTGTGGTCAGATGAATCAGTATTTCAGGTATCGTTTGGGAGAAATGGACGCCGTGTGCTCCGGACCAAAGAAGAAAAGGATCATCCAGACTGTTACCAGCAACAAGTCCAAAAGCCAGGGTCTGTCATGGTATGGGTTGTGTCAGTGCCCTTGGCAAAGGTAACTTGCACTTCTGTGATGGCACCATTAATGCTGAGAGACTTTGGAGCACAATATGCTGCCTTCAAAAAGGAGCCTTAAAGTTTCTTATCCAAGTCACTGTGCGTTACTATTTTGACATTTTTCTTAGTAAAAATTAGCGGTGGGCATAGATTAATTTTTTTAATCAAGATTAATCTCACTGTAATCTTGGAAGGAATCTAGATTAATCTAAATTAAAATGGCTCATTTGCATTCTGGCGTGTCGTGCATGAATACCTGCAGCAGTGTTTAACACTGAAAACACACAGCTCAGTTCAGCATTTACTTGCAGCTCTGCTACAGTAGCAGATAACCTTTAACATTACCTACCGGTCACATCGTCTCTAACAGTCCGGTCACAGTGACGTCCTGCACGGATCAACAGATGTTACAGTCCGGCGGCTGCTCGCTCTGTAGACGCACACCGAGCAGATTAATGCGCTCACAGATCCAATCTTTGCAGATGTTACCGCTCTGTGTTTGGCTAGCTAATAAGCCGTTAGCCTGTTTGCTTGAGGTTTGTCTGAAGGCGCCTAGCGGCAAGCCAGGCTCCGTCACACACCGACACATTCTGGATTCCGCACATCCTCCGCTCAGTTTAACCTCCAACCCCCCAGTACCGGTCAGAGAAGCGTGTTTACTTTGTCTCGGTCCTCCGGTGCGTCCAGCGACGGGCTCCGGTGAAAGTCTTCATAGCTGCGTAGTATCCTATAGACCAGCTCCCAACCCAACTTTGAGAATAGATTAACGGTGATATTTTTTTTATCCTCCTGATAAGAGTCTCGCGTTAACGCAGCACGTTAACGCCGATAACGGACCACCACTAGTAAACATATATATATTTTTGCTTTCTTCTTGCGTCTCGGGGAGTGAAGTCACGTATGCGACAGATCACATTTTCAGCATGAGGACAGTTTACGTGTACCACGCAGAGACACAAACGTAAACAACAATGGAGGGAGGAGAGAGATGCGTGTTTTCTAGCTGGAAATACAGTCACTATTTTGAGTTTGTGTAAGTTAAAGATAGCAATATTAAGGTTTGTTGTAAACTCTGTGCTGGTGGCAACAAAGTGCTATAGCTACAAAAACACTACGTCAAATATGAAGAAACATTTGGAATCGCAGCACTGCACAGTTGAGTCAAACTTACAGAGCAAGTCCCAGCAGGTGGTGCGAAGCAGAGAGCAGGAGGTCCCCCGCCACCCAAACAACAAAAGCTGGACTTCGGTACAAAACCAGTGAGTGGGGGAGAGTTGAGGAAATTGGTCAGGCAATATGTTGTAGAGGAAATGCTGCCCTTAAACATGGTTGACTCGCTCGCTTTTGTGATATGACGTTGGTAAACAAGATCCCTACTACTGTCAATTCCTAGCTGCCTCACAGCATAACCGATAATATGGAATGTCGTTTCATTTAATATTAAATAAATGAATAAATCCATAAATACTAGCCTGACAAGCCAGACCTACATAAAGATGTTAGGTCTGGGAACTCACCATTGACAGGGCTCAAGCCGAGGGGCGGGATAAACGGCTGTCTTTCAAATTCCCTCTACATGCAATAGGATAGCGCTACAACCAGACAGAGCAACGAAGAAGGGGGCAGAGATAGTTGATACATTAAACGTCTGCCGTATCCGGTCGGCAAAACTCCGAACACATCTTCTTTTTTTTAGAATGACTTCAGTGCTGTTCTTTGTTCTTTGTATGGCACAACAATAGAATTCATGAATCCAAGATAACCGATAAAGCGAGGATTGACCTAGTCTGATCAGAGTATCCTGGCATTCAGTGTTTCACGACGGCAAAGCAAGGCTGTGGAGGAGCGACTAGGTCGAGTCAGACTGAGGAAGAGCGACTAGGTCGAGCCAGGCTGAGAAGGAGCGACTAGGTCGAGGCAGGCTGAGGAGGAGCGACTAGGTCGAGCCAGGCTAAGGAGGAACGACTAGGTCAAGTCAGGCTGAGGAAGAGCGACTAGGTCGAGCCAGGCTGAAGTAATTCAGATAGATTCACGGCTTTCCTCAATAGACTGCAAGGTTGATTGATATGTAGTTCAGTGATAGAGCTGTTGCCTGCATATTGGAAGGTTGGTGGTTTGATCCCTGGCCCTGCAGTCCCATTTCAAAGTGTCCTTGGGCAAGACACTGAACCAAGAGTTGTAAATGTGTGTGAATGTTTATCAGATGAGCAGTTGGCACCTTGTACGGCGGTAATAGCGCTTTGAGAAGTAGTTAAGACTAGAAAAACACTATCTAAATACAGTCCATTTACATTTTACATCACAGATTTACTGATGCTAAAATGGAGAATATGCGTTGTGCATACACATTTGTAAAAAAAAAAAAACATGGCCGCTGTAACGACACAGCGAAAGAAAGCGTGGCAGATGATTACGGACTGCCTGAATGTGTAAGCAGCCTAAACATATACATTAACTGACCACTGCTTTTGCACTGTATTAATATTCATTAATAATGAGATTATATTTCTGTGACTCTTCCGTCTGGAGTAACCTCTTTCCTTCACTCACCTCCTCCTCCTTCTTCCTCTTGCTCCCTCGCTCCTCTGAGTCTCCCGAGGCCTCACTGACAACTTTCCTCTTGCCCTCCTTCTTCTTTTCCTCCTTCTCCTTGTGTTTCTGCATGTACTCGGTGATAAGGTCGGGGCAGTCCAGGTTGTCTAGAGGCTCCCATGTGTTATCCTCACTGGAAAGGTGAAAGCAGACAAAAGAAAATCTCGTCAGGCTTTGTTTTTAGGAAATACATTCTCACTCCAATTGCTAAGTCGTATTATTCCTTTTTTAAGGTTATTTGATGGTCTGCAACCTTAAACTTTCAACTTAAAATGCTGGAAATCTTGCAGATTATTTACAATTTCTAAATGAGCAAGATTATACAGTGTTTCCCCTAGGATTTTTTTTTAGCTGTGGTGGCAGGTATGCCAACCCCTCTCCCCCCCCGCAGACACTCCAAGGCCGGACTTTCAAATAAAGAAAATAGAATTAATGTATACCTATTATGCCTATTCTCGTTCAAAATGTTCACTTTCTTCCTGAATTAATGCTATTTTTTTTACATACAGTACATTAGTGTGAGCAAACTCCTCAAAAACATGGAAACTCCATAATGATAACTGACTCTTTAACTAGAACAAGATCTCAGACTAGGAGGCAGTTCACTGAGTGATTAGTCTGTGATTGGAAACATGGTTTTAGCTAGTATGCAGGAAAATGCTTGCAGAAAGAAAGGCTGTTGTCAGGTAAAAATGTCACAGTCACAGAGGCTGAAGGGGAAATTGACATAGAAAAGCCTTTAATGATGAATGGACTGATAAGCAGGCTACCATTCATACTGTATGCCTCATTTGCAATGAAATGATGGCTGTTGCAAAATAATAAAACCAGCATCATCATCAAGAATGAAGAACGCCACGGTAACGATCGCGTCATTCACGTGCATATTCAGTAGCCACATGTATCTGTTTTGGTCTTAGTTATAATACATCCACAGATATACCGCTCCAGGAGAGAGGACGGTTCGCTCAGCCAGCAGTTAAGTTTAGAAGAATTTGTCCAAATTTCTAGATTCCCTAAAACTACGAATACAACCCACAGCTTTATTTGTTTTAGCTTGTTGGTAAAAATGAGCAGAGTAGAGCTGTGTTTGGTAAAACAGCGCGGTGGACGAGAGCAGACAGCAGATTAAAATATCTCTTTCTACATGTTTATGCCGGTCTATACAGGTGAGTGCATTGATAAGTATTGACTTTTTACCCATGAAGGTTTTATCGTAACCTACTTACAGTAACGAGACTAGCGTTCATCTGCCCCCCCAGCGGCCGTTGGTAATCCTCGGTATCGTTCCCAGTCAGGTGCTGCGCATGTTTTAGATGTGTGTGAGCGTTAACGTTAACACACATCTCGGCTGCGTGTGTGTGGCGCACAGGCAAGAATCCAGGCATGTGAATAGAGACGGGGCTGGGTTTGTGCTCTACCTGTGAAGCGCGTGTCCGCGCTATTCTCCGACAATCAACACCGTGGCGTGGCGGCAGGAATTTAACTGTGGCGGTGCGCCACTTGCCAATCAACGTAGGGGAAACACTGTTTATATATATATATATAAATATTTATATCTATCTATCTATCTATCTATCTATCTATCTATCTATCTATCTATCTATCTATCTATCTATCTATCTATCTCAGGACCAAGAACACCAAGTATTAATATTAGACTCATACACTTACTCTGAGAACCCCTTCCATTTCAGCAGAAACTCTTCTCTTCCCTTCACCATTCTGCGGTCCAACACCTTCTCCACCACATACTCCTCCTCCTCTTCCTCCTTCACTGCTGCTGCTGCAGGAGATGGTGCAGGCTGCTCCTCCTCGGCCTTCTTGCCCTTCTTTCCTGCTCCGGTCGCCAGCTCGACGTCTGCTGAGGGCTCCTTTCGTAGACCCAAGGGGGAAACATGCAGATATAAAGATACAAGGGTTAGAAGACCTAATGAGAGGTGGACGTGAATTATAGTTTACCATGTTTCACTATATTCAAATGTTAAGTTTCAATGGAGAAAACGCAAGGGCTGATGAGGTGGAGCAATCCATAGGACTTCAGAGTGTGAAGTGTCTCCTGCATTAAAAATGAAATAACTAAAATGTAAGCCACAAAAGTCATTAACTGGTGCTACAAGCTCCATGCACAGTAGCCTCAATCACCAACAGTTAATTTATCAGAAAATCGCCAGATGTTGCTTGCCTTCCAAAACTCTGTTCGTTTCGGGAAACAACAACAAACTTTGAGCTAGCGAGCTACACGCTGAAAATGGCAAGTTTAGAATAACATTTTGATCGTGCAACAAGGCAGGTCTGGTTGGTTCTTGCTGGGAGTAATTGTATAGATTTACAAAGAATATGTTTAACGTTACGACATTTTATATCTATCTGGGATGTTTTGGGACCGATTGTGGCAGGATTGCTGCGGACAAAGTAATGTTACACTGGGTGATACACTGGTGAGAGCAAATGACGTTTAGCCATGTATGGAGCTAATTTAAATAGCTCACTTTACCGCATTGTGTCAGTTAACTTCTTTTTATGTTACATGTGGCTAGGGATAGGCAACGTTCACATTTTTACTGGTTCCGGTACAGACAGAGATGCTCACAAGTCTCTGAGCTGGAGTCCAAGTCAAGTATCAAGTCTCTCGGCTAGAGTCCAAGTCAAGTCTCAAGTCTCTTAATAAGTAATAAGTAAATAAATAATATGCATTGCATCACATACGCGCGCACACGCACACACACAATAACAGCAGGCCCTAATAGGATGAGGACAGAGTAAAGGAAGGCTACACAGGACCTAAAATTTCCACACTTTTAGAAACTTTTTTCCCCACTTTTTGAAAACACCATACAAGGGTTAAACAAACGCTCATTTATAATTCATGAGGAAGACAGTCGGAGTTAACCTCCCGTATCGTTAGCTCGTAGCTAAACCAAGAAACAAGCTAACAGTAACATTACATGGTCAATGCTGAGCTAACGTTAAACATGTGTACTGACCTGTCAGGATGCGTTTTCAGATGCCTGATAAAATTAGATGAATGGCACAGCAGCGGCCGCCGGCCGGTGCAGTCAACATGTGTGTTCGCTGTCCTCTAATGTTGCCGCGCGCAGCAGATACAGTAGGTTACGTTACGTCGTGGGCAGGTTAGAGGTAACGGAGGGAGCGGAACAACAGCGAGCTCATCAGACGTTTCCTAAAAATAAACATTGTTCACGAGTCCCGCAGCTCGAGTCCGAGTTAAGTCTGAAGTCTTTCGAGGACGAGTCTCAAGTCGAGTCTGAAGTCACTGTGTGTGCGACTTAAGTCGCACTCGAGTCCGAGCCTCAAACTCGAGTCCGAGTCTCAAACTCGAGTCCCCATCTCTGGATACAGATACCTGAAATTTGGTTCCGGTACCCAAACGGTACCTTTTGCAGTACTTTACCTTTGTAATAACAAAAAACATTTCAGTTGTAAAATTGATTTCCAAACTATTTATCCTAGAGTAACTTTGCTCCGTCTGCACATCTGTGTGTGTGTGTGTGTGTGTGTGTGTGTGTGTGTGTGTGTGTGTGTGTGTGTGTGTGTGTGTGTGTGTGTGTGTGTGTGTGTGTGTGTGTGTGTCAAAGCTGAGCCCTGCTCTCTGTCAACATGCAGATGGCGTTTCTTCTATCGGGGTGAAAATGTTCCACCTAAACAAGTTCCTTCCTGAGACTATTTTGCAGAGCCAAAGTTGTTGCGTCCGGAGCATATCGTCGCCCAACACTATTGTGATTGGTTTAAAGAAATGCAAACAAGCCTAAGCGTTGTTTCTCCTATCCCAGAATGTCTGAGTAAGTGCATGTGTGAGACCGCATGTTGATGTGTCTGAACAAAAGAACAAACTATTCTAAACCGTTCAGGAAGCAGACGTGAAAACGTCATGCATCCAAAGAATCAAGAAATCCTGACAGATTAGTCAGTAAACTTGAACGGTATGGTATCAGGGGGGTTGTTTTCAACTGGCTAAGAAACTATCTACGTAACAGGCAACAGTTTGTGAAGATGGGTGAAAACATGCCGTCTTATTTGGACTAAACACCTTAACACGGTGTTTCCATTTCAGCTCAATGTGAGAGACGTTCCTGTGTTTTGCTGTCATTTATGGCCACTCTGCTTTCTCTCCCCTCTGTTGATCTATTCCACAGACAGTTCACAAAGCTCTAAGATTGTCAATAAAGTAAAAAGGTTAGCCTAATCCACTATCTAGGTTTTGTGAAAAAGCCCTCTGTTACTTCAGAGTCGTTGTAGTGTCCAGGGGGCTATTACACAAAAACAGGATATGGGATTAAGCCGGGATATTCCTGTTATCCTGGATGAATTTAGCCTTGACTCGGTTGCACAAAAGCAGAGGCAGATAAGTTACCATGGAGATTTATTCTGTACAGCTAACTTGCTCCTGACCAGGCTAACAACCAGGCTAACAGCTAGCCTGCTTCTGACCAGGTTAACAGCCAGGCTAACAGCTAGCCTGCTGACCAGGTTAACAGCCAGGCTAACAGCTAGCCTGCTGACCAGGTTAACAGCCAGGCTAACAGCTAGCCTGCTTCTGACCAGGTTAACAGCCAGGCTAACAGCTAGCCTGCTCCTGACCAGATTAACAGCCAGGCTAAGAGCTAGCCTGCTTCTGACCATGCTAACAGCTAGCCTGCTCCTGACCAGGTTAACAGCCAGGCTAAGAGCTAGCCTGCTTCTGACCATGCTAACAGCTAGCCTGCTCCTGACCAGGTTAACAGCCAGGCTAAGAGCTCCTGACATCCCCTTCTCATCAACAGTTACAAATCTTGGTGTAAAAATGGACTCCCAACTCCCTTTTGAAGCCCATATAAATCACCTATGCAAGACCTCCGCCCCATTCTCTCCCTCTCAGATGCCGAAAAGGCTGGTTCATGCCTTTGTCTCCTCCAGACTGGACTACTGTAACGCTCTTATCATTGGGATTCCTAGAAAGAGTCTGCAGAGGCTTCAGTACATCCAAAACTCTGCAGCTAGGATCCTGATGAGAGTGCGGAAACATGAGCACATTACCCCCATTCTCCACTCACTCCACTGGCTTCCCATCTCCACCAGGATTGAGCACAAGGTTTCCCTCCTCACATACCAATGCATCCATGGACATTTTGGTCCCCTTTAGATGTTTCGTCCCTTGTTTTTAGTTATTTTTATTTTAAAACTGCTCATTCGTTTGTTTTTAACCTGTAGCACTTTGAGATCTTTTGATGAAAAGGGCATTATAAATAAAATGTTATAAAACCATGTATATATTATTATCAGCCTGCATTAAAATACAAGTGCATATTGCTGATCATTTAAGTACTATTATATAAAGTGTGACCATTATGTTTTATAATTATTCATGTGACAGTCATTGTTACTGTTATATTACTGTATGAAGACTGATGTTCATATTGTCGTTAGAAGTTTGATGAATATATTACAGCAGTTATTGAGATAATTAGAAAAGGCTGATAAAGTTGCCAGATGTATTTTAAATGAAGTCTGTTACTAAGGGCAAGGCCGCTTTAATGCACGGGCTTACCTGGGCTGAAGCCCAGGGGCCTCCCAAGTTTAGGGGCCTCCCAAATTCACGTTAGTGATGAGCTGAAAAGGTCATATTGTTTTCTAACTTGTCAGATTTTCTGTCAATCACTCTAGTCGCAGGTTACATGGCTGCTGATTGATCCAAATTAGGAGTGACCCACGTGGCCCCATCGCCTATGGCCCGTGAGCTTACCTATCAGAATGTCTAGTTTCAGAGTGTCTCTTAGTTTTGGGGTGTGTCCCTCTATGACTGAGTGATGTCTTCCAACTGGTTTGCGGTTGAGAGCAACAGCGGGACATTTTTAACAATGTTTCACCATCTTATTCATCATTAAAGTCAATTCTGACAACGTTTTACGCGAGAAATGAACTGTTTAGATTTCGAATAAAGGCAGTCATCCGAAAGTCGTTGCCAAATTGACAATTTGCTTCAAAGTTTTCGGAGTTGAGAAGATCCATATTTGACGGACAGCCAGCTGGTGCATTAAGAGAACGGTGACCCGGATCGCTCACTCGCTGGCCGGCCATGATGCTGGGACGCCCCGCTGTAAGTTGCCGGTCTGTTAGACCGATCTCGTAAATAAGAGGCTTTTATTTCGCCGTTGACGGATTGTTTGTTAAATATCACAACACTTGTCCATCATAAGGTTAACGGGAACGTGTGGTTACACACACACGGCCACAGGCGCGCAGAGAGAGAGAGAAAGAGAGAGAAAGAGAGAGAGAGAGAGGGAGAGAGAGGGAGAGAGAGAGAGACAGAGAGAGGGAGAGAGAGACAGAGAGAGAGAGAGAGAGAGACAGAGAGAGAGGGAGAGAGACAGAGAGACAGAGAGAGAGAGAGACAGAGAGAGAGGGAGAGAGAGGGAGGGAGAGAGAGAGAGAGAGAGAGAGAGAGAGAGAGAGAGCTACCTTCAGGAGACTTGTTTAAATTATGACATAGGCTACATTAGATTTAGTATATAGTTCATACTTTTTTTGGCGTATTTCTTTTCTGATTCTGCGGTGGACGATGTTTCCTCGTCCACCGCCGAGGCAAACTGTTGATCAGCTGTAGAGCCAGAGTCTGAAATAACGTCAGCAAGCAGCAGCCGAGGAAACATCAACTGTAACATCTACAGATATAATCTTGCTAAATTTAGCCGCATTACTATTACGGAAGAAAAACTCTTGTATCCTTTTCTGCGACATACTCTTCTCTACAACTAACGTTCAGTCAACTAGTCTCAGCCTGCTCGCTTCTCAGCATGTCACGTCACTTTCACCTCTATCAGCTATAACGGTTCATTTTTAGTCGGCTATATTTTAGAACCTATCCATAACCCTTTTTTGCTATTTTCCTCATTATTTGATATACAAAAATATAAATAATGTCACACAGCGAATTAGTAATCATTTAAAAAATATAAATTCCAGCTGCTGCCAGCAGGTGCATGTGATTGGTTCACAGGGCTTGCTGAGGCCAGAGAAGAGGCTCCTACTTTGATCTGTTGCTGTTCTTTGCTAATCCTGTTATCAGTTCTTATCAATGTTTGTGCAGACAGGTGATGGTTGGTGATGTTTTTCATTATATCGTTTGAAATCATACTTTCATACATTTTGGTTTTATCATCACCATAAGTTGCTGTGTGTGGTTGTTACATAACGTATCTTGTGTTTATGCTCAGGTGGACTCAGTGATATGTTAATAACAATATTATGGTGATGTCTGGCTCAAAGAGGGAAAACTCACTGTTGTATGCCTCGAAAGAAACTAATGCATTTTGTGATGTAGATTACCTAGATGTTACACTTTTTTTAAATGAGACTCTGTAAATCGAGGGGATGGGGGGGCCTACAAAACCTCTCAGCCCCGGGGCCTAACATTAGGTTAAGGCGGCCCTGGCTGTAGGCTACTTCCACCCAATATAGTCCCAGATCAATATCTGCCTAGGAAATCGTCTAGTCTTATTCTGCGTTGCTATTTGTACTTGTTGTGAATACGCAGCCACAAGAAGTAATTAGGTTGTTTTGTTGTTGTCTCACTTTTACTCACGACATGCTAACAGCAACAAAGGATTCCTTTCACTATGCTAAGCTAAGCTAGCAGCGGCTCCGCCGGACTGAGACAATGCCTGCACGGAGACAAACAACGCGTTCGCCCTCCTATCTCCATCTAGAGGAGACCGTGATCAGCCCTATTTCAACAAACGGTGACGTATTCCTTTACAACTTGAGCCCCGAATCGCCCCGAGCCCACCGAGCTATAGAGGACCAACAAACGGAGCAACAGTTGCTCAGCAACGGACGTTCTGTTTCCCTGAATCTTGACAACAGCAGCAGAATGGGAAACTGACGCATGCGCAGCTCTGTCTTCTACTCGCTTTGATAGCCGTGTAAAAGAACAGTTATTAAAGTGTTTACCTGAGTGTGTGTGCGGGTTTACCTGGAGCTTTGTCTTCTTAAAACCTTTTTGTTGTCTATGCTTAAAACTCAGTTAACTACACAACTATGTCCGCCGCCAGCCCGAGATCACAGTGAAGCAACGAGACTTCCGGTTTCCTCCAAGTCAGGGATTTTCAGAATAAAGTTTAAAATGACAGAAGTTTGCCGCCTAGAGGTCAGGAGGGAAACAACAGATACACATTCAGTTCATTAATCACTTAGTGGTGGACTGGAACTGAGTACAATTACTCAAGTACTGGACTTAACTCCAGGTACTTGTACTTTACTTGAGTATTAAATCATGTACAGCACTTAAATAAGTGAAACAATTTGTAAGTATGAAGAGAAATAACTAAGTATAATGTAAGCATTTAAATGTATGTTTCCACCAAACTCCAGTTAAATAAAATAGCAATTTCATGATTATTAAACACACTTCATTTATAGACTATAGAAAAATAAAAAAATAAATATCAAAATGTTCCAACAACAATCACCACTCTGGTCTGGTTGAAATAAACCCTTAATTCACCCATTTACATGTGGAGATATGCTGGCTCTATACACGCTAAAAGTCCTGATTATTTACATGGAGTCTGGCTCTATACACACTAAAAGTGCTGATTACTTACATGGAGTCTGGCTCTATACACGCTAAAAGTCCTGATTATTTACATGGAGTCTGGCTCTATACACGCTAAAAGTCCTGTTTATTTACATGGAGTCTGGCTCTATACACGCTAAAAGTAGTAATTATTTACATGGAGTCTGGCTCTATACACGCTAAAAGTCCTGATTATTTACATGGAGTCTGGCTCTATACACGCTAAAAGTCCTGATTATTTACATGGAGTCTGGCTCTATACACGCTAAAAGTAGTGATTATTTACATGGAGTCTGGCTCTATACATGCTAAAAGTCCTGATTATTTACATGGAATCTGGCTCTATACACGCTAAAAGTCCTGATTATTTACATGGAGTCTGGCTCTATACACGCTAAAAGTCCTGATTATTTACATGGTGTCTGGCTCTATACACGCTAAAAGTAGTGATTATTTACATGGAGTCTGGCTCTATACACGCTAAAAGTAGTGATTATTTACATGGTGTCTGGCTCTATACAAGCTAAAAGTAGTGATTATTTACATGGAGTCTGGCTCTATACACGCTAAAAGTAGTGATTATTTACATGGAGTCTGGCTCTATACACGCTAAAAGTCCTGATTATTTACATGGAGTCTGGCTCTATACACGCTAAAAGTAGTGATTATTTACATGGAGTCTGGTGTAGTTTGGTGATGGAGATTTCGGGGCTGTTTCATGTTAAACTAAAAGGATCTTACTCTTTCACTAAAAGCTCTATCTCTGTAGGGATCCTTTTAGGGCTGAAACGATTCATCGAATTACTCGAGTAACTCGATTACAAAAATTCTGCCTCGAAGCCTCGTTAAATTCCTATGACGCGCACTATACGCGCAGGGATCTGATTGTTCCACACGGACCGTTGTTCAGGAAGCACACCACTAGCGCGCGATACATTTTGAATTTAGTTACTTTGATGTCAGGGCGAGATTACAGCATGAAACTTAATTAAATTAAATTGCCAAATGTTGGAGTTGGAATAAATTACCTCTGTTCTTTTGAGAAATAAAAGCCAAATGCTTGATCATTTTACAGCCACATCATTTTCGTTATACAATATTTGTTTTGGCTGTTTCAAAACGCAAAAAATAAAAATATCCAATTAATTAATCAATCGATTAAGTTCTAGAATAATCAATTACATAAAGAATCGATAGCTGCAGCCCTAGATCCTTTCATGATGTTGCCAGACTCTTATAATAATAATCTGAGTCTGTCAGCAGCAACAACAGAACTTTTAGTGGATGGAAACTTTACCTTTTAACTAGGAGTTTAAACACAGACACAACAGGAAGAATAAATCCATCAAATTAAGTCACAAATAATCAGCATGTGGCCTTGTTTTTTTGTTCATTTAGCATTTATTTGTTCCACATTCCCAGACATTAAAATCAATTCAATCATTGACGTTAATCTCCAAGTCTGATGAATGAATGAGCTGTTTGCTATCTGACCTGGTCTGTTTCCTGCTGCTCCATCATTCTTTAGTGTCGGCTGGAAACACTTTGCTTTCTATTTTCTGACTTTGTATGACATCATCAGTGTCTTTGCTTTCAGTGTGAACAGACCTCAACACATTTAAAACCACATTCAGTCACAGGAAATACAATCAGGGGATATAAAACGTCACAAGAAGATTATTAAATGAAACGTTCACACCTCTCTCTCTGTCTCTTATTATTATTATTATTATATGAAAAGTTCACACTTCTCTCTCCACTGTTTCCTGTGTTCAGCTATACGTTTGTTTTTGAGGGACACCTCTCTCTCTTTATGTCTTTCTCCCTCTCTCTCTAACAGAATGAACAGATGATAACAGAGTGTTGTGAATATGTTACATTTCACATTAAATTATATGAGGAGAACTCTGAAGAAAGTCCTTCTCACCCATTTATTTTTGTCATAAATTGTAACAGTCTTGTCCATACATTACGGAGTTGGTATTTATATTTGAGGTATTACGATTTCTCATACCTGCATGTATCCCAGTTCACTTGCGTGCAATGATGGAGACGGATGAACAGAGCCGTGCACATGTATGGAATAAATAACTATATTAAACAGACGCTCCGCTTATACTTTCACGTCAAGTTCAAGTCAGGTACCTTAACACCATCTGTTTTTTTCCTTCACAAATCACACATTTTATACTTTTAATCCTCAATTCAAACTACAAAGTCAAATTAAATGAGATGTTATAATAATATTAATCCTTAGAGTTTTTGGGACAAACAGTCTATGTACAACCCCGAAGCATAATGTGTAGTCGTAGCCAGGATAACATACATGCTGTTCAGAAGATAAAGTTACTGCTGGTCAGCCTTCAATGTGGAGAGAAGATCAGAAAATAACAACACAGCTATCAGGGCACGAGGAGGAGGCAGGAGGAAACAGCTTGGCCCTGAAACATGTTCACAACGAGGCAGTGTGGATGAGCTGGTGTCTTTTAAGGTGACTATTGTGAGAAAACATTTTCCCACATTGTTCACACCAGTACGGCTTCTCTCCAGTGTGAACACGTTGGTGTCTTTTAAGGTTACTACTGTGAGAAAACATTTTCCCACATTGTTCACACCAGTACGGCTTCTCTCCAGTGTGAACATGTCGGTGGCTTTCTAGGCTACCACTCATAGAAAAGGTTTTACCACATTGATCACAGCTGTAAGGTTTATCTCCAGTGTGAATGCGTTGATGTCTTATTAGGCTACTCTGTCGTGTGAAAGCTGCCCCACATTGATCACAGCTGTAAGGCTTTTCTCCAGTGTGAATGCGTTGATGTGTTTTTAGGTCACTCTGTAGTGTGAAAGCGGCCCCACATTGATCACAGCTGTAAGGTTTATCTCCAGTGTGAATGCGTTGATGTCTTTTTAGGGTACTCTGTAGTGTGAAAGCGGCCCCACATTGATCACAGCTGTGTAGATTCTCTCCAGTGTGAACTCTCTGATGAATCTTTAAATATCCAGATGTTGTGAAGGATTTGTCACAGTGTTGACAGTGGTGACGTTTGGGTCCCTCTCCTCCTCTCCGTTTCTATAACAACAGACAAGCAGACAGAGAAAGTTAGTGGACAACCTTCTTAATCCCTGGACTTGCTAGTTATTAGGGCGGCACGATATGAGGAAAATATGCGATATCCCAAAACGTTGTTGAATATCGCAATAATGATATAACTTGTGATAAACAGATGTTATAATGTAGCCTACTCAGTTTTGCTACTTTCAGTATTTTGCTAAAAAAACAACAACAAATTGCACGTTAAATTTTAAACAAATGACAAAAAAGTGTAGCCATGATGTGCTTCATCAGTTAAATCAGGTTTATTTTTTTTTGGCCAAATGTTAACGGTTCAGCAGATAAAATACCCATAATACTATACTCCACACAGAAAATGACATGTTATTCTCAACACTGTTTCCTCCTAGTGCTGGGTGGTATACCGGTTTGTACCATATACAGATATTAATTTCCCGTGTGATATGAATTTTGCATATACCATAACACCGGTGCATTGCCGCCGAGAGCGCTACGGCCAAAGTAATCTGCAAGTGAATTGAGAACGGGAGCCCTGTTAATGGCGTACACTTCTCAACCATGGTAGTATCTTTTTAACACAGAGAAATAGTTAACACACTGGATTTAAGAGGTCTTGCTTGCTGAAATACGTCCGCCAACTTACTAACATTATTCAAACAGTGAAGCAGGCTGACAGCGGAGCTACGTTCACTTTTCTACAACAAGCTAACGTTACCTGTGGCCAAGGTAGTGTTTAAACAACTATCTTACAACTATTTTTTTGAAAGGGAAACAATGTTAAAGTTGTTTGTATTCATTTGATTTAAGTTTATTTTGCTACAACTCCAAATCAGAAAAAGTTGGGACAATATGGAAAACACAAATAAAAAAATAAAGTAGTGATTTCTAAATGTAATTTCATTTGTATTGCATTGCAGACAATGAACACAAAATAGTTCATGTTTTGTCTGGTCAACTTAATTTCATTTGTAAATATACATCCTTTCCTGTTATTCAGACCTGCAACACATTCCAAAAAAGGTTGGGACAGGAGCAATTTAGGGCTAGTAATCAGGTAAATTGGTTAAATAATGATGTGATTTGAAAGAGGTGATGTCAACAGATGATTGTAATTATGATTCGGTACAACAGCAGCATCCAAGAAAGGTCTAGTCCTTTAGGAGCAAAGATGGGCCGAGGATCGCCAGTTTGCCAACAAATACGTGAGAAAATTATTGAAATGTTTAAAAACAATGTTCCTCAAAGAAAGATAGGAAGACATTTGCTTATTTCACCTTCAACAGTGCATAACATAATTGAAAGATTCAAGGAATGGGGAGGAATTTTAGTGCGTAAAGGACAAGGGCGCAAGCCTAAGCTGAACAACCGTGATCTTCGATCCCTCAGGCGGCACTGCATAAAAAATCGTCATTCATCTGCGATAAGCGATATCACCACATGGGCTCAGGACTACTTTGGCAAACCTTTGTCAAGTACCACAATACGTAGTTACATCCACAAATGCCAGTTAAAACTGTACTGTGCCAAAAGGAAGCCCTATGTTAACAGTGTCCAGAAGCGCCGTCGACTTCTCTGGGCACGGAGGCATCTGGGATGGACCATCACACAGTGTAAACGTGTACTGTGGTCAGATGAATCAGTATTTCAGGTATTGTTTGGGAGAAATGGACACCGTGTGCTCCGGACCAAAGAAGAAAAGGATCATCCAGACTGTTACCAGCAACAAGTCCAAAAGCCAGGGTCTGTCATGGTATGGGTTGTGTCAGTGCCCTTGGCAAAGGTAACTTGCACTTCTGTGATGGCACCATTAATGCTGAGAGATTTTGGAGCACAATATGCTGCCTTCAAAAAGGAGCCTTAAAGTTACTTATCCAAGTCAATGTGCGTTACTATTTTGACGTTTTTCTTAGTAAAAATTAGCGGTGGGCATAGATTCATTTTTTTAATCAAGATTAATCTCACTGTAATCTTGGAATGAATCTAGATTAATCTAGATTAAAATGGCTCATTTGCATTCTGCCGTGTCATGTATGAATACCTGCAGCAGTGTTTAACACTGAAAACACACAGCTCAGTTCAGCATTTACTTGCAGCTCTGCTACAGTAGCAGATAACCGTTAACGTTACCTACCGGTCACATCGTCTCTAACAGTCCGGTCACAGTGACGTCCTGCACGAATCAACAGATGTTACAGTCCGGCAGCTGCTCGCTCTGTAGACGCACACCGAGTAGATTAATGCGCTCACAGATCCAATCTTTGCAGATGTTACCGCCCTGTGTTTGGCTAGCTAATAAGCCGTTTGCCTGTTTGCTTGAGGTTTGTCTGAAGGCGCCTAGCGGCAAGCCAGGCTCCGTCACTCACCGACACATTCCGGATTCCGCACATCCTCCGCTCAGTTTAACCTCTAACCCCCCAGTACCGGTCAGAGAAGCGTGTTTACTTTGTCTCGGTCCTCCGGTGCGTCCAGCGACGGGCTCCGCTGAAAGTCTTCATAGCTGCGTAGTATCCTAGAGACCAGCTCCCAACCCAACTTTGAGAATAGATTAACGGTGATATTTTTTTTATCCTCCTGATAAGAGTCTCGCGTTAACGCAGCACGTTAACGCCGATAACGGACCACCACTAGTAAACATATATATATTTTTGCTTTCTTCTTGCGTCTCGGGGAGTGAAGTCACGTATGCGACAGATCACATTTTCAGCATGAGGACAGTTTACGTGTACCACGCAGAGATACAAACGTAAACAACAATGGAGGGAGGAGAGAGATGCGTGTTTTCTAGCTGGAAATACAGTCACTATTTTGAGTTTGTGTAAGTTAAAGATGGCAATATTAAGGTTTGTTGTAAACTCTGTGCTGGTGGCGACAAAGTGCTATAGCTACAAAAACACTACGTCAAATATGAAGAAACATTTGGAATCGCAGCACTGCACAGTTGAGTCAAACTTACAGAGCAAGTCCCAGCAGGTGGTGCGAAGCAGAGAGCAGGAGGTCCCCCGCCACCCAAACAACAAAAGCTGGACTTCGGTACAAAACCAGTGAGTGGGGGAGAGTTGAGGAAATTGGTCAAGCAATATGTTGTAGAGGAAATGCTGCCCTTAAACATGGTTGACTCGCTCACTTTTGTGATATCACGTTGGTAAACAAGATCCCTACTACTGTCAATTCCTAGCTGCCTCACAGCATAACCGATAATATGGAATTTCGTTTCATTTAATATTAAATAAATGAATAAATCCATAAATACTAGCCTGACAAGCCAGACCTACATAAAGATGTAAGGTCTGGGAACTCACCATTGACAGGGCTCAAGCCGAGGGGCGGGATAAACGGCTGTCTTTCAAATTCCCTCTGCATGCAATAGGATAGCGCTACAACCAGACAGAGCAACGAAGAAGGGGGAAGAGATAGTTGATACATTAAACGTCTGCCGTATCCGGTCGGCAAAACTCTGAACACATCTTTTTTCTAGAATGACTTCAGTGCTGTTCTTTGTTCTTTGTATGGCACAACAATAGAATTCATGAATCCAAGATAACCGATAAAGCGAGGATTGACCTAGTCTGATCAGAGTATCCTGGCATTCAGTGTTTCACGACGGCAAAGCAAGGCTGAGGAGGAGCGACTAGGTCGAGTCAGGCTGAGGAAGAGCGACTAGGTCGAGCCAGGCTGAGGAGGAGCGACTAGGTCGAGGCAGGCTGAGGAGGAGCGACTAGGTCGAGCCAGGTTGAGGAAGAGCGACTAGGTCGAGGCAGGCTGAGGAGGAGCAACTAGGTCGAGGCAGGCTGAGGAGGAGCGACTAGGTCGAGGCAGGCTGAGGAGGAGCGACTAGGTCGAGCCAGGTTGAGGAAGAGCGACTAGGTCGAGGCAGGCTGAGGAGGAGCAACTAGGTCGAGTCAGGCTGAGGAGGAGCGACTAGGTCGAGCCAGGCTGAGGAAGAGCGACTAGGTCGAGCCAGGCTGAGGAAGAGCGACTAGGTCGAGCCAGGCTGAGGAGGAGCGACTAGGTCGAGCCAGGCTGAGGAGGAGCAACTAGGTCGAGTCAGGCTGAGGAGGAGCGACTAGGTCGAGTCAGGCTGAAGTAATTCAGATAGATTCACGGTTTTCCTCAATAGACTTCAAGGTTGATTGATATGTAGCTCAGTGATAGAGCTGTCGCCTGCATATTGGAAGGTTGGTGGTTTGATCCCTGGCCCTGCAGTCCCATTTCAAAGTGTCCTTGGGCAAGACACTGAACCAAGAGTTGTAAATGTGTGTGAATGTTTATCAGATGAGCAGTTGGCACCTTGTACGGCGGTAATAGCGCTTTGAGAAGTAGTTAAGACTAGAAAAACACTATCTAAATACAGTCCATTTACATTTTACATCACAGATTTACTGATGCTAAAATGGAGAATATGCGTTGTGCATACACATTTGTAAAAAAAAAAAAAAACATGGCCGCTGTAACGACACAGCGAAAGAAAGCGTGGCAGATGATTACGGACTGCCTGAATGTGTAAGCAGCCTAAACATATACATTAACTGACCACTGCTTTTGCACTGTATTAATATTCATTAATAATGAGATTATATTTCTGTGACTCTTCCGTCTGGAGTAACCTCTTTCCTTCACTCACCTCCTCCTCCTTCTTCCTCTTGCTCCCTCGCTCCTCTGAGTCTCCCGAGGCCTCACTGACAACTTTCCTCTTGCCCTCCTTCTTCTTTTCCTCCTTCTCCTTGTGTTTCTGCATGTACTCGGTGATAAGGTTGGGGCAGTCCAGGTTGTCTAGAGGCTCCCATGTGTTATCCTCACTGGAAAGGTGAAAGCAGACAAAAGAAAATCTCGTCAGGCTTTGTTTTTAGGAAATACATTCTCACTCCAATTGCTAAGTCGTATTATTCCTTTTTTAAGGTTATTTGATGGTCTGCAACCTTAAACTTTCAACGTAAAATGCTGGAAATCTTGCAGATTATTTGCAATTTCTAAATGAGCAAGATTATATATATATATATATATATATATATATATATATATATATATATATATATATATATATATATATATATATATATATATATATATATATATATATATATATATATATATGCACCGATCCACATTTTTCACTTCCGATCCGATCCCGATACCCGAATTTGGATATCGGCCGATACCGATACTATTCCGATACCAGAGCTGTGTTTGCTTTAATATTATTATTATCATTATTGTTGATTTTATATGATGCTGAAATAAACTTCTCTCAACGGGCAAGTACGATATGTACGTACGTATGCATGTATGTCCCAAAAGGCAACTTGAGCTAAGTATAAGGTCAGAAAAGGAAGTCAGAAAAACAGGAAAAATCTCATTCTGAAAACAGATATGCAACTGTAAGGGTTTCAAATTGATTGTCATGTCAATATGTATTACATTCCCAAAATGTCAAATACTTGAAATATAAGAAAAATGCAAGTGTAAAAATTTCTCTCTCTTACTTACACACACACACACACACACACACACACACACACACACACACACACACACACACACACACACACACACACACACACACTCACTATCAATAAAACAGTGTGAACAGCGCAAATCAAGCACACTGGCTCTTGTAGCATCAACAAATCAACGTTTTAAAATGTCAAATATCTGAAATATAAGAAAAGTGCAATAACTGTAAACATCTTACACACACACTTAGTTACACACACACACACCTCTGTTTTCACGGCTGCGCAGCGGCGGCTCTGAAACAGCGGCCGCGGGGACACGTACAATTCGGGGTCTCTGGAGGACGTAACAACGGGGAATTCAAACGCCACAAGCCAGCGACAACACCAGGACAGACGATTGTGAAAGTCCTGTTTTGTTTTTGCATGTTGCTGTCTTGCTCTGCGGTGTTTCCACTGTGAAGTATTTCCAAACAGCGGACACACAGGATAGCATCGAGCTAGCCACAATGCTGCTCATGCTACTATCCTGCTAGCTGGCTGCAAACTGCGGAATGGACTTCCTGAGCGGGGACGTGTCTCATAACTCTGTGTCTCATTGAGCCGCGCCTCCGTTCAGGAAATCTATTCCACAGTTTGCAGCCAGCCAGCAGACCAGCAGACCAGCCAGCAGGAATCACTTTTGGAGCCATTTCAGCAGACAACGTTAAAGTGCAGACATGGCTCATGGTATCGGAAATCTCCACAGTTTGGATCGGGAAAATCCGATACCTGAATTAACGCTGGTATCGGCCACTATACCGATACTGGATCGGATCGGCCCCATCCCTAATATATATATATATATATATATATATATATATATACAGGGCTTAAAGTGAAAAAAAATCCTGAGCCTGAAACTTTTTTTTTGTTGGGGGGGGGGGGGGGGTCACAGTGTAATATTTCAATATGCACCCATTAAAGTTAATTTGTCTGGTAAAACGGTTTAAGTCCTTACAACATTCATACAATAATAAGTCACGTTAAGCGTTAAATTAAGAGTCAAGTCAATGTAGATTTACATATTGCAATAATATCATAATCCTACAATGAATCACTGTTAAAACAGAACTTTCTAGATGTTGTGTTGTTACTTTGGCCAGGTCGTCATCAAAAAAGTGAATTAGTACATTCGTGATATTGTCCATGTTGACATTAGTTGCTTCATGTACATTTATTAAAAACTTGTCATTGTTTATCTTTTCATATAGCTAAACGTCTAAACTCTGGGACGAGGCCGTTATGTTTAATAACTGCCATGCTGACTCCAAACAGACAGCTTTATCAAGGCGGTTTGGGCTTCAGAGAGCTTTTACACAGTCAGTGGCCATCGTTAATGACAAGTCGTGTTCCGCTATGAACGTGCACACATTTGTTTGTATCATAAGCACGGTCAGTCAGTGAAGGCGCAGTCGCAGCGGTAGCGGTCGTTGTCGGTGTCGTGCCAAGGTATTTACCCCGCCAGGATTGTGTCCCCTGACCGCGGGAGCGTGCGTGCACTCAGAGCGGAGTTTCACTGTTGCACTTCGAATTCACCTCTTTATTAATGGAACAAATAGCGACGTGAAATACTCGACAGCGTTTTCCATAGTAGCTAACAAGGGTCTCATTTATTATACGTTTATTTGTCTGTTACATTAAGGTGACCTGCTAACCCGTCCCTCCCTCCCCTCTAACGTGATTTCTGTTTTAATTTGATTTAGTTTAATATGGCTTTTCAACTAGTCGCTTTGTTCACCTGTCTGCCATATAAGTTACAGAGGGGATAGACAAAATGTCAGGCTGTTTTTAACCTGAAATAATATACACATTTCAGGTTAAACAGTTATTCAAGCTTCCTGCCTAACATGCAAAGGGTCTGTCCCGTCCTCATGTGTGCTATTATAAATAGAAGCTCTGCGTATCTGATACGCAGGGCTGCGACCGCCGGAGCTGTGCGGGAGTCGGAACGCAGACGTTATGCAGCTGGTGGAAATACACACGTTGACTTTAATGGAAACCGATTGACTCCGTCGACGTTCCGGAGCGGTTACGCAGCCTGTGGAAATCCTGGGTTACCGCTGCTGCCATCCCGTCTCTTCCTTCAACAAGCTGCCGTCCCGTCTCTTCCTTCAACACGCTGCACAAGCTCCCTCAATCTGAGGCACCACGTGCTAAACGGCTTCCCATCTCATCTTGTCCTCTATTCATGCCCAGCGCCATGTGTTTAACTCATTTCTCAACTAAAGCCGTATCTACATGTTCCAAGTTTGATAAACTTTGCCTCCATTTTTTTAGCTGCGGAGACGGTCTCCGGCCCACAACAGCAAAGACCCGCCCTACTTTGCATCTGATTGGCTAGAACTCGTTTCATTGGTAGGTGGAAGTTCGATGATTGGTTAAACCCAGCGCATCAAAATTAAATCCAATGTGGATTTTTTAATTTATTTATTGTTCTAAAATAGTCATACACCAGAAATCCCACCAGGCCCGAGTACTTTAATCCCTTCGTTAGTTAGAGTTGCGTTCCTCTGATATGAGTGGTAGGTGAAATCAATTGACTCGAACATATTAAACTGAGTGCAAGTTCCCAAATATTATTTTTTTTTTTTTTCCCTCACGGCCGCACGCCGGAGATCCGGCACAGTGCCGGAATACTTTAAGCCCTGTATATATCAGGACCAAGAACACCAAGTATTAATATTAGACTCATACACTTACTCTGAGAACCCCTTCCATTTCAGCAGAAACTCTTCTCTTCCCTTCACCATTCTGCGGTCCAACACCTTCTCCACCACATACTCCTCCTCCTCTTCCTCCTTCATTGCTGTTGCTGCAGGAGATGGTGCAGGCTGCTCCTCCTCTGCCTTCTTGCCCTTCTTTCCTGCTCCGGTCGCCAGCTCGACGTCTGCTGAGGGCTCCTTTCGTAGACCCAAGGGGGAAACATGCAGATATAAAGATACAAGGGTTAGAAGACCTAATGAGAGGTGGACGTGAATTATAGTTTACCATGTTTTACTATATTCAAATGTTAAGTTTCAATGGAGAAAATGCAAGGGCTGATGAGGTGGAGCAATCCATAGGACTTCAGAGTGTGAAGTATCTCCTGCATTAAAAATGAAATAACTAAAATGTAAGCCACAAAAGTCATTAACTGGTGCTACAAGTTACATGCACAGTAGCCTCAATCACCAACAGTTAATTTATCAGAAAATCGCCAGATGTTGTTTGCCTTCCAAAACTCTGTTCGTTTCGGGAAACAACAACAAACTTTGAGCTAGCGAGCTACACGCTGAAAATGGCAAGTTTAGAATAACGTTTTGATCGTGCAACAAGGCAGGTCTGGTTGGTTCTTGCTGGGAGTAATTGTAAAGATTTACAAAGAATATGTTTAACGTTACGACATTTTATATCTATCTGGGATGTTTTGGGACCGATTGTGGCAGGATTGCTGCGGACAAAGTAATGTTACACAGGGTGATACACTGGTGAGAGCAAATGACGTTTAGCCATGTATGGAGCTAATTTAAATAGCTCACTTTACCGTATTGTGTCAGTTAACTTCTTTTTATGTTACATGTGGCTAGGGATAGGCAACGTTCACATTTTTACTGGTGCCGGTACAGACAGAGATGCTCACAAGTCTCTGAGCTGGAGTCCAAGTCAAGTCTCAAGTCTCTGGGCTAGAGCCCAAGTCAAGTCTCAAGTCTCTTAATAAGTAATAAGTAAATAATATGCGCTGCATCACATACGCGCGCACACACACACACACACACAATAACAGCAGGCCCTAATAGGATGAGGACAGAGTAAAGGTAGGCTACACAGGACCTAAAATTTCCACACTTTTAGAAACTTTTTTCCCCACTTTATGAAAACACCATACAAGGGTTAAACAAACGCTCATTTATATTTCATGAGGAAGACAGTCGGAGTTAACCTCCCGTATCGTTAGCTCGTAGCTAAACCAAGAAACAAGCTAACAGTAACATTACATGGTCAATGCTGAGCTAACGTTAAACATGTGTACTGACCTGTCAGGATGCGTTTTCAGATGCCTGATAAAATTAGATGAATGGCACAGCAGCGGCCGCCGGCCGGTGCAGTCAACATGTGTGTTCGCTGTCCTCTAATGTTGTCGAGCGCAGCAGATACAGTAGGTTACGTTACGTCGTGGGCAGGTTAGAGGTAACGGAGGGAGCGGAACAACAGCGAGCTCATCAGACGTTTCCTAAAAATAAACATTGTTCACGAGTCCCGCAGCTCGAGTCCGAGTTAAGTCTGAAGTCTTTCGAGGACGAGTCTCAAGTCGAGTCTGAAGTCACTGCGTGTGCGACTTAAGTCGCACTCGAGTCCGAGTCTCAAACTCGAGTCCCCATCTCTGGGTACAGATACCTGAAATTTGGTTCCGGTACCCAAACGGTACCTTTTGCAGTACTTTAACTTTGTAATAACAAAAAACATTTCAGTTGTAAAATTGATTCCCAAACTATTTATCCTAGAGTAACTTTGCTCCGTCTGCACATCTGTGTGTGTGTGTGTGTGTGTGTGTGTGTGTGTGTGTGTGTGTGTGTGTGTGTGTGTGTGTGTGTGTGTGTGTGTGTGTGTGTGTGTGTGTGTGTCAAAGCTGAGCACTGCTCTCTGTCAACATGCAGATGGCGTTTCTTCAATCAGGGTGAAAATGTTCCACCTAAACAAGTTCCTTCCTGAGACTATTTTGCAGAGCCAAAGTCGTTGCGTCCGGAGCATAACGCCGCCCAACACTATTGTGATTGGTTTAAAGAAATGCAAACAAGCCTAAGCGTTGTTTCTCCTATCCCAGAATGGCTGAGTAAGTGCATGTGTGAGACCGCATGTTGATGTGTCTGAACAAAAGAACAAACTATTCTAAACCATTCAGGAAGCAGACGTGAAAACGTCATGCATCCAAAGAATCAAGAAATCCTGACAGATTAGTCAGTAAACTTGAACGGTATGGTATCAGGGGGGTTGTTTTCAACTGGCTAAGAAACTATCTACGTAACAGGCAACAGTTTGTGAAGATGGGTGAAAACATGCCGTCTTATTTGGACTAAACACCTTAACACGGTGTTTCCATTTCAGCTCAATGTGAGAGACTTTCCTGTGTTTTGCTGTCATTTATGGCCACTCTGCTTTCTCTCCCCTCTGTTGATCTATTCCACAGACAGTTCACAAAGCTCTAAGATTGTCAATAAAGTAAAAAGGTTAGCCTAATCCACTATCTAGGTTTTGTGAAAAAGCCCTCTGTTACTTCAAAGTGGTTGTAGTGTCCAGGGGGCTATTACACAAAAACAGGATATGGGATTAAGCCGGGATATTCCTGTTATCCTGGATGAATTTTGCCTTGACTCGGTTGCACAAAAGCAGAGGCAGATAAGTTACCATGGAGATTTATTCTGTACAGCTAACTTGCTCCTGACCAGGCTAACAACCAGGCTAACAGCTAGCCTGCTTCTGACCAGGTTAACAGCCAGGCTAACAGCTAGCCTGCTGACCAGGTTAACAGCCAGGCTAACAGCTAGCCTGCTCCTGACCAGGTTAACAGCCAGGCTAACAGCTAGCCTGCTGACCAGGTTAACAGCCAGGCTAACAGCTAGCCTGCTCCTAACCAGGTTAACAGCCAGGCTAAGAGCTAGCCTGCTTCTGACCATGCTAACAGCTAGCCTGCTCCTGACATCCCCTTCTCATCAACAGTTACAAATCTTGGTGTAAAAATGGACTCCCAACTCCCTTTTGAAGCCCATATAAATCACCTATGCAAGACCTCCGCCCCATTCTCTCCCTCTCAGATGCCGAAAAGGCTGGTTCATGCCTTAGTCTCCTCCAGACTGGACTACTGTAACGCTCTTATCATTGGGATTCCTAGAAAGAGTCTGCAGAGGCTTCAGTACATCCAAAACTCTGCAGCTAGGATCCTGATGAGAGTGCGGAAACATGAGCACATTACCCCCATTCTCCACTCACTCCACTGGCTTCCCATCTCCACCAGGATTGAGCACAAGGTTTCCCTCCTCACATACCAATGCATCCATGGACATTTTGGTCCCCTTTAGATGTTTCGTCCCTTGTTTTTAGTTATTTTTATTTTAAAACTGCTCATTCGTCTGTTTTTAACCTGTAGCACTTTGAGATCTTTTGATGAAAAGGGCATTATAAATAAAATGTTATAAAACCATGTATATTATATTTATCACTTAATAATCTTCATAGTTTCGCACCGGAGTTAATGTATATTTTTAGGCTGCTTACACATTCAGGTGGACCGCCAGTTATCCTGGATTTATTAATTCTACTTTTGTGCAACACCCCCCTGAACACTGACCTGAACATGGCTGGTATCAGAGTCCGAGTCTCCTGCTTGCCTTCTGGGGACCTTGTTGCTCCACTGCTCCGGGTTCTGGTTGTCCTCCTCCATTCCTCTCTTGTCCTGAAATCCAGCAGACGTCCACTGTGGCTGCTGGACTCACTCTGGATTCTGTTCAGTACAAATCAAAGCACTCAGAGATATTCAGGAGCTGCTGTCTCCTCTCGTTTTCCTCTCATCCACACACAACTGAAACAACAGTCGGCAAACTCAAAGCAGCGACTAGAAAACTTCCATTTCCTTCCTCGCTACACAATGAACTCGGACTAGTTTGGAGAAAACAGCATTATATTAAACTGTGAATAAATCTACATATATAGATATCAAACCAAAGCTACTCACTATATGTGATGAAAGTGCTGTGAGCTGTAAGTTCACCACTTCTACAGAAGGCAGGAGATGACGTCATCTCGGAGACAGCTGGCTTCCTGTCTCACTCTGACTCTGTTGTTGTTTAGGTGTGCTAACTTACACTAAGAACTTTACTGTCGTCAAAATACCTCCGCTAGAAATAGTCCGGTTGGTTTGGGACGGTGTGAAAGCTCATCTGAACTCGGGGCAGATCAAACACCAGAACTCTGGTCTAGGGATCGACCGATACAGACTTTTTTTCAGTCTTAGCCGATGTCCGATACGGGCTGCCGGTTTTCTTGAGCCGATACTGCTTTTGCTCCCTCAATTTTCTACATGAAATAAAATGAGCACGTCTAAGGCTAATATGCCGCCTAATATGCAAAGACTACACACTAGTTGGTCTAAACGAAAATGTAAAAGACGCTGCAGATTTGTCAACCACAGAACATAAATCAGCAGAGGAAAATAACGTGATGTCAGATGCTCATTAAGCAACAAATTGTTCAAGTTTCTGTTCTAAACTACATCAACGTTAAAGGTATAAATATTCAACCACGTAGAAAACATATCTTTCAACGTTTTAAAAGCAGCACCCTCATATTATCACTGTGATGCGCATGTCCTACTGACACACACACACACACACACACACACACACACACACACACACACACACACACACACACACACACACACACACACACACACACACACACACACACACGTTTGGTAGCTGATCGACTGACTGAAAACTCAACCACCATTGAACTGGATTGATAATGATAACGTCAGCAAACGGCTCCAAACACAAGTGAGGCAGACACGGTGCCCTTATGTCTGGTACATGATAAAACATATCTGTCATCATTATATTCCATATTTCAGCTAAGTCAAACAGTGAAAAGATGCGTTGAAAGTTTAAAACTTACTGTTGTCTTTAAGATAAAGAGTAGCAGTGCTTCGGCTGTAGGCTACTTCCACCCAATATAGTCCCAGATCAATATCTGCCTAGGAAATCCTCTAGTCTTATTCTGCGTTGCTATTTGTACTTGTTGTGAATACGCAGACACAAGAAGTAATTAGGTTGTTTTGTTGTTGTTGTCTCACTTTTACTCACGACATGCTAACAGCAACAAAGGATTCCTTTCACTATGCTAAGCTAAGCTAGCAGCGGCTCCGCCGGACTGAGACAATGCATGCACGGAGACAAACAACGCGTTCGCCCTCCTATCTCCATCTAGAGGAGACCGTGATCAGCCCTATTTCAACAAACGGTGACGTATTCCTTTACAACTTGAGCCCCGAATCGCCCCGAGCCCACCGAGCTATAGAGGACCAACAAACGGAGCAACAGTTGCTCAGCAACGGACGTTCTGTTTCCCCAAATCTTGACAACAGCAGATGAATGGGAAGCTGACGCATGCGCAGCTCTGTCTTCTACTCGCTTTGATAGCCGTGTAAAAGAACAGTTATTAAAGTGTTTACCTGAGTGTGTGTGCGGGTTTACCTGGAGCTTTGTCTTCTTAAAACCTTTTTGTTGTCTATGTTTAAAACTCAGTTAACTACACAACTATGTCCGCCGCCAGCCCGAGATCACAGTGAAGCAACGAGACTTCCGGTTTCCTCCAAGTCAGGGATTTTCAGAATAAAGTTTAAAATGACAGAAGTTTGCCGCCTAGAGATCAGGAGGGAAACAACAGATACACATTCAGTTCATTAATCACTTAGTGGTGGACTGGAACTGAGTACAATTACTCAAGTACTGGACTTAACTCCAGGTACTTGTACTTTACTTGAGTATTAAATCATGTACAGCACTTAAATAAGTGAAACAATTTGTAAGTATGAAGAGAAATAACTAAGTATAATCTAAGCATTTAAATGTATGTTTCCACCAAACTCCAGTTAAATAAAATAGCAATTTCATGATTATTAAACACACTTCATTTATAGACTATAGGAAAATGAAAAAATAAATATCAAAATGTTCCAACAACAATCACCACTCTGGTCTGGTTGAAATAAACCCTTAATTCACCCATTTACATGTGGAGATATGCTGGCTCTATACACGCTAAAAGTCCTGATTATTTACATGGAGTCTGGCTCTATACACGCTAAAAGTCCTGATTATTTACATGGAGTCTGGCTCTATACACGCTAAAAGTCCTGATTATTTACATGGAGTCTGGCTCTATATACGCTAAAAGTCCTGATTATTTACATGGAGTCTGGCTCTATACACGCTAAAAGTCCTGATTATTTACATGGAGTCTGGCTCTATACACGCTAAAAGTACTGATTATTTACATGGAGTCTGGTGTAGTTTGGTGATGGTGATTTTGGGGCTGTTTGATGTTAAACTAAAAGGATCTTACTCACTAAAAGCTCTATCTCTGTAGGGATCCTTTTAGGGCTGAAACGATTCATCTTGTTACTCGAGTAACTCGATTACAAAAATTCCTCGAGGCAAAAATTCTGCCTCGAAGCCTCGTTAAATTCCTATGACGCGCACTATACACGCAGGGATCTGATTGTTCCACACGGACCGTTGTTCAGGAAGCACACCACTAGCGCGCGATACATTTTGAATTTAGTTAGCGCAATGGCGGAGAGTAAAGATGTCCAGAAACAGCAGAGAATGTCTAAAGTTTGGGAAGAGAACAAGGTGCAATGTGTCTACTGACCTGGCAGACCACAGCAGTACAACTTCAGCATCTGAACCGAAAACATCCGCCCCACGCCGTTTCACCAAGCGTCGCTGAAACAAGGTAACGTAGCCTAAGCAGCCGCTGATTTTAATCGTATACTGTATTTGTAGCGATGTCGTGATGCGTGTTGACTAGATATGATGTTTAGCTTTGACGTTTTTAACTAGTAAAGTTATTCACGTTCAATTGCAAGAGAGTATAGCCTAAAAAAAAAACCTACACACACACACACACACCCTCGTCTCTCACTCTTCCGCGTGCACACACACACACACACACACACACACACACACACACACACACACACACACACACACACACACACACACACACACACACACACACACACAGGTTGCTAGGTTACCATAGCAAATAGGCTCACCCCAGAAATTCTATATTATTATTATTATATTATAGTAGCCTAATGGTAAATGCTGCAGGTGTAGAAATCTACATAAAACAGATATTTACTTTGATGTCAGGGCTAGATTACAGCATGAAACTGAATTAAATTAAATTGCCAAATGTTGGAGTTGGAATAAATTACCTCTGTTCTTTTGAGAAATAAAAGCCAAAGGCTTGATCATTTTACAGCCACATCATTTTCGTTATACATTATTTGTTTTGGCTGTTTCAAAACGCAAAAAATAAAAATATCCAATTAATTAATCAATCGATTAATTTCTAGAATAATCAATTACATAAAGAATCGATAGCTGCAGCCCTAGATCCTTTCATGATGTTGCCAGACTCTTATAATAATAATCTGAGTCTGTCAGCAGCAACAACAGAACTTTTAGTGGATGGAAACTTTACCTTTTAACTAGGAGTTTAAACACAGACACAACAGGAAGAATAAATCCATCAAATTAAGTCACAAATAATCAGCATGTGGCCTTGTTTTTTTATTCATTTAGCATTTATTTGTTCCACATTCCCAGACATTAAAATCAATTCAATCATTGACGTTAATCTCCAAGTCTGATGAATGAATGAGCTGTTTGCTATCTGACCTGGTCTGTTTCCTGCTGCTCCATCATTCTTTAGTGTCGGCTGGAAACACTTTGCTTTCTATTTTCTGACTTTGTATGACATCATCAGTGTCTTTGCTTTCAGTGTGAACAGACCTCAACACATTTAAAACCACATTCAGTCACAGGAAATACAATCAGGGGATATAAAACGTCACAAGAAGATTATTAAATGAAAAGTTCACACCTCTCTCTATCTCTCTCTCTCTCTTATTATTATTATTATATAAAAGGTTCACACTTCTCTCTCTCTGTCTCTCTTATTATTATTATTATTATTATTATTATTATTATATAAAAAGTTCACACTTCTCTCTCTCTCTCTCCACTGTTTCCTGTGTTCAGCTATACGTTTGTTTTTGAGGGACACCTCTCTCTCTTTATGTCTTTCTCCCTCTCTCTCTAACAGAATGAACAGACGATAACAGAGTGTTGTGAATATGTTACATTTCACATTAAATTATATGAGGAGAACTCTGAAGAAAGTCCTTCTCACCCATTTATTTTTGTCATAAATTGTAACAGTCTTGTCCATACATTACGTAGTTGGTATTTATATTTGAGGTATTACGATTTCTCATACCTACATGTATCCCAGTTCACTTGTGTGCAATGATGGAGACGGATGAAAACAGCTGTGCACATGTATGGAATAAATAACTATATTAAACAGACGCTACGCTCAGGTACCTTAACACCATCTGTTTTTTTTCTTCACAAATCACACATTTTATACTTTTAATCCTCAATTCAAACTACAAAGTCAAATTAAATGAGATGTTATAATAATATTAATCCTTAGAGTTTTTGGGACAAACAGTCTATGTACAACCCCGAAGCATAATGTGTAGTCGTAGCCAGGACAACATATATGCTGTTCAGAAGATAAAGTTACTGCTGGTCAGCCTTCAATGTGGAGAGAAGATCAGAAAATAACAACACAGCTATCAGGGCACGAGGAGGAGGCAGGAGGAAACAGCTTGGCCCTGAAACATGTTCACAACGAGGCAGTGTGGATGAGCTGGTGTCTTTTAAGGCTACTACTATGAGAAAACATTTTCCCACATTGTTCACACCAGTACGGCTTCTCTCCAGTGTGAACACGTTGGTGTCTTTTAAGGTTACTACTGTGAGAAAACATTTTCCCACATTGTTCACACCAGTACGGCTTCTCTCCAGTGTGAACATGTCGGTGGCTTTCTAGGCTACCACTCATAGAAAAGGTTTTACCACATTGATCACAGCTGTAAGGTTTATCTCCAGTGTGAATGCGTTGATGTCTTATTAGGCTACTCTGTAGTGTGAAAGAGGCCCCACATTGATCACAGCTGTAAGGTTTATCTCCAGTGTGAATGCGTTGATGTGTTTTTAGGTTACTCTGTCGTGTGAAAGCTGCCCCACATTGATCACAGCTGTAAGGCTTTTCTCCAGTGTGAATGCGCTGATGTCTTTTTAGGTCACTCTGTAGTGTGAAAGAGGCCCCACATTGATCACAGCTGTAAGGTTTATCTCCAGTGTGAATGCGTTGATGTGTTTTTAGGGTACTCTGTAGTGTGAAAGCGGCCCCACATTGATCACAGCTGTGTAGATTCTCTCCAGTGTGAACTCTCTGATGACTCTTTAAATATCCAGATGTTGTGAAGGATTTGTCACAGTGTTGACAGTGGTGACGTTTGGGTCCCTCTCCTCCTCTCCGTTTCTATAACAACAGACAAGCAGACAGAGAAAGTTAGTGGACAACCTTCTTAATCCCTGGACTTGCTAGTTATTAGGGCGGCACGATATGAGGAAAATATGCGATATCCCAAAACGTTGTTGAATATCGCAATAATGATATAACTTGTGATAAACAGATGTTATAATGTAGCCTACTCAGTTTTGCTACTTTCAGTATTTTGCTAAAAAAACAACAACAAATTGCACGTTAAATTTTAAACAAATGACAAAAAAGTGTAGCCATGATGTGCTTCATCGGTTAAATCAGGTTTATTTTTTTTTGGCTAAATGTTAACGGTTCAGCAGATAAAATACCCATAATACTATACTCCACACAGAAAATGACATGTTATTCTCAACACTGTTTCCTCCTAGTGCTGGGTGGTATACCGGTTTGTACCATATACAGATATTAATTTCCCGTGTGATATGAATTTTGCATATACCATAACACCGGTGCATTGCCGCCGAGAGCGCTACGGCCAAAGTAATCTGCAAGTGAATTGAGAACGGGAGCCCTGTTAATGGCGTACACTTCTCAACCATGGTAGTATCTTTTTAACACAGAGAAATAGTTAACACACTGGATTTAAGAGGTCTTGCTTGCTGAAATACGTCCGCCAACGTACTAACATTATTCAAACAGTGAAGCAGGCTGACAGCGGAGCTACGTTCACTTTTCTACAACAAGCTAACGTTACCTGTGGCCAAGGTAGTGTTTAAACAACTATCTTACAACTATTTTTTTTGAAAGGGAAACAATGTTAAAGTTGTTTGTATTCATTTGATTTAAGTTTATTTTGCTACAACTCCAAATCAGAAAAAGTTGGGACAATATGGAAAACACAAATAAAAAAATAAAGTAGTGATTTCTAAATGTAATTTCATTTGTATTGCATTGCAGACAATGAACACAAAATAGTTCATGTTTTGTCTGGTCAACTTAATTTCATTTGTAAATATACATCCTTTCCTGTTATTCAGACCTGCAACACATTCCAAAAAAGGTTGGGACAGGAGCAATTTAGGGCTAGTAATCAGGTAAATTGGTTAAATAATGATGTGATTTGAAAGAGGTGATGTCAACAGATGATTGTAATTATGATTCGGTACAACAGCAGCATCCAAGAAAGGTCTAGTCCTTTAGGAGCAAAGATGGGCCGAGGATCGCCAGTTTGCCAACAAATACGTGAGAAAATTATTGAAATGTTTAAAAACAATGTTCCTCAAAGAAAGATAGGAAGACATTTTCTTATTTCACCTTCAACAGTGCATAACATAATTGAAAGATTCAAGGAATGGGGAGGAATTTCAGTGCGTAAAGGACAAGGGCGCAAGCCTAAGCTGAACAACCGTGATCTCCGATCCTTCAGGCGGCACTGCATAAAAAAATCGTCATTCATCTATAAGCGATATCACCACATGGTCTCAGGACTACTTTGGCAAACCTTTGTCAAGTACCACAATACGTAGTTACATCCACAAATGCCAGTTAAAACTGTACTGTGCCAAAAGGAAGCCCTATGTTAACAGTGTCCAGAAGCGCCGTCGACTTCTCTGGGCACGGAGGCATCTGGGATGGACCTTCACACAGTGTAAACGTGTACTGTGGTCAGATGAATCAGTATTTCAGGTATTGTTTGGGAGAAATGGACACCGTGTGCTCCGGACCAAAGAAGAAAAGGATCATCCAGACTGTTTCCAGCAACAAGTCCAAAAGCCAGGGTCTGTCATGGTATGGGTTGTGTCAGTGCCCTTGGCAAAGGTAACTTGCACTTCTGTGATGGCACCATATATGCTGAGAGATTTTGGAGCACAATATGCTGCCTTCAAAAAGGAGCCTTAAAGTTACTTATCCAAGTCACTGTGCGTTACTATTTTGACGTTTTTCTTAGTAAAAATTAGCGGTGGGCATAGATTCATTTTTTTAATCAAGATTAATCTCACTGTAATCTTGGAATGAATCTAGATTAATCTAGATTAAAATGGCTCATTTGCATTCTGCCGTGTCATGTATGAATACCTGCAGCAGTGTTTAACACTGAAAACACACAGCTCAGTTCAGCATTTACTTGCAGCTCTGCTACAGTAGCAGATAACCGTTAACGTTACCTACCGGTCACATCGTCTCTAACAGTCCGGTCACAGTGACGTCCTGCACGAATCAACAGATGTTACAGTCCGGCAGCTGCTCGCTCTGTAGACGCACACCAAGCAGATTAATGCGCTCACAGATCCAATCTTTGCAGATGTTACCGCCCTGTGTTTGGCTAGCTAATAAGCCGTTAGCCTGTTTGCTTGAGGTTTGTCTGAAGGCGCCTAGCGGCAAGCCAGCCATCACACACCGACACATTCCGGATTCCGCACATCCTCCGCTCAGTTTAACCTCTAACCCCCCAGTACCGGTCAGAGAAGCGTGTTTACTTTGTCTCGGTCCTCCGGTGCGTCCAGCGACGGGCTCCGCTGAAAGTCTTCATAGCTGCGTAGTATCCTAGAGACCAGCTCCCAACCCAACTTTGAGAATAGATTAACGGTGATATTTTTTTTATCGTCCGATAAGAGTCTCGCGTTAACGCAGCATGTTAACGCCGATAACGCAGCACGCTAACGCTGATAACGGACCACCACTAGTAAACATATATATATATTTGCTTTCTTCTTGCGTCTCGGGGAGTGAATTCACGTATGCGACAGATCACATTTTCAGCATGAGGACAGTTTACGTGTACCACGCAGAGACACAAACGTAAACAACAATGGAGGGAGGAGAGAGATGCGTGTTTTTTAGCTGGAAATACAGTCACTATTTTGAGTTTGTGTAAGTTAAAGATGGCAATATTAAGGTTTGCTGTAAACTCTGTGCTGGTGGCGACAAAGTGCTATAGCTACAAAAACACTACGTCAAATATGAAGAAACATTTGGAATCGCAGCACTGCACAGTTGAGTCAAACTTACAGAGCAAGTCCCAGCAGGTGGTGCGAAGCAGAGAGCAGGAGGTCCCCCGCCACCCAAACAACAAAAGCTGGACTTCGGTACAAAACCAGTGAGTGGGGGAGAGTTGAGGAAATTGGTCAGGCAATATGTTGTAGAGGAAATGCTGCCCTTAAACATGGTTGACTCGCTCGCTTTTGTGATATCACGTTGGTAAACAAGATCCCTACTACTGTCAATTCCTAGCTGCCTCACAGCATAACCGATAATATGGAATGTCGTTTCATTTAATATTAAATTAATGAATAAATCCATAAATACTAGCCTGACAAGCCAGACCTACATAAAGATGTTAGGTCTAGGAACTCACCATTGACAGGGCTCAAGCCGAGGGGCGGGATAAACGGCTGTCTTTCAAATTCCCTCTACATGCAATAGGATAGCGCTACAACCAGACAGAGCAACGAAGAAGGGGGCAGAGATAGTTGATACATTAAACGTCTGCCGTATCCGGTCGGCAAAACTCCGAACACATCATCTTTTTTTTAGAATGACTTCAGTGCTGTTCTTTGTTCTTTGTATGGCAAAACAATAGAATTTATGAATCTAAGATAACCGATAAAGCGAGGATTGACCTAGTCTGATCAGAGTATCCTGGCATTCAGTGTTTCACGACGGCAAAGCAAGGCTGAGGAGGAGCGACTAGGTCGAGTCAGACTGAGGAAGAGCGACTAGGTCGAGCCAGGCTGAGGAGGAGCGACTAGGTCGAGGCAGGCTGAGGAAGAGCGACTAGGTCGAGCCAGGCTGAGGAGGAGCGACTAGGTCGAGTCAGGCTGAGGAAGAGCGACTAGGTCGAGCCAGGCTGAGAAGGAGCGACTAGGTCGAGCCAGGCTGAGAAGGAGCGACTAGGTCGAGCCAGGCTGAGGAGGAGCGACTAGGTCGAGTCAGGCTGAAGTAATTCAGATAGATTCACGGCTTTCCTCAATAGACTGCAAGGTTGATTGATATGTAGCTCAGTGATAGAGCTGTCGCCTGCATATTGGGAGGTTGGTGGTTTGATCCCTGGCCCTGCAGTCCCATTTCAAAGTGTCCTTGGGCAAGACACTGAACCAAGAGTTGTAAATGTGTGTGAATGTTTATCAGATGAGCAGTTGGCACCTTGTACGGCGGTAATAGCGCTTTGAGAAGTAGTTAAGACTAGAAAAACACTATCTAAATACAGTCCATTTACATTTTACATCACAGATTTACTGATGCTAAAATGGAGAATATGCGTTGTGCATACACATTTGTAAAAAAAAAAAAACATGGCCGCTGTAACGACACAGCGAAAGAAAGCGTGGCAGATGATTACGGACTGCCTGAATGTGTAAGCAGCCTAAACATATACATTAACTGACCACTGCTTTTGCACTGTATTAATATTCATTAATAATGAGATTATATTTCTGTGACTCTTCCGTCTGGAGTAACCTCTTTCCTTCACTCACCTCCTCCTCCTTCTTCCTCTTGCTCCCTCGCTCCTCTGAGTCTCCCGAGGCCTCACTGACAACTTTCCTCTTGCCCTCCTTCTTTTCCTCCTTCTCCTTGTGTTTCTGCATGTACTCGGTGATAAGGTCGGGGCAGTCCAGGTTGTCTAGAGGCTCCCATGTGTTATCCTCACTGGAAAGGTGAAAGCAGACAAAAGAAAATCTCGTCAGGCTTTGTTTTTAGGAAATACATTCTCACTCCAATTGCTAAGTCGTATTATTCTTTTTTTAAGGTTATTTGATGGTCTGCAACCTTAAACTTTCAACTTAAAATGCTGGAAATCTTGCAGATTATTTGCAATTTCTAAATGAGCAAGATTATATATATATATATATATATATATATATATATATATATATATATATATATATATATATATATATATATATATATATATATATATATCTCAGGACCAAGAACACCAAGTATTAATATTAGACTCATACACTTACTCTGAGAACCCCTTCCATTTCAGCAGAAACTCTTCTCTTCCCTTCACCATTCTGCGGTCCAACACCTTCTCCACCACATACTCCTCCTCCTCTTCCTCCTTCACTGCTGCTGCTGCAGGAGATGGTGCAGGCTGCTCCTCCTCGGCCTTCTTGCCCTTCTTTCCTGCTCCGGTCGCCAGCTCGACGTCTGCTGAGGGCTCCTTTCGTAGACCCAAGGGGGAAACATGCAGATATAAAGATACAAGGGTTAGAAGACCTAATGAGAGGTGGACGTGAATTATAGTTTACCATGTTTTACTATATTCAAATGTTAAGTTTCAATGGAGAAAATGCAAGGGCTGATGAGGTGGAGCAATCCATAGGACTTCAGAGTGTGAAGTATCTCCTGCATTAAAAATGAAATAACTCAAATGTAAGCCACAAAAGTCATTAACTGGTGCTACAAGCTCCATGCACAGTAGCCTCAATCACCAACAGTTAATTTATCAGAAAATCGCCAGATGTTCCTTGCCTTCCAAAAATCTGTTCGTTTCGGGAAACAACAACAAACTTTGAGCTAGCGAGCTACACGCTGAAAATGGCAAGTTTAGAATAACGTTTTGATCGTGCAACAAGGCAGTCTGGTTGGTTCTTGCTGGGAGTAATTGTAAAGAATTACAAAGAATATGTTTAATGTTACGACATTTTATATCTATCTGGGATGTTTTAGGACCGATTGTGGCAGGATTGCTGCGGACAAAGTAATGTTACACAAGGTGATACACTGGTGAGAGCAAATGACGTTTAGCCATGTATGGAGCTAATTTAAATAGCTCACCTGACCGTATTGTGTCAGTTAACTTCTTTTTATGTTACATGTGGCTAGGGATAGGCAACTTTCACATTTTTACTGGTGCCGGTACAGACAGAGATGCTCACAAGTCTCTGAGCTGGAGTCCAAGTCAAGTCTCAAGTCTCTGGGCTAGAGCCCAAGTCAAGTCTCAAGTCTCTTAATAAGTAATAAGTAAATAATATGCGTTGCATCACATACGCGCGCACACGCACACACAATAACAGCAGGCCCTAATAGGATGAGGACAGAGTAAAGGTAGGCTACACAGGACCTAAAATTTCCACACTTTTAGAAACTTTTTTCCCCACTTTTTGAAAACACCATACAAGGGTTAAACAAACGCTCATTTATATTTCATGAGGAAGACAGTCGGAGTTAACCTCCCGTATCGTTAGCTCGTAGCTAAACCAAGAAACAAGCTAACAGTAACATTACATGGTCAATGCTGAGCTAACGTTAAACATGTGTACTGACCTGTCAGGATGCGTTTTCAGATGCCTGATAAAATTAGATGAATGGCACAGCAGCGGCCGCCGGCCGGTGCAGTCAACATGTGTGTTCGCTGTCCTCTAATGTTGCCGCGCGCAGCAGATACAGTAGGTTACGTTACGTCGTGGGCAGGTTAGAGGTAACGGAGGGAGCGGAATAACAGCGAGCTCATCAGACGTTTCCTAAAAATAAACATTGTTCACGAGTCCCGCAGCTCAAGTCCGAGTTAAGTCTGAAGTCTTTTGAGGACGAGTCTCAAGTCGAGTCTGAAGTCACTGTGTGTGCGACTTAAGTCGCACTCGAGTCCGAGTCTCAAACTCGAGTCCCCATCTCTGGATACAGATACCTGAAATTTGGTTCCGGTACCCAAACGGTACCTTTTGCAGTACTTTACCTTTGTAATAACAAAAAACATTTCAGTTGTAAAATTGATTTCCAAACTATTTATCCTAGAGTAACTTTGCTCCGTCTGCACATCTGTGTGTGTGTGTGTGTGTGTGTGTGTGTGTGTGTGTGTGTGTCAAAGCTGAGCCCTGCTCTCTGTCAACATGCAGATGGCGTTTCTTCTATCGGGGTGAAAATGTTCCACCTAAACAAGTTCCTTCCTGAGACTATTTTGCAGAGCCAAAGTCGTTGCGTCCGGAGCATAACGCCGCCCAACACTATTGTGATTGGTTTAAAGAAATGCAAACAAGCCTAAGCGTTGTTTCTCCTATCCCAGAATGGCTGAGTAAGTGCATGTGTGAGACCGCATGTTGATGTGTCTGAACAAAAGAACAAACTATTCTAAACCATTCAGGAAGCAGACGTGAAAACGTCATGCATCCAAAGAATCAAGAAATCCTGACAGATTAGTCAGTAAACTTGAACGGTATGGAATCAGGGGGGTTGTTTTCAACTGGCTAAGAAACTATCTACGTAACAGGCAACAGTTTGTGAAGATGGGTGAAAACATGCCGTCTTATTTGGACTAAACACCTTAACGCGGTGTTTCCATTTCAGCTCAATGTGAGAGACTTTCCTGTGTTTTGCTGTCATTTATGGCCACTCTGCTTTCTCTCCCCTCTGTTGATCTATTCCACAGACAGTTCACAAAGCTCTAAGATTGTCAATAAAGTAAAAAGGTTAGCCTAATCCACTATCTAGGTTTTGTGAAAAAGCCCTCTGTTACTTCAGAGTGGTTGTAGTGTCCAGGGGGCTATTACACAAAAACAGGATATGGGATTAAGCCGGGATATTCCTGTTATCCTGGATGAATTTAGCCTTGACTCGGTTGTACAAAAGCAGAGGCAGATAAGTTACCATGGAGATTTATTCTGTACAGCTAACCTGCTCCTGACCAGGCTAACAACCAGGCTAACAGCTAGCCTGCTTCTGACCAGGTTAACAGCTAGGCTAACAGCTAGCCTGCTCCTGACCAGATTAACAGCCAGGCTAAGAGCTAGCCTGCTTCTGACCATGCTAACAGCTAGCCTGCTCCTGACCAGGTTAACAGCCAGGCTAAGAGCTAGCCTGCTTCTGACCATGCTAACAGCTAGCCTGCTCCTGACCAGGTTAACAGCCAGGCTAAGAGCTAGCCTGCTTCTGACCATGCTAACAGCTATCTTGCTCCTGACATCCCCTTCTCATCAACAGTTACAAATCTTGGTGTAAAAATGGACTCCCAACTCCCTTTTGAAGCCCATATAAATCACCTATGCAAGACCTCCGCCCCATTCTCTCCCTCTCAGATGCCGAAAAGGCTGGTTCATGCCTTTGTCTCCTCCAGACTGGACTACTTTAACACACTTCTCATTGGGATTCCTAGAAAGAGTCTGCAGAGGCTTCAGTACATCCAAAACTCTGCAGCTAGGATCCTGATGAGATTGCGGAAACATGAGCACATTACCCCCATTCTCCACTCACTCCACTGGCTTCCCATCTCCACCAGGATTGAGCACAAGGTTTCCCTCCTCACATACCAATGCATCCATGCACATTTTGGTCCCCTTTAGATGTTTCGTCCCCTGTTTTTAGTTATTTTTATTTTAAAACTGCTCATTTGTCTGTTTTTAACCTGTAGCACTTTGAGATCTTTTGATGAAAAGGGCATTATAAATATGTTATAAAACCATGTATATATTATTATCAGCCTGCATTAAAATACAAGTGCATATTGCTGATCATTTAAGTACTATTATACAAAGTGTGACCATTATGTTTTATAATTATTCATGTGACAGTCATTGTTACTGTTATATTTCTGTATGAAGACTGATGTTCATATTGTTGTTAGAAGTTTGATGAATATATTACAGCAGTTATTGAGATAATTAGAAAAGGCTGATAAAGTTGCCAGATGTATTTTAAATGAAGTCTGTTACTAAGGGCAACATATAAAGTGCTGTACATGTGTATTTCTATAGTGCACCAATGCACCTTCAATTATTTTAGTTCATTCATTTTTTGTATTCTTTAACAACTATAATTTGGGAGGATTGTACATTTTTCAAAACATCCTAAATGTACAATCCTCCCAAATTATAGTCTTAAAGTAGACTGGACCAGTAACTATCTAGTGTAGTAGACTACTGTACATTCATGTAACAGCAGGGTGCAGACACCCCAATGGTTTTTGACCTTATATTTTGCTGGGGGCAATAACTAATGAATATAACTCTGTTACATTCATGTTTGCAGTGTGCATTATATTTATCACTTAATAATCTTCATAGTTTCGCACCTGAGTTAATGTATATTTTTAGGCTGCTTACACATTCAGGTGGACCGCCAGTTATCCTGGATTTATTAATTCTACTTTTGTGCAACACCCCCCTGAACACTGACCTGAACATGGCTGGTATCAGAGTCCGAGTGTGCTGCTTGTCTTCTGGGGACCTTGTTGCTCCGCTGCTCCGGGTTCTGGTTGTCCTCCTCCATTCCTCTCTTGTCCTGAAATCCAGCAGACGTCCACTGTGGCTGCTGGACTCACTCTGGACTCTGTTCAGTACAAATCAAAGCACTCAGAGATATTCAGGAGCTGCTGTCTCCTCTCGTTTTCCTCTCATCCACACACAACTGAAACAACAGTCGGCAAACTCAAAGCAGCGACTAGAAAACTTCCATTTCCTTCCTCGCTACACAATGAACTCGGACTAGTTTGGAGAAAACAGCATTATATTAAACTGTGAATAAATCTACACATATAGATATCAAACCAAAGCTACTCACTATATGTGATGAAAGTGCTGCGAGCTGTGAGTTCACCACTTCTACAGAAGGCAGGAGATGACGTCATCTCGGAGACAGCTGGCTTCCTGTCTCACTCTGACTCTGTTGTTGTTTATGTGTGCTAACTTACACTAAGAACTTTACTGTCGTCAAAATACCTCCGCTAGAAATAGTCCGGTTGGTTTGGGACGGTGTGAAAGCTCATCTGAACTCGGTGCAGATCAAACACCAGAACTCTGGTCTAGAGATCGACCGATACAGACTTTTTTTCAGTTTTAGCCGATGTCTGATACGGGCTGCCGGTTTTCTTGAGCCGATACTGCTTTTGCTCCCTCAATTTTCTACATGAAATAAAATGAGCACGTCTAAGGCTAATATGCCGCCTAATATGCGAAGACTACACACTAGTAGGTCTAAACAAAAATGTAAAAGACGCTGCAGATTTGTCAACCACAGAACATAAATCAGCAGAGGAAAATAACGCGATGTCAGATGCTCCTTAAGCAACAAATTGTTCAAGTTTCTGTTATAAACTACATCAACGTTAAAGGTATAAATATTCAACCACGTAGAAAACATATCTCTCAACGTTTTAAAAGCAGCACCCTCATATTATCACTGTAATGCGCATGTCCTACTGACACACACATACACACACACACACACACACTTCTGTTTGGTAGCTGATCGACTGACTGAAAACTCAACCACCTTTGAACTGGATTGATAATGATAACGTCAGCAAACGGCTCTAAACACAAGTGAGGCAGACACGGTGCCCTTATGTCTGGTACATGATAAAACATATCTGTCACTATTATATTCCATATTTCAGCTAAGTCAAACAGTGAAAAGATGCGTTGAAAGTTTAAAACTTACTGTTGTCTTTAGGATAAAGAGTAGCAGTGCTTCGGCTGTAGGCTACTTCCACCCAATATAGTCCCAGATTAATATCTGCCTAGGAAATCCTCTAGTCTTATTCTGCGTTGCTATTTGTACTTGTTGTGAATACGCAGCCACAAGACGTAATTAGGTTGTTGTTGTTGTTGTTGTCTCACTTTCACTCACGACATGCTAACAGCAACAAAGGATTCCATTCACTATGCTAAGCTAAGCTAGCAGCGGCTCCGCCGGACTGAGACAATGCATGCACGGAGACAAACAACGCGTTTGCCCTCCTATCTCCATCTAGAGGAGACCGTGATCAGCCCTATTTCAACAAACGGTGACGTATTCCTTTACAACTTGAGCCCCGAATCGCCCCGAGCCCACCGAGCTATAGAGGAGCAAGAAACGTAGCAACAGTTGCTCAGCAACGGACGTTCTATTTCCCCGAATCTTGACAACAGCAGCAGAATGGGAAGCTGACGCATGCGCAGCTCTGTCTTCTACTCGCTTTGATAGCCGTGTAAAAGAACGGTTATTAAAGTGTTTACCTGAGTGTGTGTGCGGGTTAACCTGGAGCTTTGTCTTCTTAAAACCTTTTTGTTGTCTATGCTTAAAACTCAGTAAGCTACACAACTATCCCGCCGCCAGCCCGAGATCACAGTGAAGCAACGAGACTTCCGGTTTCCTCCAAGTCAGGGATTTTCAGAATAAAGTTTATAAATGACAGAAGTTTGCCGCCTAGAGGTCAGGAGGGAAACAACAGATACACATTCAGTTCATTAATCACTTAGTGGTGGACTGAAACTGAGTACAATTACTCAAGTACTGGACTTAACTCCAGGTACTTGTACTTTACTTGAGTATTAAATCATGTACAGCACTTAAATAAGTGAAACAATTTGTAAGTATGAAGAGAAATAACTAAGTATAATGTAAGCATTTAAATGTATGTTTCCACCAAACCCCAGTTAAATAAAATAGCAATTTCATGATTATTAAACACACTTCATTTATAGACTATAGAAAAATAAAAAAATAAATATCAAAATGTTCCAACAACAATCACCACTCTGGTCTGGTTGAAATAAACCCTTAATTCACCCATTTACATGTGGAGATATGCTGGCTCTATACACGCTAAAAGTCCTGATTATTTACATGGAGTCTGGCTCTATACACGCTAAAAGTCCTGATTATTTACATGGAGTCTGGCTCTATACACGCTAAAAGTCCTGATTATTTACATGGAGTCTGGCTCTATACACGCTAAAAGTCCTGATTATTTACATGGAGTCTGGCTCTATACACGCTAAAAGTCCTGTTTATTTACATGGAGTCTGGCTCTATACACGCTAAAAGTCCTGATTATTTACATGGAGTCTGGCTCTATATACGCTAAAAGTCCTGATTATTTACATGGAGTCTGGCTCTATACACGCTAAAAGTCCTGATTATTTACATGGAGTCTGGCTCTATACACGCTAAAAGTCCTGATTATTTACATGGAGTCTGGCTCTATACACGCTAAAAGTCCTGATTATTTACATGGAGTCTGGCTCTATACACACTAAAAGTACTGATTATTTACATGGTGTCTGGTGTAGTTTGGTGATGGTGATTTCGGGGCTGTTTCATGTTAAACTAAAAGGATCTTACTCTTTCACTAAAAGCTCTATCTCTGTAGGGATCCTTTTAGGGCTGAAACGATTCATCGAGTTACTCGAGTAACTCCTCGAGGCATAAATTCTGCCTCGAAGCCTCGTTAAATATGACGCGCACTATACGCGCAGGGATCTGATTGTTCCACACGGACCGTTGTTCAGGAAGCACACCACTAGTGCGCGATACATTTTGAATTTAGTTAGCGCAATGGCAGAGAGTAAAGATTCTCTCACACACACACACACACACACACACACACACACACACACACACACACACACACACACACACACACACACACAGGTTGCTAGTTTACCATAGCAAATAGGCTCACCCCAGAAATTATATATTATTTGTTGGTAGCCTAATGGTAAATGCTGCAGGTGTAGAAATCTACATAAAACAGAAATTTACTTTGATGTCAGGGCTAGATTACAGCATGAAACTTAATTAAATTAAATTGCCAAATGTTGGAGTTGGAATAAATTACCTCTGTTCTTTTGAGAAATAAAAGCCAAATGCTTGATCATTTTACAGCCACATCATTGTCGTTGTCGCTGTTTCAAAACGCAATAAAAAATATCCAATTAATCGATCGATAAATTTCTAGAATAATCAATTACATAAAGAATCGATAGCTGCAGCCCTAGATCCTTTCATGATGTTACCAGACTCTTAATAATAAATAAATAAATCCATCAAATTAAGTCACAAATAATCAGCATGTGGCCTTGTTTTTTTATTCATTTAGCATTTATTTGTTCCACATTCCCAGACATTAAAATCAATTCAATCATTGACCTTATTCTCCAAGTCTGATGAATGAATGAGCTGTTTGCTATCTGACCTGGTCTGTTTCCTGCTGCTCCATCATTCTTTAGTGTCGACTGGAAACACTTTGCTTTCTATTTTCTGACTTTGTATGACATCATCAGTGTCTTTGCTTTCAGTGTGAACAGACCTCAACACATTTAAAACCACATTCAGTCACAGGAAATACAATCAGGGGATATAAAACGTCACAAGAAGATTATTAAATGAAAAGTTCACACCTCTCTCTATCTCTCTCTCTCTCTGTCTCTCTTATTATTATTATTATATGAAAAGTTCACACTTCTCTCTCCACTGTTTCCTGTGTTCAGCTATACGTTTGTTTTTGAGGGACACCTCTCTCTCTTTATGTCTTTCTCCCTCTCTCTCTAACAGAATGAACAGATGATAACAGAGTGTTGTGAATATGTTCCATTTCACATTAAATTATATGAGGAGAACTCTGAAGAAAGTCCTTCTCACCCATTTATTTTTGTCATAAATTGTAACAGTCTTGTCCATACATTACGGAGTTGGTATTTATATTTGAGGTATTACGATTTCTCATACCTGCATGTATCCCAGTTCACTTGCGTGCAATGATGGAGACGGATGAAAAGAGCCGTGCACATGTATGGAATAAATAACTATATTAAACAGTCGCTCCACTTATACTTTCACGTCAAGTTCAAGTCAGGTACCTTACCCCCATCTGTTTTTTTTCTTCACAAATCACACATTTTATACTTTTAATCGTCAATTCAAACTACAAAGTCAAATGAAATGAGATGTTATAATAATATTAATCCTTAGAGTTTTTGGGACAAAGAGTCTATGTACAACCCCCAAGCATAATGTGTAGTCGTAGCCAGGATAACATATATGCTGTTCAGAAGATAAAGTTACTGCTGGTCAGCCTTCAATGTGGAGAGAAGATCAGAAAATAACAACACAGCTATCAGGGCACGAGGAGGAGGCAGGAGGAAACAGCTTGGCCCTGAAACATGTTCACAACGAGGCAGTGTGGATGAGCTGGTGTCTTTTAAGGTGACTACTGTGAGAAAACATTTTCCCACATTGTTCACACCAGTACGGCTTCTCTCCAGTGTGAACACGCTGGTGAGATTTAAGGTGACTACTCTGAGAAAACATTTTCCCACATTGTTCACACCAGTACGGCTTCTCTCCAGTGTGAACACGTCGGTGGCTTTCTAGGCTACCACTCCAGGAAAAGGTTTTACCACATTGATCACAGCTGTAAGGTTTATCTCCAGTGTGAATGCGTTGATGTGTTTTTAGGTCACTCTGTAGTGTGAAAGCGGCCCCACATTGATCACAGCTGTAAGGTTTCTCTCCAGTGTGAATGCGATGATGTATTTTTAGGGTACTCTGTAGTGTGAAAGTGGCCCCACATTGATCACAGCTGTAAGGTTTATCTCCAGTGTGAATGCGTTGATGTGTTTTTAGGCTACTCTGTCGTGTGAAAGCGGCCCCACATTGATCACAGCTGTAAGGTTTATCTCCAGTGTGAATGCGTTGATGTCTTTTTAGGGTACTCTGTCGTGTGAAAGTGGCCCCACATTGATCACAGCTGTAAGGTTTATCTCCAGTGTGAATGCGTTGATGTCTTTTTAGGGTACTCTGTAGTGTGAAAGCGGCCCCACATTGATCACAGCTGTAAGGTTTATCTCCAGTGTGAATGCGATGATGTCTTTTTAGTTTACTCTTTAGTGTGAAAGCGGCCCCACATTGATCACAGCTGTGTAGATTCTCTCCAGTGTGAACTCTCTGATGAATCTTTAAATATCCAGATGTTGTGAAGGATTTGTCACAGTGTTGACAGTGGTGACGTTTGGGTCCCTCTCCTCCTCTCCGTTTCTATAACAACAGACAAGCAGACAGAGAAAGTTAGTGGACAATCTTCTTAATCCCTGGACTTGCTAGTTATTAGGGCGGCACGATATGAGGAAAATATGCGATATCCCAAAACATTGTTGAATATCGCAATAATGATATAACTTGTGATAAACAGATGTTATAATGTAGCCTACTCAGTTTTGCTACTTTCAGTATTTTGCTAAAAAAACAACAACAAATTGCACGTTAAATTTTAAACAAATGACAAAAAAAGTGTAGCCATGATGTGCTTCATCAGTTAAATCAGGTTTATTTTTTTTTGGCCAAATGTTAACGGTTCAGCAGATAAAATACCCATAATACTATACTCCACACAGAAAATGACATGTTATTCTCAACACTGTTTCCTCCTAGTGCTGGGTGGTATACCAGTTTGTACCATATACAGATATTAATTTCCCGTGTGATATGAATTTTGCATATACCATAATACCGGTGCATTGCCGCCGAGAGCGCTACGGCCAAAGTAATCTGCAAGTGAATTGAGAACGGGAGCCCTGTTAATGGTGTACACTTCTCAACCATGGTAGTATCTTTTTAACACAGAGGAATAGTTAACACACTGGATTTAAGAGGTCTTGCCTCGCTGAAATACGTCCGCCAACTTACTAACATTATTCAAACAGTGAAGCAGGCTGACAGCGGAGCTACGTTCACTTTTCTACAACAAGCTAACGTTACCTGTGGCCAAGGTAGTGTTTAAACAAATATCTTACGACTATTTTTTTTGAAAGTGAAACAATGTTAAATTTGTTTGTATTCATTTGATTTAAGTTTATTTTGCTACAACTCCAAATCAGAAAAAGTTGGGACAGTATGGAAAACACAAATAAAAAAATAAAGTAGTGATTTCTAAATGTACTTTCATTTGTATTGCATTGCAGACAATGAACACAAAATATTTCATGTTTTGTCTCGTCAACTTAATTTCATTTGTAAATATACATCCTTTCCTGTTATTCAGACCTGCAACACATTCCAAAAAAGGTTGGGACAGGAGCAATTTAGGGATAGTAATCAGGTAAATTGGTTAAATAATGATGTGATTTGAAACAGGTGATGTCAACAGGTGATTGTAATTATGATTCGGTACAAAAGCAGCAACCAAGAAAGGTCTAGTCCTTTAGGAGCAAAGATGGGCCGAGGATCGCCAGTTTGCCAACAAATACGTGAGAAAATTATTGAAATGTTTAAAAACAATGTTCCTCAAAGAAAGATAGGAAGACATTTGCTTATTTCACCGTCAACAGTGCATAACATAATTGAAAGATTCAAGGAATGAGGAGGAATTTCAGTGCGTAAAGGATAAGGGCGCATGCCTAAGCTGAACAACCGTGATCTCCGATCCCTCAGGCGGCACTGCATAAAAAATCGTCATTCATCTGCGATAAGCGATATCACCACATGGGCTCAGGACTACTTTGGCAAACCTTTGTCAAGTACCACAATACGTAGTTACATCCACAAATGCCAGTTAAAACTGTACTGTGCCAAAAGGAAGCCCTATGTTAACAGTTTCCAGAAGCGCCGTCGACTTCTCTGGGCTCAGAGGCATCTGGGATGGACCATCACACAGTGGAAACGTGTACTGTGGTCAGATGAATCAGTATTTCAGGTATTGTTTGGGAGAAATGGACACCGTGTGCTCCGGACCAAAGAAGAAAAGGATCATCCAGACTGTTACCAGCAACAAGTCCAAAAGCCAGGGTCTGTCATGGTATGGGTTGTGTCAGTGCCCTTGGCAAATGTAACTTGCACTTCTGTGATGGCACCATTAATGCTGAGAGATTTTGGAGCACAATATGCTGCCTTCAAAAAGAAGCCTTAAAGTTACTTATCCAAGTCACTGTGCGTTACTATTTTGACATTTTTCTTAGTAAAAATTAGCGGTGGGCATAGATAATTTTTTTTAATCTAGATTAATCTCACTGTAATCTTGGAATGAATCTAGATTAATCTAGATTAAAATGGCTCATTTGCATTCTGCCGTGTCGTGCATGAATACCTGCAGCAGTGTTTAACACTGAAAACACACAGCTCAGTTCAGCATTTACTTGCAGCTCTGCTACAGTAGCAGATAACCGTTAACGTTACCTACCGGTCACATCGTCTCTAACAGTCCGGTCACAGTGACGTCCTGCACGGATCAACAGATGTTACAGTCCGGCGGCTGCTCGCTCTGAAGACGCACACCGAGCAGATTAATGCGCTCACATATCCAATCTTTGCAGATGTTACCGCTCTGTGTTTGGCTAGCTAATAAGATGTTAGCCTGTTTGCTTGAGGTTTGTCTGAAGGCGCCTAGCGGCAAGCCAGGCTCCGTCACACACCGACACATTCCGGATTCCGCACATCCTCCGCTCAGTTTAACCTCTAACCCCCCAGTACCGGTCAGAGAAGCGTGTTTACTTTGTCTCGGTCCTCCGGTGCGTCCAGCGATGGGCTCCGGTGAAAGTCTTCATAGCTGCGTAGTATCCTATAGACCAGCTCCCAACCCAACTTTGAGAATAGATTAACGGTGATATTTTTTTATCGTCCGATAAGAGTCTTGCGTTAACGCAGCACGTTAACGCCGATAACGCAGCACGTTAACGCCGATAACGGACCACCACGAGTAAACATATATGTTTGCTTTCTTCTTGCGTCTCGGGGAGTGAAGTCACGTATGCGACAGATCACATTTTCAGCATGAGGACAGTTTACGTGTACCACGCAGAGACACAAACGTAAACAACAATGGAGGGAGGAGAGAGATGCGTGTTTTCTAGCTGGAAATACAGTCACTATTTTGAGTTTGTGTAAGTTAAAGATGGCAATATTAAGGTTTGTTGTAAACTCTGTGCTGGTGGCGACAAAGTGCTATAGCTACAAAAACACTACATCAAATATGAAGAAACATTTGGAATCGCAGCACTGCACAGTTGAGTCAAACTTACAGAGCAAGTCTCAGCAGGTGGTGCGAAGCAGAGAGCAGGAGGTCCCCCGCCACCCAAACAACAAAAGCTGGACTTCGGTACAAAACCAGTGAGTGGGGGAGAGTTGAGGAAATTGGTCAGGCAATATGTTGTAGAGGAAATGCTGCCCTTAAACATGGTTGACTTGCTCGCTTTTGTGATATCACGTTGGTAAACAAGATCCCTACTACTGTCAATTCCTAGCTGCCTCACAGCATAACCGATAATATGGAATGTCGTTTCATTTAATATTAAATTAATGAATAAATCCATAAATACTAGCCTGACAAGCCAGACCTACTAAAGATGTTAGGTCTGGGAACTCACCATTGACAGGGCTCAAGCCGAGGGGCGGGATAAACGGCTGTCTTTCAAATTCCCTCTGCATGCAATAGGATAGCGCTACAACCAGACAGAGCAACGAAGAAGGGGGCAGAGATAGTTGATACATTAAACGTCTGCCGTATCCGGTCGGCAAAACTCTGAACACATCTTCTTTATTTTAGAATGACTTCAGTGCTGTTCTTTGTTCTTTGTATAACACAACAATAAAATTTATGAATCCAAGATAACCGATAAAGCGAGGATTGACCTAGTCTGATCAGAGTATCCTGGCATTCAGTGTTTCACGACGGCAAAGCAAGGCTGAGGAGGAGCGACTAGGTCGAGTCAGGCTGAGGAAGAGCGACTAGGTCGAGCCAGGCTGAGAAGGAGCGACTAGGTCGAGTCAGGCTGAGGAGGAGCGACTAGGTCGAGGCAGGCTGAGGAGGAGCGACTAGGTCGAGCCAGGCTGAGGAGGAGCGACTAGGTCGAGTCAGGCTGAAGTAATTCAGATAGATTCACGGCTTTCCTCAATAGACTGCAAGGTTGATTGATATGTAGCTCAGTGATAGAGCTGTCGCCTGCATATTGGAAGGTTGGTGGTTTGATCCCTGGCCCTGCAGTCCCATTTCAAAGTGTCCTTGGGCAAGACACTGAACCAAGAGTTGTAAATGTGTGTGAATGTTTATCAGATGAGCAGTTGGCACCTTGTACGGCGGTAATAGCGCTTTGAGAAGTAGTTAAGACTAGAAAAACACTATCTAAATACAGTCCATTTACATTTTACATCACAGATTTACTGATGCTAAAATGGAGAATATGCGTTGTGCATACACATTTGTAAAAAAAAAAAAACATGGCCGCTGTAACGACACAGCGAAAGAAAGCGTGGCAGATGATTACGGACTGCCTGGATGTGTAAGCAGCCTAAACATATACATTAACTGACCACTGCTTTTGCACTGTATTAATATTCATTAATAATGAGATTATATTTCTGTGACTCTTCCGTCTGGAGTAACCTCTTTCCTTCACTTACCTCCTCCTCCTTCTTCCTCTTGCTCCCTCGCTCCTCTGAGTCTCCCGAGGCCTCACTGACAACTTTCCTCTTGCCCTCCTTCTTCTTTTCCTCCTTCTCCTTGTGTTTCTGCATGTACTCGGTGATAAGGTCGGGGCAGTCCAGGTTGTCTAGAGGCTCCCATGTGTTATCCTCACTGGAAAGGTGAAAGCAGACAAAAGAAAATCTCGTCAGGCGTTGTTTTTAGGAAATACATTCTCACTCCAATTGCTAAGTCGTATTATTCCTTTTTTAAGGTTATTTGATGGTCTGCAACCTTAAACTTTCAACTTAAAATGCTGGAAATCTTGCAGATTATTTACAATTTCTAAATGAGCAAGATTATACAGTGTTTCCCCTAGGATTTTTTTTTAGCTGTGGTGGCAGGTATGCCAACCCCTCTCCCCCCCCGCAGACACTCCAAGGCCGGACTTTCAAATAAAGAAAATAAAATTAATGTATACCTATTATGCCTATTCTCGTTCAAAATGTTCACTTTCTTCCTGAATTAATGCTATTTTTTTTACATACAGTACATTAGTGTGAGCAAACTCCTCAAAAACATGGAAACTCCATAATGATAACTGACTCTTTAACTAGAACAAGATCTCAGACTAGGAGGCAGTTCACTGAGTGATTAGTCTGTGATTGGAAACATGGTTGTAGTATGCAGGAAAATGCTTGCCGAAAGAAAGGCTGTTGTCAGGTAAAAATGTCACAGTCACAGAGGCTGAAGGGGAAATTGACATAGAAAAGCCTTTAATGATGAATGGACTGATAAGCAGGCTACCATTCATACTGTATGCCTCATTTGCAATGAAATGATGGCTGTTGCAAAATAATAAAACCAGCATCATCATCAAGAATGAAGAACGCCACGGTAACGATCGCGTCATTCACGTGCATATTCAGTAGCCACATGTATCTGTTTTGGTCTTAGTTATAATACATCCACAGATATACCGCTCCAGGAGAGAGGACGGTTCGCTCAGCCAGCAGTTAAGTTTAGAAGAATTTGTCCAAATTTCTAGATTCCCTAAAACTACGAATACAACCCACAGCTTTATTTGTTTTAGCTTGTTGGTAAAAATGAGCAGAGTAGAGCTGTGTTTGGTAAAACAGCGCGGTGGACGAGAGCAGACAGCAGATTAAAATATCTCTTTCTACATGTTTATGCCGGTCTATACAGGTGAGTGCATTGATAAGTATTGACTTTTTACCCATGAAGGTTTTATCGTAACCTACTTACAGTAACGAGACTAGCGTTCATCTGCCCCCCCAGCGGCCGTTGGTAATCCTCGGTATCGTTCCCAGTCAGGTGCTGCGCATGTTTTAGATGTGTGTGAGCGTTAACGTTAACACACATCTCGGCTGCGTGTGTGTGGCGCACAGGCAAGAATCCAGGCATGTGAATAGAGACGGGGCTGGGTTTGTGCTCTACCTGTGAAGCGCGTGTCCGCGCTATTCTCCGACAATCAACACCGTGGCGTGGCGGCAGGAATTTAACTGTGGCGGTGCGCCACTTGCCAATCAACGTAGGGGAAACACTGTTTATATATATATATATATATATATATATATATATATATATATATATATATATATATATATATATATATATATATATATATATATATATATCTATCTATCTATCTCAGGACCAAGAACACCAAGTATTAATATTAGACTCATACACTTACTCTGAGAACCCCTTCCATTTCAGCAGAAACTCTTCTCTTCCCTTCACCATTCTGCGGTCCAACACCTTCTCCACCACATACTCCTCCTCTTCTTCCTCCTTCACTGCTGCTGCTGCAGGAGATGGTGCAGGCTGCTCCTCCTCGGCCTTCTTGCCCTTCTTTCCTGCTCTGGTCGCCAGCTCGACGTCTGCTGAGGGCTCCTTTCGTAGACCCAAGGGGGAAACATGCAGATATAAAGATACAAGGGTTAGAAGACCTAATGAGAGGTGGACGTGAATTATAGTTTACCATGTTTCACTATATTCAAATGTTAAGTTTCAATGGAGAAAACGCAAGGGCTGATGAGGTGGAGCAATCCATAGGACTTCAGAGTGTGAAGTGTCTCCTGCATTAAAAATGAAATAACTAAAATGTAAGCCACAAAAGTCATTAACTGGTGCTACAAGCTCCATGCACAGTAGCCTCAATCACCAACAGTTAATTTATCAGAAAATCGCCAGATGTTGCTTGCCTTCCAAAACTCTGTTCGTTTCGGGAAACAACAACAAACTTTGAGCTAGCGAGCTACACGCTGAAAATGGCAAGTTTAGAATAACGTTTTGATCGTGCAACAAGGCAGTCTGGTTGGTTCTTGCTGGGAGTAATTGTAAAGAATTACAAAGAATATGTTTAATGTTACGACATTTTATATCTATCTGGGATGTTTTGGGACCGATTGTGGCAGGATTGCTGCGGACAAAGTAATGTTACACAGGGTGATACACTGGTGAGAGCAAATGACGTTTAGCCATGTATGGAGCTAATTTAAATAGCTCATCTTACCGTATTGTGTCAGTTAACTTCTTTTTATGTTACATGTGGCTAGGGATAGGCAACGTTCACATTTTTACTGGTTCCGGTACAGACAGAGATGCTCACAAGTCTCTGAGCTGGAGTCCAAGTCAAGTCTCAAGTCTCTCGGCTAGAGCCCAAGTCAAGTCTCAAGTCTCTTAATAAGTAATAAGTAAATAAATAATATGCATTGCATCACATACGCGCGCACACGCACACACACAATAACAGCAGGCCCTAATAGGATGAGGACAGAGTAAAGGTAGGCTACACAGGACCTAAAATTTCCACACTTTTAGAAACTTTTTTCCCCACTTTTTGAAAACACCATACAAGGGTTAAACAAACGCTCATTTATATTTCATGAGGAAGACAGTCGGAGTTAACCTCCCGTATCGTTAGCTCGTAGCTAAACCAAGAAACAAGCTAACAGTAACATTACATGGTCAATGCTGAGCTAACGTTAAACATGTGTACTGACCTGTCAGGATGCGTTTTCAGATGCCTGATAAAATTAGATGAATGGCACAGCAGCGGCCGCCGGCCGGTGCAGTCAACATGTGTGTTCGCTGTCCTCTAATGTTGCCGCGCGCAGCAGATACAGTAGGTTACGTTACGTCGTGGGCAGGTTAGAGGTAACGGAGGGAACGGAATAACAGCGAGCTCATCAGACGTTTCCTAAAAATAAACATTGTTCACGAGTCCCGCAGCTCGAGTCCGAGTTAAGTCTGAAGTCTTTCGAGGACGAGTCTCAAGTCGAGTCTGAAGTCACTGTGTGTGCAACTTAAGTCGCACTCGAGTCCGAGCCTCAAACTCGAGTCCGAGTCTCAAACTCGAGTCCCCATCTCTGGGTACAGATACCTGAAATTTGGTTCCGGTACCCAAACGGTACCTTTTGCAGTACTTTACCTTTGTAATAACAAAAAACATTTCAGTTGTAAAATTGATTTCCAAACTATTTATCCTAGAGTAACTTTGCTCCGTCTGCACATCTGTGTGTGTGTGTGTGTGTGTGTGTGTGTGTGTGTGTGTGTGTGTGTGTGTGTGTGTGTGTGTGTGTGTGTGTGTGTGTGTGTGTGTGTGTCAAAGCTGTGCCCTGCTCTCTGTCAACATGCAGATGGCGTTTCTTCTATCGGGGTGAAAATGTTCCACCTAAACAAGTTCCTTCCTGAGACTATTTTGCAGAGCCAAAGTCGTTGCGTCCGGAGCATAACGCCGCCCAACACTATTGTGATTGGTTTAAAGAAATGCAAACAAGCCTAAGCGTTGTTTCTCCTATCCCAGAATGTCTGAGTAAGTGCATGTGTGAGACCGCATGTTGATGTGTCTGAACAAAAGAACAAACTATTCTAAACCATTCAGGAAGCAGACGTGAAAACGTCATGCATCCAAAGAATCAAGAAATCCTGACAGATTAGTCAGTAAACTTGAACGGTATGGTATCAGGGGGGTTGTTTTCAACTGGCTAAGAAACTATCTACGTAACAGGCAACAGTTTGTGAAGATGGGTGAAAACATGCCGTCTTATTTGGACTAAACACCTTAACACGGTGTTTCCATGTCAGCTCAATGTGAGAGACTTTCCTGTGTTTTGCTGTCATTTATGGCCACTCTGCTTTCTCTCCCCTCTGTTGATCTATTCCACAGACAGTTCACAAAGCTCTAAGATTGTCAATAAAGTAAAAAGGTTAGCCTAATCCACTATCTAGGTTTTGTGAAAAAGCCCTCTGTTACTTCAGAGTGGTTGTAGTGTCCAGGGGTCTATTACACAAAAACAGGATATGGGATTAAGCCGGGATATTCCTGTTATCCTGGATGAATTTAGCCTTGACTCGGTTGCACAAAAGCAGAGGCAGATAAGTTACCATGGAGATTTATTCTGTACAGCTAACCTGCTCCTGGCCAGGCTAACAACCAGGCTAACAGCTAGCCTGCTTCTGACCAGGTTAACAGCCAGGCTAAGAGCTAGCCTGCTTCTGACCATGCTAACAGCTAGCCTGCTCCTGACCAGGTTAACAGCCAGGCTAAGAGCTAGCCTGCTTCTGACCATGCTAACAGCTAGCCTGCTCCTGACATCCCCTTCTCATCAACAGTTACAAATCTTGGTGTAAAAATGGACTCCCAACTCCCTTTTGAAGCCCATATAAATCACCTATGCAAGACCTCCGCCCCATTCTCTCCCTCTCAGATGCCGAAAAGGCTGGTTCATGCCTTAGTCTCCTCCAGACTGGACTACTGTAACGCTCTTATCATTGGGATTCCTAGAAAGAGTCTGCAGAGGCTTCAGTACATCCAAAACTCTGCAGCTAGGATCCTGATGAGAGTGCGGAAACATGAGCACATTACCCCCATTCTCCACTCACTCCACTGGCTTCCCATCTCCACCAGGATTGAGCACAAGGTTTCCCTCCTCACATACCAATGCATCCATGCACATTTTGGTCCCCTTTAGATGTTTCGTCCTTTGTTTTTAGTTATTTTTATTTTAAAACTGCTCATTCATTTGTTTTTAACCTGTAGCACTTTGAGATCTTTTGATGAAAAGGGCATTATAAATAAAATGTTATAAAACCATGTATATATTATTATCAGCCTGCATTAAAATACAAGTGCATATTGCTGATCATTTAAGTACTATTATATAAAGTGTGACCATTATGTTTTATAATTATTCATGTGACATTCATTGTTACTGTTATATTACTGTATGAAGACTGATGTTCATATTGTCGTTAGAAGTTTGATGAATATATTACAGCAGTTATTGAGATAATTAGAAAAGGCTGATAAAGTTGCCAGATGTATTTTAAATGAAGTCTGTTACTAAGGGCAAGGCCGCTTTAATGCACGGGCTTACCTGGGCTGAAGCCCAGGGGCCTCCCAAGTTTAGGGGCCTCCCAAATTCACGTTAGTGATGAGCTGAAAAGGTCATATTGTTTTCTAACTTGTCAGGTTTTCTGTCAATCACTCTAGTCGCAGGTTACATGGCTGCTGATTGATCCAAATTAGGAGTGACCCACGTGGCCCCATTGCCTATGGCCCGTGAGCTTACCTATCAGAATGTCTAGTTTCAGAGTGTCTCTTAGTTTTGGGGTGTGTCCCTCTATGACTGAGTGATGTCTTCCAACTGGTTTGCGGTTGAGAGCAACAGTGGGACATTTTTAACAATGTTTCACCATCTTATTCATCATTAAAGTCAATTCTGACAACGTTTTACGCGAGAAATGAACTGTTTAGATTTCGAATAAAGGCAGTCATCCGAAAGTTGTTGCCAAATTGACAATTTGCTTCAAAGTTTTCGGAGTTGAGAAGATCCATATTTGACGGACAGCCAGCTGGTGCATTAAGAGAACGGTGACCCGGATCGCTCACTCGCTGGCCGGCCATGATGCTGGGACGCCCCGCTGTAAGTTGCCGGTCTGTTAGACCGATCTCGTAAATAAGAGGCTTTTATTTCGCCGTTGACGGATTGTTTGTTAAATATCACAACACTTGTCCATCATAAGGTTAACGGGAACGTGTGGTTACACACACACACGGCCACAGGCGCGCAGAGAGAGAGAGAGAGAGAGAGAGAGAGAGAGAGAGAGAGAGCTACCTTCAGGAGACTTGTTTAAATTATGACATAGGCTACATTAGATTTAGTATATAGTTCATACTTTTTTTGGCGTATTTCTTTTCTGATTCTGCGGTGGACGATGTTTCCTCGTCCACCGCCGAGGCAAACTGTTGATCAGCTGTAGAGCCAGAGTCTGAAATAACGTCAGCAAGCAGCAGCCGAGGAAACATCAACTGTAACATCTACAGATATAATCTTGCTAAATTTAGCCGCATTACTATTACGGAAGAAAAACTCTTGTATCCTTTTCTGCGACATACTCTTCTCTACAACTAACGTTCAGTCAACTAGTCTCAGCCTGCTCGCTTCTCAGCATGTCACGTCACTTTCACCTCTATCAGCTATAACGGTTCATTTTTAGTCGGCTATATTTTAGAACCTATCCATAACCCTTTTTTGCTATTTTCCTCATTATTTGATATACAAAAATATAAATAATGTCACACAGCGAATTAGTAATCATTTAAAAAATATAAATTCCAGCTGCTGCCAGCAGGTGCATGTGATTGGTTCACAGGGCTTGCTGAGGCCAGAGAAGAGGCTCCTACTTTGATCTGTTGCTGTTCTTTGCTAATCCTGTTATCAGTTCTTATCAATGTTTGTGCAGACAGGTGATGGTTGGTGATGTTTTTCATTATATCGTTTGAAATCATACTTTCATACATTTTGGTTTTATCATCACCATAAGTTGCTGTGTGTGGTTGTTACATAACGTATCTTGTGTTTATGCTCAGGTGGACTCAGTGATATGTTAATAACAATATTATGGTGATGTCTGGCTCAAAGAGGGAAAACTCACTGTTGTATGCCTCGAAAGAAACTAATGCATTTTGTGATGTAGATTACCTAGATGTTACACTTTTTTTAAATGAGACTCTGTAAATCGAGGGGATGGGGGGGCCTACAAAACCTCTCAGCCCCGGGGCCTAACATTAGGTTAAGGCGGCCCTGGCTGTAGGCTACTTCCACCCAATATAGTCCCAGATCAATATCTGCCTAGGAAATCGTCTAGTCTTATTCTGCGTTGCTATTTGTACTTGTTGTGAATACGCAGCCACAAGAAGTAATTAGGTTGTTTTGTTGTTGTCTCACTTTTACTCACGACATGCTAACAGCAACAAAGGATTCCTTTCACTATGCTAAGCTAAGCTAGCAGCGGCTCCGCCGGACTGAGACAATGCCTGCACGGAGACAAACAACGCGTTCGCCCTCCTATCTCCATCTAGAGGAGACCGTGATCAGCCCTATTTCAACAAACGGTGACGTATTCCTTTACAACTTGAGCCCCGAATCGCCCCGAGCCCACCGAGCTATAGAGGACCAACAAACGGAGCAACAGTTGCTCAGCAACGGACGTTCTGTTTCCCTGAATCTTGACAACAGCAGCAGAATGGGAAACTGACGCATGCGCAGCTCTGTCTTCTACTCGCTTTGATAGCCGTGTAAAAGAACAGTTATTAAAGTGTTTACCTGAGTGTGTGTGCGGGTTTACCTGGAGCTTTGTCTTCTTAAAACCTTTTTGTTGTCTATGCTTAAAACTCAGTTAACTACACAACTATGTCCGCCGCCAGCCCGAGATCACAGTGAAGCAACGAGACTTCCGGTTTCCTCCAAGTCAGGGATTTTCAGAATAAAGTTTAAAATGACAGAAGTTTGCCGCCTAGAGGTCAGGAGGGAAACAACAGATACACATTCAGTTCATTAATCACTTAGTGGTGGACTGGAACTGAGTACAATTACTCAAGTACTGGACTTAACTCCAGGTACTTGTACTTTACTTGAGTATTAAATCATGTACAGCACTTAAATAAGTGAAACAATTTGTAAGTATGAAGAGAAATAACTAAGTATAATGTAAGCATTTAAATGTATGTTTCCACCAAACTCCAGTTAAATAAAATAGCAATTTCATGATTATTAAACACACTTCATTTATAGACTATAGAAAAATAAAAAAATAAATATCAAAATGTTCCAACAACAATCACCACTCTGGTCTGGTTGAAATAAACCCTTAATTCACCCATTTACATGTGGAGATATGCTGGCTCTATACACGCTAAAAGTCCTGATTATTTACATGGAGTCTGGCTCTATACACACTAAAAGTCCTGATTACTTACATGGAGTCTGGCTCTATACACGCTAAAAGTCCTGATTATTTACATGGAGTCTGGCTCTATACACGCTAAAAGTCCTGTTTATTTACATGGAGTCTGGCTCTATACACGCTAAAAGTAGTAATTATTTACATGGAGTCTGGCTCTATACACGCTAAAAGTCCTGATTATTTACATGGAGTCTGGCTCTATACACGCTAAAAGTCCTGATTATTTACATGGAGTCTGGCTCTATACACGCTAAAAGTAGTGATTATTTACATGGAGTCTGGCTCTATACATGCTAAAAGTCCTGATTATTTACATGGAATCTGGCTCTATACACGCTAAAAGTCCTGATTATTTACATGGAGTCTGGCTCTATACACGCTAAAAGTCCTGATTATTTACATGGTGTCTGGCTCTATACACGCTAAAAGTAGTGATTATTTACATGGAGTCTGGCTCTATACACGCTAAAAGTAGTGATTATTTACATGGTGTCTGGCTCTATACAAGCTAAAAGTAGTGATTATTTACATGGAGTCTGGCTCTATACACGCTAAAAGTAGTGATTATTTACATGGAGTCTGGCTCTATACACGCTAAAAGTCCTGATTATTTACATGGAGTCTGGCTCTATACACGCTAAAAGTAGTGATTATTTACATGGAGTCTGGTGTAGTTTGGTGATGGAGATTTCGGGGCTGTTTCATGTTAAACTAAAAGGATCTTACTCTTTCACTAAAAGCTCTATCTCTGTAGGGATCCTTTTAGGGCTGAAACGATTCATCGAATTACTCGAGTAACTCGATTACAAAAATTCTGCCTCGAAGCCTCGTTAAATTCCTATGACGCGCACTATACGCGCAGGGATCTGATTGTTCCACACGGACCGTTGTTCAGGAAGCACACCACTAGCGCGCGATACATTTTGAATTTAGTTACTTTGATGTCAGGGCGAGATTACAGCATGAAACTTAATTAAATTAAATTGCCAAATGTTGGAGTTGGAATAAATTACCTCTGTTCTTTTGAGAAATAAAAGCCAAATGCTTGATCATTTTACAGCCACATCATTTTCGTTATACAATATTTGTTTTGGCTGTTTCAAAACGCAAAAAATAAAAATATCCAATTAATTAATCAATCGATTAAGTTCTAGAATAATCAATTACATAAAGAATCGATAGCTGCAGCCCTAGATCCTTTCATGATGTTGCCAGACTCTTATAATAATAATCTGAGTCTGTCAGCAGCAACAACAGAACTTTTAGTGGATGGAAACTTTACCTTTTAACTAGGAGTTTAAACACAGACACAACAGGAAGAATAAATCCATCAAATTAAGTCACAAATAATCAGCATGTGGCCTTGTTTTTTTGTTCATTTAGCATTTATTTGTTCCACATTCCCAGACATTAAAATCAATTCAATCATTGACGTTAATCTCCAAGTCTGATGAATGAATGAGCTGTTTGCTATCTGACCTGGTCTGTTTCCTGCTGCTCCATCATTCTTTAGTGTCGGCTGGAAACACTTTGCTTTCTATTTTCTGACTTTGTATGACATCATCAGTGTCTTTGCTTTCAGTGTGAACAGACCTCAACACATTTAAAACCACATTCAGTCACAGGAAATACAATCAGGGGATATAAAACGTCACAAGAAGATTATTAAATGAAACGTTCACACCTCTCTCTCTGTCTCTTATTATTATTATTATTATATGAAAAGTTCACACTTCTCTCTCCACTGTTTCCTGTGTTCAGCTATACGTTTGTTTTTGAGGGACACCTCTCTCTCTTTGTCTTTCTCCCTCTCTCTCTAACAGAATGAACAGATGATAACAGAGTGTTGTGAATATGTTACATTTCACATTAAATTATATGAGGAGAACTCTGAAGAAAGTCCTTCTCACCCATTTATTTTTGTCATAAATTGTAACAGTCTTGTCCATACATTACGGAGTTGGTATTTATATTTGAGGTATTACGATTTCTCATACCTGCATGTATCCCAGTTCACTTGCGTGCAATGATGGAGACGGATGAACAGAGCCGTGCACATGTATGGAATAAATAACTATATTAAACAGACGCTCCACTTATACTTTCACGTCAAGTTCAAGTCAGGTACCTTAACACCATCTGTTTTTTTCCTTCACAAATCACACATTTTATACTTTTAATCCTCAATTCAAACTACAAAGTCAAATTAAATGAGATGTTATAATAATATTAATCCTTAGAGTTTTTGGGACAAACAGTCTATGTACAACCCCGAAGCATAATGTGTAGTCGTAGCCAGGATAACATACATGCTGTTCAGAAGATAAAGTTACTGCTGGTCAGCCTTCAATGTGGAGAGAAGATCAGAAAATAACAACACAGCTATCAGGGCACGAGGAGGAGGCAGGAGGAAACAGCTTGGCCCTGAAACATGTTCACAACGAGGCAGTGTGGATGAGCTGGTGTCTTTTAAGGTGACTATTGTGAGAAAACATTTTCCCACATTGTTCACACCAGTACGGCTTCTCTCCAGTGTGAACACGTTGGTGTCTTTTAAGGCTACTACTATGAGAAAACATTTTCCCACATTGTTCACACCAGTACGGCTTCTCTCCAGTGTGAACACGTTGGTGTCTTTTAAGGTTACTACTGTGAGAAAACATTTTCCCACATTGTTCACACCAGTACGGCTTCTCTCCAGTGTGAACATGTCGGTGGCTTTCTAGGCTACCACTCATAGAAAAGGTTTTACCACATTGATCACAGCTGTAAGGTTTATCTCCAGTGTGAATGCGTTGATGTCTTATTAGGCTACTCTGTCGTGTGAAAGCTGCCCCACATTGATCACAGCTGTAAGGCTTTTCTCCAGTGTGAATGCGTTGATGTGTTTTTAGGTCACTCTGTAGTGTGAAAGCGGCCCCACATTGATCACAGCTGTAAGGTTTATCTCCAGTGTGAATGCGTTGATGTCTTTTTAGGGTACTCTGTAGTGTGAAAGCGGCCCCACATTGATCACAGCTGTGTAGATTCTCTCCAGTGTGAACTCTCTGATGAATCTTTAAATATCCAGATGTTGTGAAGGATTTGTCACAGTGTTGACAGTGGTGACGTTTGGGTCCCTCTCCTCCTCTCCGTTTCTATAACAACAGACAAGCAGACAGAGAAAGTTAGTGGACAACCTTCTTAATCCCTGGACTTGCTAGTTATTAGGGCGGCACGATATGAGGAAAATATGCGATATCCCAAAACGTTGTTGAATATCGCAATAATGATATAACTTGTGATAAACAGATGTTATAATGTAGCCTACTCAGTTTTGCTACTTTCAGTATTTTGCTAAAAAAACAACAACAAATTGCACGTTAAATTTTAAACAAATGACAAAAAAGTGTAGCCATGATGTGCTTCATCAGTTAAATCAGGTTTATTTTTTTTTGGCCAAATGTTAACGGTTCAGCAGATAAAATACCCATAATACTATACTCCACACAGAAAATGACATGTTATTCTCAACACTGTTTCCTCCTAGTGCTGGGTGGTATACCGGTTTGTACCATATACAGATATTTATTTCCCGTGTGATATGAATTTTGCATATACCATAACACCGGTGCATTGCCGCCGAGAGCGCTACGGCCAAAGTAATCTGCAAGTGAATTGAGAACGGGAGCCCTGTTAATGGCGTACACTTCTCAACCATGGTAGTATCTTTTTAACACAGAGAAATAGTTAACACACTGGATTTAAGAGGTCTTGCTTGCTGAAATACGTCCGCCAACTTACTAACATTATTCAAACAGTGAAGCAGGCTGACAGCGGAGCTACGTTCACTTTTCTACAACAAGCTAACGTTACCTGTGGCCAAGGTAGTGTTTAAACAACTATCTTACAACTATTTTTTTGAAAGGGAAACAATGTTAAAGTTGTTTGTATTCATTTGATTTAAGTTTATTTTGCTACAACTCCAAATCAGAAAAAGTTGGGACAATATGGAAAACACAAATAAAAAAATAAAGTAGTGATTTCTAAATGTAATTTCATTTGTATTGCATTGCAGACAATGAACACAAAATAGTTCATGTTTTGTCTGGTCAACTTAATTTCATTTGTAAATATACATCCTTTCCTGTTATTCAGACCTGCAACACATTCCAAAAAAGGTTGGGACAGGAGCAATTTAGGGCTAGTAATCAGGTAAATTGGTTAAATAATGATGTGATTTGAAAGAGGTGATGTCAACAGATGATTGTAATTATGATTCGGTACAACAGCAGCATCCAAGAAAGGTCTAGTCCTTTAGGAGCAAAGATGGGCCGAGGATCGCCAGTTTGCCAACAAATACGTGAGAAAATTATTGAAATGTTTAAAAACAATGTTCCTCAAAGAAAGATAGGAAGACATTTGCTTATTTCACCTTCAACAGTGCATAACATAATTGAAAGATTCAAGGAATGGGGAGGAATTTTAGTGCGTAAAGGACAAGGGCGCAAGCCTAAGCTGAACAACCGTGATCTTCGATCCCTCAGGCGGCACTGCATAAAAAATCGTCATTCATCTGCGATAAGCGATATCACCACATGGGCTCAGGACTACTTTGGCAAACCTTTGTCAAGTACCACAATACGTTGTTACATCCACAAATGCCAGTTAAAACTGTACTGTGCCAAAAGGAAGCCCTATGTTAACAGTGTCCAGAAGCGCCGTCGACTTCTCTGGGCACGGAGGCATCTGGGATGGACCATCACACAGTGTAAACGTGTACTGTGGTCAGATGAATCAGTATTTCAGGTATTGTTTGGGAGAAATGGACACCGTGTGCTCCGGACCAAAGAAGAAAAGGATCATCCAGACTGTTTCCAGCAACAAGTCCAAAAGCCAGGGTCTGTCATGGTATGGGTTGTGTCAGTGCCCTTGGCAAAGGTAACTTGCACTTCTGTGATGGCACCATTAATGCTGAGAGATTTTGGAGCACAATATGCTGCCTTCAAAAAGGAGCCTTAAAGTTACTTATCCAAGTCAATGTGCGTTACTATTTTGACGTTTTTCTTAGTAAAAATTAGCGGTGGCCATAGATTCATTTTTTTAATCAAGATTAATCTCACTGTAATCTTGGAATGAATCTAGATTAATCTAGATTAAAATGGCTCATTTGCATTCTGCCGTGTCATGTATGAATACCTGCAGCAGTGTTTAACACTGAAAACACACAGCTCAGTTCAGCATTTACTTGCAGCTCTGCTACAGTAGCAGATAACCGTTAACGTTACCTACCGGTCACATCGTCTCTAACAGTCCGGTCACAGTGACGTCCTGCACGAATCAACAGATGTTACAGTCCGGCAGCTGCTCGCTCTGTAGACGCACACCGAGTAGATTAATGCGCTCACAGATCCAATCTTTGCAGATGTTACCGCCCTGTGTTTGGCTAGCTAATAAGCCGTTTGCCTGTTTGCTTGAGGTTTGTCTGAAGGCGCCTAGCGGCAAGCCAGGCTCCGTCACTCACCGACACATTCCGGATTCCGCACATCCTCCGCTCAGTTTAACCTCTAACCCCCCAGTACCGGTCAGAGAAGCGTGTTTACTTTGTCTCGGTCCTCCGGTGCGTCCAGCGACGGGCTCCGCTGAAAGTCTTCATAGCTGCGTAGTATCCTAGAGACCAGCTCCCAACCCAACTTTGAGAATAGATTAACGGTGATATTTTTTTTATCCTCCTGATAAGAGTCTCGCGTTAACGCAGCACGTTAACGCCGATAACGGACCACCACTAGTAAACATATATATATTTTTGCTTTCTTCTTGCGTCTCGGGGAGTGAAGTCACGTATGCGACAGATCACATTTTCAGCATGAGGACAGTTTACGTGTACCACGCAGAGATACAAACGTAAACAACAATGGAGGGAGGAGAGAGATGCGTGTTTTCTAGCTGGAAATACAGTCACTATTTTGAGTTTGTGTAAGTTAAAGATGGCAATATTAAGGTTTGTTGTAAACTCTGTGCTGGTGGCGACAAAGTGCTATAGCTACAAAAACACTACGTCAAATATGAAGAAACATTTGGAATCGCAGCACTGCACAGTTGAGTCAAACTTACAGAGCAAGTCCCAGCAGGTGGTGCGAAGCAGAGAGCAGGAGGTCCCCCGCCACCCAAACAACAAAAGCTGGACTTCGGTACAAAACCAGTGAGTGGGGGAGAGTTGAGGAAATTGGTCAAGCAATATGTTGTAGAGGAAATGCTGCCCTTAAACATGGTTGACTCGCTCACTTTTGTGATATCACGTTGGTAAACAAGATCCCTACTACTGTCAATTCCTAGCTGCCTCACAGCATAACCGATAATATGGAATTTCGTTTCATTTAATATTAAATAAATGAATAAATCCATAAATACTAGCCTGACAAGCCAGACCTACATAAAGATGTAAGGTCTGGGAACTCACCATTGACAGGGCTCAAGCCGAGGGGCGGGATAAACGGCTGTCTTTCAAATTCCCTCTGCATGCAATAGGATAGCGCTACAACCAGACAGAGCAACGAAGAAGGGGGAAGAGATAGTTGATACATTAAACGTCTGCCGTATCCGGTCGGCAAAACTCTGAACACATCTTTTTTCTAGAATGACTTCAGTGCTGTTCTTTGTTCTTTGTATGGCACAACAATAGAATTCATGAATCCAAGATAACCGATAAAGCGAGGATTGACCTAGTCTGATCAGAGTATCCTGGCATTCAGTGTTTCACGACGGCAAAGCAAGGCTGAGGAGGAGCGACTAGGTCGAGTCAGGCTGAGGAAGAGCGACTAGGTCGAGCCAGGCTGAGGAGGAGCGACTAGGTCGAGGCAGGCTGAGGAGGAGCGACTAGGGTCGAGCCAGGTTGAGGAAGAGCGACTAGGTCGAGGCAGGCTGAGGAGGAGCAACTAGGTCGAGGCAGGCTGAGGAGGAGCGACTAGGTCGAGGCAGGCTGAGGAGGAGCGACTAGGTCGAGCCAGGTTGAGGAAGAGCGACTAGGTCGAGGCAGGCTGAGGAGGAGCAACTAGGTCGAGTCAGGCTGAGGAGGAGCGACTAGGTCGAGCCAGGCTGAGGAAGAGCGACTAGGTCGAGCCAGGCTGAGGAAGAGCGACTAGGTCGAGCCAGGCTGAGGAGGAGCGACTAGGTCGAGCCAGGCTGAGGAAGAGCGACTAGGTCGAGCCAGGCTGAGGAAGAGCGACTAAGTCGAGTCAGGCTGAGGAGGAGCGACTAGGTCGAGTCAGGCTGAGGAGGAGCGACTAGGTCGAGTCAGGCTGAAGTAATTCAGATAGATTCACGGTTTTCCTCAATAGACTGCAAGGTTGATTGATATGTAGCTCAGTGATAGAGCTGTCGCCTGCATATTGGAAGGTTGGTGGTTTGATCCCTGGCCCTGCAGTCCCATTTCAAAGTGTCCTTGGGCAAGACACTGAACCAAGAGTTGTAAATGTGTGTGAATGTTTATCAGATGAGCAGTTGGCACCTTGTACGGCGGTAATAGCGCTTTGAGAAGTAGTTAAGACTAGAAAAACACTATCTAAATACAGTCCATTTACATTTTACATCACAGATTTACTGATGCTAAAATGGAGAATATGCGTTGTGCATACACATTTGTAAAAAAAAAAAAAAACATGGCCGCTGTAACGACACAGCGAAAGAAAGCGTGGCAGATGATTACGGACTGCCTGAATGTGTAAGCAGCCTAAACATATACATTAACTGACCACTGCTTTTGCACTGTATTAATATTCATTAATTATGAGATTATATTTCTGTGACTCTTCCGTCTGGAGTAACCTCTTTCCTTCACTCACCTCCTCCTCCTTCTTCCTCTTGCTCCCTCGCTCCTCTGAGTCTCCCGAGGCCTCACTGACAACTTTCCTCTTGCCCTCCTTCTTCTTTTCCTCCTTCTCCTTGTGTTTCTGCATGTACTCGGTGATAAGGTTGGGGCAGTCCACGTTGTCTAGAGGCTCCCATGTGTTATCCTCACTGGAAAGGTGAAAGCAGACAAAAGAAAATCTCGTCAGGCGTTGTTTTTAGGAAATACATTCTCACTCCAATTGCTAAGTCGTATTATTCCTTTTTTAAGGTTATTTGATGGTCTGCAACCTTAAACTTTCAACGTAAAATGCTGGAAATCTTGCAGATTATTTGCAATTTCTAAATGAGCAAGATTATATATATATATATATATATATATATATATATATATATATATATATATATATATATATATATATATATATATGCACCGATCCACATTTTTCACTTCCGATCCGATCCCGATACCCGAATTTGGATATCGGCCGATACCGATACTATTCCGATACCAGAGCTGTGTTTGCTTTAATATTATTATTATCATTATTGTTGATTTTATATGATGCTGAAATAAACTTCTCTCAACGGGCAAGTACGATATGTACGTACGTATGCATGTATGTCCCAAAAGGCAACTTGAGCTAAGTATAAGGTCAGAAAAGGAAGTCAGAAAAACAGGAAAAATCTCATTCTGAAAACAGATATGCAACTGTAAGGGTTTCAAATTGATTGTCATGTCAATATGTATTACATTCCCAAAATGTCAAATACTTGAAATATAAGAAAAATGCAAGTGTAAAAATTTCTCTCTCTTACTTACACACACACACACACACACACACACACACACACACACACACACTCAATAAAACAGTGTGTGAACAGTGCAAATCAAGCACACTGGCTCTTGTAGCATCAACAAATCAACGTTTTAAAATGTCAAATATCTGAAATATAAGAAAAGTGCAATAACTGTAAACATCTTACACACACACTTAGTTACACACACACACACCTCTGTTTTCACGGCTGCGCAGCGGCGGCTCTGAAACAGCGGCCGCGGGGACACGTACAATTCGGGGTCTCTGGAGGACGTAACAACGGGGAATTCAAACGCCACAAGCCAGCGACAACACCAGGACAGACGATTGTGAAAGTCCTGTTTTGTTTTTGCATGTAGCTGTCTTGCTCTGCGGTGTTTCCACTGTGAAGTATTTCCAAACAGCGGACACACAGGATAGCATCGAGCTAGCCACAATGCTGCTCATGCTACTATCCTGCTAGCTGGCTGCAAACTGCGGAATGGACTTCCTGAGCGGGGACGTGTCTCATAACTCTGTGTCTCATTGAGCCGCGCCTCCGTTCAGGAAATCTATTCCACAGTTTGCAGCCAGCCAGCAGACCAGCAGACCAGCCAGCAGGAATCACTTTTGGAGCCATTTCAGCAGACAACGTTAAAGTGCAGACATGGCTCATGGTATCGGAAATCTCCACAGTTTGGATCGGGAAAATCCGATACCTGAATTAACGCTGGTATCGGCCACTATACCGATACTGGATCGGATCGGCCCCATCCCTAATATATATATATATATATATATATATATATATACAGGGCTTAAAGTGAAAAAAAATCCTGAGCCTGAAACTTTTTTTTTGTTGGGGGGGGGGGGGGGGGGGGGTCACAGTGTAATATTTCAATATGCACCCATTAAAGTTAATTTGTCTGGTAAAACGGTTTAAGTCCTTACAACATTCATACAATAATAAGTCACGTTAAGCGTTAAATTAAGAGTCAAGTCAATGTAGATTTACATATTGCAATAATATCATAATCCTACAATGAATCACTGTTAAAACAGAACTTTCTAGATGTTGTGTTGTTACTTTGGCCAGGTCGTCATCAAAAAAGTGAATTAGTACATTCGTGATATTGTCCATGTTGACATTAGTTGCTTCATGTACATTTATTAAAAACTTGTCATTGTTTATCTTTTCATATAGCTAAACGTCTAAACTCTGGGACGAGGCCGTTATGTTTAATAACTGCCATGCTGACTCCAAACAGACAGCTTTATCAAGGCGGTTTGGGCTTCAGAGAGCTTTTACACAGTCAGTGGCCATCGTTAATGACAAGTCGTGTTCCGCTATGAACGTGCACACATTTGTTTGTATCATAAGCACGGTCAGTCAGTGAAGGCGCAGTCGCAGCGGTAGCGGTCGTTGTCGGTGTCGTGCCAAGGTATTTACCCCGCCAGGATTCGTGTCCCCTGACCGCGGGAGCGTGCGTGCACTCAGAGCGGAGTTTCACTGTTGCACTTCGAATTCACCTCTTTATTAATGGAACAAATAGCGACGTGAAATACTCGACAGCGTTTTCCATAGTAGCTAACAAGGGTCTCATTTATTATACGTTTATTTGTCTGTTACATTAAGGTGACCTGCTAACCCGTCCCTCCCTCCCCTCTAACGTGATTTCTGTTTTAATTTGATTTAGTTTAATATGGCTTTTCAACTAGTCGCTTTGTTCACCTGTCTGCCATATAAGTTACAGAGGGGATAGACAAAATGTCAGGCTGTTTTTAACCTGAAATAATATACACATTTCAGGTTAAACAGTTATTCAAGCTTCCTGCCTAACATGCAAAGGGTCTGTCCCGTCCTCATGTGTGCTATTATAAATAGAAGCTCTGCGTATCTGATACGCAGGGCTGCGACCGCCGGAGCTGTGCGGGAGTCGGAACGCAGACGTTATGCAGCTGGTGGAAATACACACGTTGACTTTAATGGAAACCGATTGACTCCGTCGACGTTCCGGAGCGGTTACGCAGCCTGTGGAAATCCTGGGTTACCGCTGCTGCCATCCCGTCTCTTCCTTCAACAAGCTGCCGTCCCGTCTCTTCCTTCAACACGCTGCACAAGCTCCCTCAATCTGAGGCACCACGTGCTAAACGGCTTCCCATCTCATCTTGTCCTCTATTCATGCCCAGCGCCATGTGTTTAACTCATTTCTCAACTAAAGCCGTATCTACATGTTCCAAGTTTGATAAACTTTGCCTCCATTTTTTTAGCTGCGGAGACGGTCTCCGGCCCACAACAGCAAAGACCCGCCCTACTTTGCATCTGATTGGCTAGAACTCGTTTCATTGGTAGGTGGAAGTTCGATGATTGGTTAAACCCAGCGCATCAAAATTAAATCCAATGTGGATTTTTTAATTTATTTATTGTTCTAAAATAGTCATACACCAGAAATCCCACCAGGCCCGAGTACTTTAATCCCTTCGTTAGTTAGAGTTGCGTTCCTCTGATATGAGTGGTAGGTGAAATCAATTGACTCGAACATATTAAACTGAGTGCAAGTTCCCAAATATTATTTTTTTTTTTTTTCCCTCACGGCCGCACGCCGGAGATCCGGCACAGTGCCGGAATACTTTAAGCCCTGTATATATCAGGACCAAGAACACCAAGTATTAATATTAGACTCATACACTTACTCTGAGAACCCCTTCCATTTCAGCAGAAACTCTTCTCTTCCCTTCACCATTCTGCGGTCCAACACCTTCTCCACCACATACTCCTCCTCCTCTTCCTCCTTCATTGCTGTTGCTGCAGGAGATGGTGCAGGCTGCTCCTCCTCTGCCTTCTTGCCCTTCTTTCCTGCTCCGGTCGCCAGCTCGACGTCTGCTGAGGGCTCCTTTCGTAGACCCAAGGGGGAAACATGCAGATATAAAGATACAAGGGCTAGAAGACCTAATGAGAGGTGGACGTGAATTATAGTTTACCATGTTTTACTATATTCAAATGTTAAGTTTGCAAGGGCTGATGAGGTGGAGCAATCCATAGGACTTCAGAGTGTGAAGTATCTCCTGCATTAAAAATGAAATAACTAAAATGTAAGCCACAAAAGTCATTAACTGGTGCTACAAGCTCCATGCACAGTAGCCTCAATCACCAACAGTTAATTTATCAGAAAATCGCCAGATGTTGCTTGCCTTGCAAAACTCTGTTCGTTTCGGGAAACAACAACAAACTTTGAGCTAGCGAGCTACACGCTGAAAATTGCAAGTTTAGAATAACGTTTTGATCGTGCAACAAGGCAGTCTGGTCGGTTCTTGCTGGGAGTAATTGTAAAGATTTACAAAGAATATTTTTAACGTTACGACATTTTATATCTATCTGGGATGTTTTGGGACCGATTGTGGCAGGATTGCTGCGGACAAAGTAATGTTACACAGGATGATACACTGGTGAGAGCAAATGACGTTTAGCCATGTATGGAGCTGATTTAAATAGCTCACTTTACCGTATTGTGTCAGTTAACTTCTTTTTATGTTACATGTGGCTAGGGATAGGCAACGTTCACATTTTTACTGGTGCCGGTACAGACAGAGATGCTCACAAGTCTCTGAGCTGGAGTCCAAGTCAAGTCTCAAGTCTCTGGGCTAGAGCCCAAGTCAAGTCTCAAGTCTCTGGGCTAGAGCCCAAGTCAAGTCTCAAGTCTCTGGGCTAGAGCCCAAGTCAAGTCTCTTAATAAGTAATATGTAAATAAATAATATGCATTGCATCACATACACGCGCACACGCACACACACAATAACAGCAGGCCCTAATAGGATGTGGACAGAGTAAAGGTAGGCTACACAGGACCTACAATTTCCACACTTTTAGAAACGTTTTTCCCCACTTTTTGAAAACACCATACAAGGGTTAAACAAACGCTCATTTATATTTCATGAGGAAGACAGTCGGAGTTAACCTCCCGTATCGTTAGCTCGTAGCTAAACCAAGAAACAAGCTAACAGTAACATTACATGGTCAATGCTGAGCTAACGTTAAACATGTGTACTGACATGTCAGGATGCGTTTTCAGATGCCTGATAAAGTTAGATGAATGGCACAGCAGCGGCCGCCGGCCGGTGCAGTCAACATGTGTGTTCGCTGTCCTCTAATGTTGCCGCGCGCAGCAGATACAGTAGGTTACGTTACGTCGTGGGCAGGTTAGAGGTAATGGAGGGAGCGGAATAACAGCGAGTTCATCAGACGTTTCCTAAAAATAAACATTGTTCACGAGTCCCGCAGCTCGAGTCCGAGTTAAGTCTGAAGTCTTTCGAGGACGAGTCTCAAGTCGAGTCTGAAGTCACTGTGTGTGCGACTTAAGTCGCACTCGAGTCCGAGTCTCAAACTCGAGTCCCCATCTCTGGGTACAGATACCTGAAATTTGGTTCCGGTACCCAAACGGTACCTTTTGCAGTACTTTACCTTTGTAATAACAAAAAACATTTCAGTTGTAAAATTGATTTCCAAACTATTTATCCTAGAATAACTTTGCTCCGTCTGCACATCTGTGTGTGTGTGTGTGTGTGTGTGTGTGTGTGTGTGTGTGTGTGTGTGTGTGTGTGTGTGTTTGTGTGTGTGTGTGTGTGTCAAAGCTTAGCCCTGCTCTCTGTCAACATGCAGATGGCGTTTCTTCTATCGGGGTGAAAATGTTCCACATAAACAAGTTCCTTCCTGAGACTATTTTGCAGAGCCAAAGTCGTTGCGTCCGGAGCATAACGCCGCCCAACACTATTGTGATTGGTTTAAAGAAATGCAAACAAGCCTAAGCGTTGTTTCTCCTATCCCAGAATGTCTGAGTAAGTGCATGTGTGAGACCGCATGTTGATGTGTCTGAACAAAAGAACAAACTATTCTAAACCATTCAGGAAGCAGACGTGAAAACGTCATGCATCCAAAGAATCAAGAAATCCTGACAGATTAGTCAGTAAACTTGAACGGTATGGTATCAGGGGGGTTGTTTTCAACTGGCTAAGAAACTATCTACGTAACAGGCAACAGTTTGTGAAGATGGGTGAAAACATGCCGTCTTATTTGGACTAAACACCTTAACACGGTGTTTCCATGTCAGCTCAATGTGAGAGACTTTCCTGTGTTTTGCTGTCATTTATGGCCACTCTGCTTTCTCTCCCCTCTGTTGATCTATTCCACAGACAGTTCACAAAGCTCTAAGATTGCCAATAAAGTAAAAAGGTTAGCCTAATCCACTATCTAGGTTTTGTGAAAAAGCCCTCTGTTACTTCAGAGTGGTTGTAGTGTCCAGGGGGCTATTACAAAAAAACAGGATATGGGATTAAGCCGGGATATTCCTGTTATCCTGGATGAATTTAGCCTTGACTCGGTTGCACAAAAGCAGAGGCAGATAAGTTACCATGGAGATTTATTCTGTACAGCTAACTTGCTCCTGACCAGGCTAACAGCTAGCCTGCTCCTGACCAGGTTAACAGCCAGGCTAAGAGCTAGCCTGCTTCTGACCATGCTAACAGCTAGCCTGCTCCTGACATCCCCTTCTCATCAACAGTTACAAATCTTGGTGTAAAAATGGACTCCCAACTCCCTTTTGAAGCCCATATAGCTCGGTTGGCCAGGGCAGGGAAGCTAACTGCCCTCACAGGACGGACTGCTGACGGAGAGGACGCTGGCGCTGTTTGTTCGCCGCTTCTCTGCCTGCTTTGCCTCTTGTGTTTTTGTTTTTGTCTGTTTGTTGTAAACGTCTGAGGGAAAGCAAGCTTGCTCCCTTCATCTCACCACTGGACAAACTATAACTCTGGACAGCCTCTCACCTGCTTCCCAAAGCCGCTCCTCAACTGGACTGTCGCCTCGCCGGCTAGCCGCTAGCTAGCTAGCTGGCTTCCTTCGCTACATCAACGCGTGGCCGCTACTCCGACTGCCTACCCTCCGTCTCACAGGCACCGAGACTGGACCTCATCTCCTCCTGTCATGCTGTGGATCATTTTGGCACTTACATCAGCCTTCCACCTCTATACCCCTAGCCCACGGCTAACCGCTATCACAAAGCTCTCAGTCCCTCCACTCGGCCTCATGATCAAATATTCAACTCTGCAACTGGTCGAACTCTTCAACCACTCCATTCCACCCTGCATCCCAGTCATCAAACAGCTTGGACTACTACGTCGACCCCGTTACATCCACAGAAGCTCTTGCCGCAAGTTTGTTCACTTCCACCACGGACAATCCATTCCATCCATCTGGTCACCTGCACGTTCTGTCGCACCTCTGCCACGTCATCAGAAAGCTTCCCCCACTGGATCACATAGCGCGGAGCACACCGTCAGGCTGCACAGAAAACCCGGACTGGACTACCTCAGATCTCTCCAGCCTGCCCCCATCCCACCACCCTCTCATCATGCCAACTTTGGCCTCCTCAACACCCGATCGCTCAACAATAAAGCCCCTGCCCTCCATGAACTCATCCTCGACAACACTCTGGACCTCCTCCTGCTCACTGAAACCTGGCAACAACCCAATGACTTCTTCTCCCTCAACCAAGCATCCCCCCCTGGCTACAACTACATCTGCAAACCCCGCCCCTCCCGCCGTGGAGGTGGCCTCGCCGTTATTTTCAACCAGAACTTCCAGATCACAGAACTTACCCTCCCCTCAGTATCGTCGTTTGAATTTCTCGCCTTCAAAGCTCTTTCCTCCTTGACAGTCATCCTCATCTACCGGCCACCTAAACCAAATCCCTCCTTCCTCTCTGATTTTACTGAACTCCTCACACTGGCCTCATCTCTCTCTCCACGTCTGCTGCTACTCGGTGACTTAAACATCCACATGGACTCCCCCACCTGCAAGCTCTCATCAGAGTTCACCATTTTACTGGACAACTTCACTCTCATCCAACATGTCACATTCCCCACCCATGAAAAAGGACACATCCTCGACCTGGTCTGCTCCACAAACCAACCAGTGCTCGACCTCCATCAATGCCTCTTCCCCCTGTCTGATCATAAACTGGTACGGTTCACCATCCCTTCTCCAACCCCACGCCCTCGCCTCATCAGAGAAATCACCTTCCGCAACCTCAAATCAATTGATCCTCACCATCTCTCTGACCTGCTCTCCACCACTCTCCAGCTGGACTCAACCGTCACCTCTCCTGATGATCTCACAAACCACCTCAACTCCACCTTGTGTACCTCCCTCGACACTCTGGCCCCCCTCAAAACAAAAAACGTCACCTTTAACACCTCTTCACCCTGGTACACACCCGCACTCCGGAAACTGAAACAAACCGGCCGCCAACTTGAACGTCTGACAAAAAAATCATCACTCACAGTCCATCATGAAGCCTATAAACTCCACCTCAATGCCTACAAAGATGCCCTCACTGCTGCCAAATCTGTCTACCTCTCCACCATCCTCACCGACCCCTGCCAAAATCCTAGAACCCTCTTCTCCACAGTAAACAACCTCCTCAAGCCTCGGACCAACACCCTTCCTACCTCTACTCCGGATCTCTGCAACTCATTTCTCCACTTCTTCACCGACAAAATCAACATCATCTACAAATCTCTATCCCCTGTATCCGACCTCCCACCATCTACTCCATCGCCCACCACGGCCCCCCCTATCCCCATCTCTCCTGACCCCTCCTCCACACTGCCTCCTCTCCGAGTTTGACTTGGTCACCGCTCCTGAAATCTCAAAACTCATCAGCTCTTCCAAACCCACTACCTGCTCCCTGGACCCCCTCCCTACTCCACTCCTGAAGTCCTGCCTCCCCGTACTATGCCCCTACCTTACAAACCTCTTCAACTCCTCACTGTCCCTTGGAACTGTCCCCTCTGCCTTCAAAACCGCTGCTGTCACCCCAATCCTCAAAAAACCTGGTCTGGATCCCTCCTCCCTCAACAGCTACCGCCCAATATCCAACCTCCCCTTTCTGTCTAAAACCCTGGAACGCATAGTCGCCTCACAGCTACAAACCCATCTTCATACCAATAACCTATTTGAACCCCTCCAATCTGGTTTTCGCCCTCTCCATAGCACAGAAACCGCTCTTCTGAAAGTCCTCAACGACCTCCTCACCTCTGCTGACACCGGTTCCCTCAACATCCTCATCCTCCTTGACCTGAGTGCAGCCTTCGATACCGTGAGCCATAACATTCTGCTCACCAGACTCAAAGACCTTGGTATCGAAGGTACTGCACTCAGCTGGCTCCACTCCTACCTCTCCAACAGATCACACTTCATCTCTCTTCATAATCACACCTCTGCCACAGCCACAGTCACTCAAGGCGTTCCCCAAGGCTCCGTACTCGGCCCCCTCCTCTTCATCATCTACATCCTCCCCCTTGGTCAGATACTCCGCCACTTCAACCTGGACTTCCACTGTTACGCCGATGACACCCAGATCTACCTTAGCACCAAATCCCCCCTCAATCCTCCCCTCTCCCACATCAACTCCTGCCTGTCAGCTATCAAAATCTGGATGCAACACAACTTCCTCAAACTCAACAGTGATAAAACAGAATTCCTTCTCATTGGCTCCAAATCCACACTTGGCAAAACCAATAACCCCACTCTCACCATTGACGGCACCATTGTCTCCCCATCTCCCCAGGCCCGAAACCTTGGTGTGATTTTTGATTCCACCCTCTCCCTTGAGCCCCACATCCGCCATGTCATCAAAACCTCCTTCTTTCACCTCCGCAACATCGCCAAAATCAGACCCTCTCTCACACCCCCCGCTGCTGAAAGACTCATTCACGCCTTCATCTCCTCCCGACTGGACTACTGCAACTCACTTCTCCTCGGCATCAGCTCTACCAACATCAACCGCCTCCAACTGGTCCAGAACGCAGCTGCCCGACTCATCACCCGTTCCAAATCTTGGCACCACATCACTCCAGTCCTAAAACAACTCCACTGGCTTCCTATCTCCTACCGGATCACCTACAAAATCCTGGTCCTCACCTACAAAGCCCTTCACCATCTGGCCCCCTCATACCTCACTGACCTCCTGTCCCCCTACCAACCCTCACGGTCCCTCAGATCCACCTCAGCCGGTCTCCTCTGCATCCACAAGTCCAAACTCCGCAGTTTTGGGGACAGAGCCTTCTCCAGGGCAGCTCCCAGGCTTTGGAACTCCCTCCCCCAAGAGATCCGCACCTCTGAGTCCCTCACCATCTTCCAGTCCCGCCTCAAGACCCATCTCTTCACCTCGGCCTATCTGTAGCCCCCTTTTCTTCTGTGACTGTATCTTGCTTTGCTTTGTCTTGTTTTCTTTTGCTTTGTTTTGTTTTGTCTTGTATTGTCCAGTTTTGCTTTACCTTAAAATCTAGCTACCTGTAAAGCGACTTTGAGTCTATGAAAAGCGCTATATAAATTCAATTTATTATTATTATTATTATTATATAAATCACCTATGCAAGACCTCCGCCCCATTCTCTCCCTCTCAGATGCCGAAAAGGCTGGTTCATGCCTTTGTCTCCTCCAGACTGGACTACTGTAACGCTCTTATCATTGGGATTCCTAGAAAGAGTCTGCAGAGGCTTCAGTACATCCAAAACTCTGCAGCTAGGATCCTGATGAGAGTGCGGAAACATGAGCACATTACCCCCATTCTCCACTCACTCCACTGGCTTCCCATCTCCACCACGATTGAGCACAAGGTTTCCCTCCTCACATACCAATGCATCCATGGACATTTTGGTCCCCTTTAGATGTTTCGTCCCCTGTTTTTAGTTATTTTTATTTTAAAACTGCTCATTTGTTTGTTTTTAACCTGTAGCACTTTGAGATCTTTTGATGAAAAGGGCATTATAAATAAAATGTTATAAAACCATGTATATATTATTATCAGCCTGCATTAAAATACAAGTGCATATTGCTGATCATTTAAGTACTATTATATAAAGTGTGACCATTATGTTTTATAATTATTCATGTGACAGTCATTGTTACTGTTATATTACTGTATGAAGACTGATGTTCATATTGTCGTTAGAAGTTTGATGAATGTATTACAGCAGTTATTGAGATAATTAGAAAAGGCTGATAAAGTTGCCGGATGTATTTTAAATGAAGTCTGTTACTAAGGGCAACATATAAAGTGCTGTACATGTGTATTTCTATAGTGCACCAATGCACCTTCAATTATTTTAGTTCATTCATTTTTTGTATTCTTTAACAACTATAATTTGGGAGGATTGTGCATTTTTCAAAACATCCTAAATGTACAATCCTCCCAAATTATAGTCTTAAAGTAGACTGGACCAGTAACTATCTAGTGTAGTAGACTACTGTACATTCATGTAACAGCAGGGTGCAGACACCCCAATGGTTTTTGACCTTATATTTTGCTGGGGGCAATAACTGATGAATATAACTCTGTTACATTCATGTTTGCAGTGTGCATTATATTTATCACTTAATAATCTTCATAGTTTCGCACCTGAGTTAATGTATATTTTTAGGCTGCTTACACATTCAGGTGGACCGCCAGTTATCCTGGATTTATTAATTCTACTTTTGTGCAACACCCCCCTGAACACTGACCTGAACATGGCTGGTATCAGAGTCCGAGTCTCCTGCTTGTCTTCTGGGGACCTTGTTCCTCCGCTGCTCCGGGTTCTGGTTGTCCTCCTCCATTCCTCTCTTGTCCTGAAATCCAGCAGACGTCCACTGTGGCTGCTGGACTCACTCTGGATTCTATTCAGTACAAATCAAAGCACTCAGAGATATTCAGGAGCTGCTGTCTCCTCTCGTTTTCCTCTCATCCACACACAACTGAAACAACAGTCGGCAAACTCAAAGCAGCGACTAGAAAACTTCCATTTTCTTCCTCGCTACACAATGAACTCAGACTAGTTTGGAGAAAACAGCATTATATTAAACTGTGAATAAATCTACATATATAGATATCAAACCAAAGCTACTCACTATATGTGATGAAAGTGCTGCGAGCTGTAAGTTCACCACTTCTACAGAAGGCAGGAGATGACGTCATCTCGGAGACAGCTGGCTTCCTGTCTCACTCTGACTCTGTTGTTGTTTAGGTGGGCTAACTTACACTAAGAACTTTACTGTCGTCAAAATACCTCCGCTAGAAATAGTCCGGTTGGTTTGGGACGGTGTGAAAGCTCATCTGAACTCGGTGCAGATCAAACACCAGAACTCTGGTCTAGAGATCGACCGATACAGACTTTTTTTCAGTTTTAGCCGATGTCTGATACGGGCTGCCGGTTTTCTTGAGCCGATACTGCTTTTGCTCCCTCAATTTTCTACATGAAATAAAATGAGCACGTCTAAGGCTAATATGCCGCCTAATATGCAAAGACTACACACTAGTTGGTCTAAACGAAAATGTAAAAGACGCTGCAGATTTGTCAACCACAGAACATAAATCAGCAGAGGAAAATAACGTGATGTCAGATGCTCATTAAGCAACAAATTGTTCAAGTTTCTGTTATAAACTACATCAACGTTAAAGGTATAAATATTCAACCACGTAGAAAACATATCTCTCAACGTTTTAAAAGCAGCACCCTCATATTATCACTGTGATGCGCATGTCCTACTGACACACACACACACACACACACACACACACTTCTGTTTGGTAGCTGATCGACTGACTGAAAACTCAACCACCATTGAACTGGATTGATAATGATAACGTCAGCAAACGGCTCTAAACACAAGTGAGGCAGACACGGTGCCCTTATGTCTGGTACATGATAAAACATATCTGTCAGCATTATATTTCATATTTCAGCTAAGTCAAACAGTGAAAAGATGCGTTGACAGTTTAAAACTTACTGTTGTCTTTAAGATAAAGAGTAGCAGTGCTTCGGCTGTAGGCTACTTCCACCCAATATAGTCCCAGATCAATATCTGCCTAGGAAATCGTCTAGTCTTATTCTGCGTTGCTATTTGTACTTGTTGTGAATAAGCAGACACAAAAAGTAATTAGGTTGTTTTGTTGTTGTTGTCTCACTTTTACTCACGACATGCTAACAGCAACAAAGGATTCCTTTCACTATGCTAAGCTAAGCTAAGCTAGCAGCGGCGCCGCCGGACTGAGACAATGCCTGCACGGAGACAAACAACGCGTTCGCCCTCCTATCTCCATCTAGAGGAGACCGTGATCAGCCCTATTTCAACAAACGGTGACGTATTCCTTTACAACTTGAGCCCCGAATCGCCCCGAGCCCACCGAGCTATAGAGGACCAACAAACGTAGCAACAGTTGCTCAGCAACGGACGTTCTGTTTCCCCGAATCTTGACAACAGCAGCAGAATGGGAAGCTGACGCATGCGCAGCTCTGTCTTCTACTCGCTTTGATAGCCGTGTAAAAGAACGGTTATTAAAGTGTTTACCTGAGTGTGTGTGCGGGTTAACCTGGAGCTTTGTCTTCTTAAAACCTTTTTGTTGTCTATGCTTAAAACTCAGTAAGCTACACAACTATCCCGCCGCCAGCCCGAGATCACAGTGAAGCAACGAGACTTCCGGTTTCCTCCAAGTCAGGGATTTTCAGAATAAAGTTTATAAATGACAGAAGTTTGCCGCCTAGAGGTCAGGAGGGAAACAACAGATACACATTCAGTTCATTAATCACTTAGTGGTGGACTGAAACTGAGTACAATTACTCAAGTACTGGACTTAACTCCAGGTACTTGTACTTTACTTGAGTATTAAATCATGTACAGCACTTAAATAAGTGAAACAATTTGTAAGTATGAAGAGAAATAACTAAGTATAATGTAAGCATTTAAATGTATGTTTCCACCAAACCCCAGTTAAATAAAATAGCAATTTCATGATTATTAAACACACTTCATTTATAGACTATAGAAAAATAAAAAAATAAATATCAAAATGTTCCAACAACAATCACCACTCTGGTCTGGTTGAAATAAACCCTTAATTCACCCATTTACATGTGGAGATATGCTGGCTCTATACACGCTAAAAGTCCTGATTATTTACATGGAGTCTGGCTCTATACACGCTAAAAGTCCTGATTATTTACATGGAGTCTGGCTCTATACACGCTAAAAGTCCTGATTATTTACATGGAGTCTGGCTCTATACACGCTAAAAGTCCTGATTATTTACATGGAGTCTGGCTCTATACACGCTAAAAGTCCTGTTTATTTACATGGAGTCTGGCTCTATACACGCTAAAAGTCCTGATTATTTACATGGAGTCTGGCTCTATATACGCTAAAAGTCCTGATTATTTACATGGAGTCTGGCTCTATACACGCTAAAAGTCCTGATTATTTACATGGAGTCTGGCTCTATACACGCTAAAAGTCCTGATTATTTACATGGAGTCTGGCTCTATACACGCTAAAAGTCCTGATTATTTACATGGAGTCTGGCTCTATACACACTAAAAGTACTGATTATTTACATGGTGTCTGGTGTAGTTTGGTGATGGTGATTTCGGGGCTGTTTCATGTTAAACTAAAAGGATCTTACTCTTTCACTAAAAGCTCTATCTCTGTAGGGATCCTTTTAGGGCTGAAACGATTCATCGAGTTACTCGAGTAACTCCTCGAGGCATAAATTCTGCCTCGAAGCCTCGTTAAATATGACGCGCACTATACGCGCAGGGATCTGATTGTTCCACACGGACCGTTGTTCAGGAAGCACACCACTAGTGCGCGATACATTTTGAATTTAGTTAGCGCAATGGCAGAGAGTAAAGATTCTCTCACACACACACACACACACACACACACACACACACACACACACACACACACACACACACACACACACACACACACACACACACACACACACACACAGGTTGCTAGTTTACCATAGCAAATAGGCTCACCCCAGAAATTATATATTATTTGTTGGTAGCCTAATGGTAAATGCTGCAGGTGTAGAAATCTACATAAAACAGAAATTTACTTTGATGTCAGGGCTAGATTACAGCATGAAACTTAATTAAATTAAATTGCCAAATGTTGGAGTTGGAATAAATTACCTCTGTTCTTTTGAGAAATAAAAGCCAAATGCTTGATCATTTTACAGCCACATCATTGTCGTTGTCGCTGTTTCAAAACGCAATAAAAAATATCCAATTAATCGATCGATAAATTTCTAGAATAATCAATTACATAAAGAATCGATAGCTGCAGCCCTAGATCCTTTCATGATGTTACCAGACTCTTAATAATAAATAAATAAATCCATCAAATTAAGTCACAAATAATCAGCATGTGGCCTTGTTTTTTTATTCATTTAGCATTTATTTGTTCCACATTCCCAGACATTAAAATCAATTCAATCATTGACCTTATTCTCCAAGTCTGATGAATGAATGAGCTGTTTGCTATCTGACCTGGTCTGTTTCCTGCTGCTCCATCATTCTTTAGTGTCGACTGGAAACACTTTGCTTTCTATTTTCTGACTTTGTATGACATCATCAGTGTCTTTGCTTTCAGTGTGAACAGACCTCAACACATTTAAAACCACATTCAGTCACAGGAAATACAATCAGGGGATATAAAACGTCACAAGAAGATTATTAAATGAAAAGTTCACACCTCTCTCTATCTCTCTCTCTCTCTGTCTCTCTTATTATTATTATTATATGAAAAGTTCACACTTCTCTCTCCACTGTTTCCTGTGTTCAGCTATACGTTTGTTTTTGAGGGACACCTCTCTCTCTTTATGTCTTTCTCCCTCTCTCTCTAACAGAATGAACAGATGATAACAGAGTGTTGTGAATATGTTCCATTTCACATTAAATTATATGAGGAGAACTCTGAAGAAAGTCCTTCTCACCCATTTATTTTTGTCATAAATTGTAACAGTCTTGTCCATACATTACGGAGTTGGTATTTATATTTGAGGTATTACGATTTCTCATACCTGCATGTATCCCAGTTCACTTGCGTGCAATGATGGAGACGGATGAAAAGAGCCGTGCACATGTATGGAATAAATAACTATATTAAACAGTCGCTCCACTTATACTTTCACGTCAAGTTCAAGTCAGGTACCTTACCCCCATCTGTTTTTTTTCTTCACAAATCACACATTTTATACTTTTAATCGTCAATTCAAACTACAAAGTCAAATGAAATGAGATGTTATAATAATATTAATCCTTAGAGTTTTTGGGACAAAGAGTCTATGTACAACCCCCAAGCATAATGTGTAGTCGTAGCCAGGATAACATATATGCTGTTCAGAAGATAAAGTTACTGCTGGTCAGCCTTCAATGTGGAGAGAAGATCAGAAAATAACAACACAGCTATCAGGGCACGAGGAGGAGGCAGGAGGAAACAGCTTGGCCCTGAAACATGTTCACAACGAGGCAGTGTGGATGAGCTGGTGTCTTTTAAGGTGACTACTGTGAGAAAACATTTTCCCACATTGTTCACACCAGTACGGCTTCTCTCCAGTGTGAACACGCTGGTGAGATTTAAGGTGACTACTCTGAGAAAACATTTTCCCACATTGTTCACACCAGTACGGCTTCTCTCCAGTGTGAACACGTCGGTGGCTTTCTAGGCTACCACTCCAGGAAAAGGTTTTACCACATTGATCACAGCTGTAAGGTTTATCTCCAGTGTGAATGCGTTGATGTGTTTTTAGGTCACTCTGTAGTGTGAAAGCGGCCCCACATTGATCACAGCTGTAAGGTTTCTCTCCAGTGTGAATGCGATGATGTATTTTTAGGGTACTCTGTAGTGTGAAAGTGGCCCCACATTGATCACAGCTGTAAGGTTTATCTCCAGTGTGAATGCGTTGATGTGTTTTTAGGCTACTCTGTCGTGTGAAAGCGGCCCCACATTGATCACAGCTGTAAGGTTTATCTCCAGTGTGAATGCGTTGATGTCTTTTTAGGGTACTCTGTCGTGTGAAAGCGGCCCCACATTGATCACAGCTGTAAGGTTTATCTCCAGTGTGAATGCGATGATGTCTTTTTAGTTTACTCTTTAGTGTGAAAGCGGCCCCACATTGATCACAGCTGTGTAGATTCTCTCCAGTGTGAACTCTCTGATGAATCTTTAAATATCCAGATGTTGTGAAGGATTTGTCACAGTGTTGACAGTGGTGACGTTTGGGTCCCTTTCCTCCTCTCCGTTTCTATAACAACAGACAAGCAGACAGAGAAAGTTAGTGGACAATCTTCTTAATCCCTGGACTTGCTAGTTATTAGGGCGGCACGATATGAGGAAAATATGCGATATCCCAAAACATTGTTGAATATCGCAATAATGATATAACTTGTGATAAACAGATGTTATAATGTAGCCTACTCAGTTTTGCTACTTTCAGTATTTTGCTAAAAAAACAACAACAAATTGCACGTTAAATTTTAAACAAATGACAAAAAAAGTGTAGCCATGATGTGCTTCATCAGTTAAATCAGGTTTATTTTTTTTTGGCCAAATGTTAACGGTTCAGCAGATAAAATACCCATAATACTATACTCCACACAGAAAATGACATGTTATTCTCAACACTGTTTCCTCCTAGTGCTGGGTGGTATACCAGTTTGTACCATATACAGATATTAATTTCCCGTGTGATATGAATTTTGCATATACCATAATACCGGTGCATTGCCGCCGAGAGCGCTACGGCCAAAGTAATCTGCAAGTGAATTGAGAACGGGAGCCCTGTTAATGGTGTACACTTCTCAACCATGGTAGTATCTTTTTAACACAGAGGAATAGTTAACACACTGGATTTAAGAGGTCTTGCCTCGCTGAAATACGTCCGCCAACTTACTAACATTATTCAAACAGTGAAGCAGGCTGACAGCGGAGCTACGTTCACTTTTCTACAACAAGCTAACGTTACCTGTGGCCAAGGTAGTGTTTAAACAAATATCTTACGACTATTTTTTTTGAAAGTGAAACAATGTTAAATTTGTTTGTATTCATTTGATTTAAGTTTATTTTGCTACAACTCCAAATCAGAAAAAGTTGGGACAGTATGGAAAACACAAATAAAAAAATAAAGTAGTGATTTCTAAATGTACTTTCATTTGTATTGCATTGCAGACAATGAACACAAAATATTTCATGTTTTGTCTCGTCAACTTAATTTCATTTGTAAATATACATCCTTTCCTGTTATTCAGACCTGCAACACATTCCAAAAAAGGTTGGGACAGGAGCAATTTAGGGATAGTAATCAGGTAAATTGGTTAAATAATGATGTGATTTGAAACAGGTGATGTCAACAGGTGATTGTAATTATGATTCGGTACAAAAGCAGCAACCAAGAAAGGTCTAGTCCTTTAGGAGCAAAGATGGGCCGAGGATCGCCAGTTTGCCAACAAATACGTGAGAAAATTATTGAAATGTTTAAAAACAATGTTCCTCAAAGAAAGATAGGAAGACATTTGCTTATTTCACCGTCAACAGTGCATAACATAATTGAAAGATTCAAGGAATGAGGAGGAATTTCAGTGCGTAAAGGATAAGGGCGCATGCCTAAGCTGAACAACCGTGATCTCCGATCCCTCAGGCGGCACTGCATAAAAAATCGTCATTCATCTGCGATAAGCGATATCACCACATGGGCTCAGGACTACTTTGGCAAACCTTTGTCAAGTACCACAATACGTAGTTACAGCCACAAATGCCAGTTAAAACTGTACTGTGCCAAAAGGAAGCCCTATGTTAACAGTTTCCAGAAGCGCCGTCGACTTCTCTGGGCTCAGAGGCATCTGGGATGGACCATCACACAGTGGAAACGTGTACTGTGGTCAGATGAATCAGTATTTCAGGTATTGTTTGGGAGAAATGGACACCGTGTGCTCCGGACCAAAGAAGAAAAGGATCATCCAGACTGTTACCAGCAACAAGTCCAAAAGCCAGGGTCTGTCATGGTATGGGTTGTGTCAGTGCCCTTGGCAAATGTAACTTGCACTTCTGTGATGGCACCATTAATGCTGAGAGATTTTGGAGCACAATATGCTGCCTTCAAAAAGAAGCCTTAAAGTTACTTATCCAAGTCACTGTGCGTTACTATTTTGACATTTTTCTTAGTAAAAATTAGCGGTGGGCATAGATAATTTTTTTTAATCTAGATTAATCTCACTGTAATCTTGGAATGAATCTAGATTAATCTAGATTAAAATGGCTCATTTGCATTCTGCCGTGTCGTGCATGAATACCTGCAGCAGTGTTTAACACTGAAAACACACAGCTCAGTTCAGCATTTACTTGCAGCTCTGCTACAGTAGCAGATAACCGTTAACGTTACCTACCGGTCACATCGTCTCTAACAGTCCGGTCACAGTGACGTCCTGCACGGATCAACAGATGTTACAGTCCGGCGGCTGCTCGCTCTGAAGACGCACACCGAGCAGATTAATGCGCTCACATATCCAATCTTTGCAGATGTTACCGCTCTGTGTTTGGCTAGCTAATAAGATGTTAGCCTGTTTGCTTGAGGTTTGTCTGAAGGCGCCTAGCGGCAAGCCAGGCTCCGTCACACACCGACACATTCCGGATTCCGCACATCCTCCGCTCAGTTTAACCTCTAACCCCCCAGTACCGGTCAGAGAAGCGTGTTTACTTTGTCTCGGTCCTCCGGTGCGTCCAGCGATGGGCTCCGGTGAAAGTCTTCATAGCTGCGTAGTATCCTATAGACCAGCTCCCAACCCAACTTTGAGAATAGATTAACGGTGATATTTTTTTATCGTCCGATAAGAGTCTTGCGTTAACGCAGCACGTTAACGCCGATAACGCAGCACGTTAACGCCGATAACGGACCACCACGAGTAAACATATATGTTTGCTTTCTTCTTGCGTCTCGGGGAGTGAAGTCACGTATGCGACAGATCACATTTTCAGCATGAGGACAGTTTACGTGTACCACGCAGAGACACAAACGTAAACAACAATGGAGGGAGGAGAGAGATGCGTGTTTTCTAGCTGGAAATACAGTCACTATTTTGAGTTTGTGTAAGTTAAAGATGGCAATATTAAGGTTTGTTGTAAACTCTGTGCTGGTGGCGACAAAGTGCTATAGCTACAAAAACACTACATCAAATATGAAGAAACATTTGGAATCGCAGCACTGCACAGTTGAGTCAAACTTACAGAGCAAGTCTCAGCAGGTGGTGCGAAGCAGAGAGCAGGAGGTCCCCCGCCACCCAAACAACAAAAGCTGGACTTCGGTACAAAACCAGTGAGTGGGGGAGAGTTGAGGAAATTGGTCAGGCAATATGTTGTAGAGGAAATGCTGCCCTTAAACATGGTTGACTTGCTCGCTTTTGTGATATCACGTTGGTAAACAAGATCCCTACTACTGTCAATTCCTAGCTGCCTCACAGCATAACCGATAATATGGAATGTCGTTTCATTTAATATTAAATTAATGAATAAATCCATAAATACTAGCCTGACAAGCCAGACCTACTAAAGATGTTAGGTCTGGGAACTCACCATTGACAGGGCTCAAGCCGAGGGGCGGGATAAACGGCTGTCTTTCAAATTCCCTCTGCATGCAATAGGATAGCGCTACAACCAGACAGAGCAACGAAGAAGGGGGCAGAGATAGTTGATACATTAAACGTCTGCCGTATCCGGTCGGCAAAACTCTGAACACATCTTCTTTATTTTAGAATGACTTCAGTGCTGTTCTTTGTTCTTTGTATAACACAACAATAAAATTTATGAATCCAAGATAACCGATAAAGCGAGGATTGACCTAGTCTGATCAGAGTATCCTGGCATTCAGTGTTTCACGACGGCAAAGCAAGGCTGAGGAGGAGCGACTAGGTCGAGTCAGGCTGAGGAAGAGCGACTAGGTCGAGCCAGGCTGAGAAGGAGCGACTAGGTCGAGTCAGGCTGAGGAGGAGCGACTAGGTCGAGGCAGGCTGAGGAGGAGCGACTAGGTCGAGCCAGGCTGAGGAGGAGCGACTAGGTCGAGTCAGGCTGAAGTAATTCAGATAGATTCACGGCTTTCCTCAATAGACTGCAAGGTTGATTGATATGTAGCTCAGTGATAGAGCTGTCGCCTGCATATTGGAAGGTTGGTGGTTTGATCCCTGGCCCTGCAGTCCCATTTCAAAGTGTCCTTGGGCAAGACACTGAACCAAGAGTTGTAAATGTGTGTGAATGTTTATCAGATGAGCAGTTGGCACCTTGTACGGCGGTAATAGCGCTTTGAGAAGTAGTTAAGACTAGAAAAACACTATCTAAATACAGTCCATTTACATTTTACATCACAGATTTACTGATGCTAAAATGGAGAATATGCGTTGTGCATACACATTTGTAAAAAAAAAAAAACATGGCCGCTGTAACGACACAGCGAAAGAAAGCGTGGCAGATGATTACGGACTGCCTGGATGTGTAAGCAGCCTAAACATATACATTAACTGACCACTGCTTTTGCACTGTATTAATATTCATTAATAATGAGATTATATTTCTGTGACTCTTCCGTCTGGAGTAACCTCTTTCCTTCACTTACCTCCTCCTCCTTCTTCCTCTTGCTCCCTCGCTCCTCTGAGTCTCCCGAGGCCTCACTGACAACTTTCCTCTTGCCCTCCTTCTTCTTTTCCTCCTTCTCCTTGTGTTTCTGCATGTACTCGGTGATAAGGTCGGGGCAGTCCAGGTTGTCTAGAGGCTCCCATGTGTTATCCTCACTGGAAAGGTGAAAGCAGACAAAAGAAAATCTCGTCAGGCGTTGTTTTTAGGAAATACATTCTCACTCCAATTGCTAAGTCGTATTATTCCTTTTTTAAGGTTATTTGATGGTCTGCAACCTTAAACTTTCAACTTAAAATGCTGGAAATCTTGCAGATTATTTACAATTTCTAAATGAGCAAGATTATACAGTGTTTCCCCTAGGATTTTTTTTTAGCTGTGGTGGCAGGTATGCCAACCCCTCTCCCCCCCCGCAGACACTCCAAGGCCGGACTTTCAAATAAAGAAAATAAAATTAATGTATACCTATTATGCCTATTCTCGTTCAAAATGTTCACTTTCTTCCTGAATTAATGCTATTTTTTTTACATACAGTACATTAGTGTGAGCAAACTCCTCAAAAACATGGAAACTCCATAATGATAACTGACTCTTTAACTAGAACAAGATCTCAGACTAGGAGGCAGTTCACTGAGTGATTAGTCTGTGATTGGAAACATGGTTGTAGTATGCAGGAAAATGCTTGCCGAAAGAAAGGCTGTTGTCAGGTAAAAATGTCACAGTCACAGAGGCTGAAGGGGAAATTGACATAGAAAAGCCTTTAATGATGAATGGACTGATAAGCAGGCTACCATTCATACTGTATGCCTCATTTGCAATGAAATGATGGCTGTTGCAAAATAATAAAACCAGCATCATCATCAAGAATGAAGAACGCCACGGTAACGATCGCGTCATTCACGTGCATATTCAGTAGCCACATGTATCTGTTTTGGTCTTAGTTATAATACATCCACAGATATACCGCTCCAGGAGAGAGGACGGTTCGCTCAGCCAGCAGTTAAGTTTAGAAGAATTTGTCCAAATTTCTAGATTCCCTAAAACTACGGATACAACCCACAGCTTTATTTGTTTTAGCTTGTTGGTAAAAATGAGCAGAGTAGAGCTGTGTTTGGTAAAACAGCGCGGTGGACGAGAGCAGACAGCAGATTAAAATATCTCTTTCTACATGTTTATGCCGGTCTATACAGGTGAGTGCATTGATAAGTATTGACTTTTTACCCATGAAGGTTTTATCGTAACCTACTTACAGTAACGAGACTAGCGTTCATCTGCCCCCCCAGCGGCCGTTGGTAATCCTCGGTATCGTTCCCAGTCAGGTGCTGCGCATGTTTTAGATGTGTGTGAGCGTTAACGTTAACACACATCTCGGCTGCGTGTGTGTGGCGCACAGGCAAGAATCCAGGCATGTGAATAGAGACGGGGCTGGGTTTGTGCTCTACCTGTGAAGCGCGTGTCCGCGCTATTCTCCGACAATCAACACCGTGGCGTGGCGGCAGGAATTTAACTGTGGCGGTGCGCCACTTGCCAATCAACGTAGGGGAAACACTGTTATATATATATATATATATATATATATATATATATATATATATATATATCTATCTATCTATCTATCTATCTCAGGACCAAGAACACCAAGTATTAATATTAGACTCATACACTTACTCTGAGAACCCCTTCCATTTCAGCAGAAACTCTTCTCTTCCCTTCACCATTCTGCGGTCCAACACCTTCTCCACCACATACTCCTCCTCTTCTTCCTCCTTCACTGCTGCTGCTGCAGGAGATGGTGCAGGCTGCTCCTCCTCGGCCTTCTTGCCCTTCTTTCCTGCTCTGGTCGCCAGCTCGACGTCTGCTGAGGGCTCCTTTCGTAGACCCAAGGGGGAAACATGCAGATATAAAGATACAAGGGTTAGAAGACCTAATGAGAGGTGGACGTGAATTATAGTTTACCATGTTTCACTATATTCAAATGTTAAGTTTCAATGGAGAAAACGCAAGGGCTGATGAGGTGGAGCAATCCATAGGACTTCAGAGTGTGAAGTGTCTCCTGCATTAAAAATGAAATAACTAAAATGTAAGCCACAAAAGTCATTAACTGGTGCTACAAGCTCCATGCACAGTAGCCTCAATCACCAACAGTTAATTTATCAGAAAATCGCCAGATGTTGCTTGCCTTCCAAAACTCTGTTCGTTTCGGGAAACAACAACAAACTTTGAGCTAGCGAGCTACACGCTGAAAATGGCAAGTTTAGAATAACGTTTTGATCGTGCAACAAGGCAGTCTGGTTGGTTCTTGCTGGGAGTAATTGTAAAGAATTACAAAGAATATGTTTAATGTTACGACATTTTATATCTATCTGGGATGTTTTGGGACCGATTGTGGCAGGATTGCTGCGGACAAAGTAATGTTACACAGGGTGATACACTGGTGAGAGCAAATGACGTTTAGCCATGTATGGAGCTAATTTAAATAGCTCATCTTACCGTATTGTGTCAGTTAACTTCTTTTTATGTTACATGTGGCTAGGGATAGGCAACGTTCACATTTTTACTGGTTCCGGTACAGACAGAGATGCTCACAAGTCTCTGAGCTGGAGTCCAAGTCAAGTCTCAAGTCTCTCGGCTAGAGCCCAAGTCAAGTCTCAAGTCTCTTAATAAGTAATAAGTAAATAAATAATATGCATTGCATCACATACGCGCGCACACGCACACACACAATAACAGCAGGCCCTAATAGGATGAGGACAGAGTAAAGGTAGGCTACACAGGACCTAAAATTTCCACACTTTTAGAAACTTTTTTCCCCACTTTTTGAAAACACCATACAAGGGTTAAACAAACGCTCATTTATATTTCATGAGGAAGACAGTCGGAGTTAACCTCCCGTATCGTTAGCTCGTAGCTAAACCAAGAAACAAGCTAACAGTAACATTACATGGTCAATGCTGAGCTAACGTTAAACATGTGTACTGACCTGTCAGGATGCGTTTTCAGATGCCTGATAAAATTAGATGAATGGCACAGCAGCGGCCGCCGGCCGGTGCAGTCAACATGTGTGTTCGCTGTCCTCTAATGTTGCCGCGCGCAGCAGATACAGTAGGTTACGTTACGTCGTGGGCAGGTTAGAGGTAACGGAGGGAGCGGAATAACAGCGAGCTCATCAGACGTTTCCTAAAAATAAACATTGTTCACGAGTCCCGCAGCTCGAGTCCGAGTTAAGTCTGAAGTCTTTCGAGGACGAGTCTCAAGTCGAGTCTGAAGTCACTGTGTGTGCAACTTAAGTCGCACTCGAGTCCGAGCCTCAAACTCGAGTCCGAGTCTCAAACTCGAGTCCCCATCTCTGGGTACAGATACCTGAAATTTGGTTCCGGTACCCAAACGGTACCTTTTGCAGTACTTTACCTTTGTAATAACAAAAAACATTTCAGTTGTAAAATTGATTTCCAAACTATTTATCCTAGAGTAACTTTGCTCCGTCTGCACATCTGTGTGTGTGTGTGTGTGTGTGTGTGTGTGTGTGTGTGTGTGTGTGTGTGTGTGTGTGTGTGTGTGTGTGTGTGTGTGTGTGTGTGTGTGTGTGTGTGTCAAAGCTGTGCCCTGCTCTCTGTCAACATGCAGATGGCGTTTCTTCTATCGGGGTGAAAATGTTCCACCTAAACAAGTTCCTTCCTGAGACTATTTTGCAGAGCCAAAGTCGTTGCGTCCGGAGCATAACGCCGCCCAACACTATTGTGATTGGTTTAAAGAAATGCAAACAAGCCTAAGCGTTGTTTCTCCTATCCCAGAATGTCTGAGTAAGTGCATGTGTGAGACCGCATGTTGATGTGTCTGAACAAAAGAACAAACTATTCTAAACCATTCAGGAAGCAGACGTGAAAACGTCATGCATCCAAAGAATCAAGAAATCCTGACAGATTAGTCAGTAAACTTGAACGGTATGGTATCAGGGGGGTTGTTTTCAACTGGCTAAGAAACTATCTACGTAACAGGCAACAGTTTGTGAAGATGGGTGAAAACATGCCGTCTTATTTGGACTAAACACCTTAACACGGTGTTTCCATGTCAGCTCAATGTGAGAGACTTTCCTGTGTTTTGCTGTCATTTATGGCCACTCTGCTTTCTCTCCCCTCTGTTGATCTATTCCACAGACAGTTCACAAAGCTCTAAGATTGTCAATAAAGTAAAAAGGTTAGCCTAATCCACTATCTAGGTTTTGTGAAAAAGCCCTCTGTTACTTCAGAGTGGTTGTAGTGTCCAGGGGTCTATTACACAAAAACAGGATATGGGATTAAGCCGGGATATTCCTGTTATCCTGGATGAATTTAGCCTTGACTCGGTTGCACAAAAGCAGAGGCAGATAAGTTACCATGGAGATTTATTCTGTACAGCTAACCTGCTCCTGGCCAGGCTAACAACCAGGCTAACAGCTAGCCTGCTTCTGACCAGGTTAACAGCCAGGCTAAGAGCTAGCCTGCTTCTGACCATGCTAACAGCTAGCCTGCTCCTGACCAGGTTAACAGCCAGGCTAAGAGCTAGCCTGCTTCTGACCATGCTAACAGCTAGCCTGCTCCTGACATCCCCTTCTCATCAACAGTTACAAATCTTGGTGTAAAAATGGACTCCCAACTCCCTTTTGAAGCCCATATAAATCACCTATGCAAGACCTCCGCCCCATTCTCTCCCTCTCAGATGCCGAAAAGGCTGGTTCATGCCTTAGTCTCCTCCAGACTGGACTACTGTAACGCTCTTATCATTGGGATTCCTAGAAAGAGTCTGCAGAGGCTTCAGTACATCCAAAACTCTGCAGCTAGGATCCTGATGAGAGTGCGGAAACATGAGCACATTACCCCCATTCTCCACTCACTCCACTGGCTTCCCATCTCCACCAGGATTGAGCACAAGGTTTCCCTCCTCACATACCAATGCATCCATGCACATTTTGGTCCCCTTTAGATGTTTCGTCCTTTGTTTTTAGTTATTTTTATTTTAAAACTGCTCATTCATTTGTTTTTAACCTGTAGCACTTTGAGATCTTTTGATGAAAAGGGCATTATAAATAAAATGTTATAAAACCATGTATATATTATTATCAGCCTGCATTAAAATACAAGTGCATATTGCTGATCATTTAAGTACTATTATATAAAGTGTGACCATTATGTTTTATAATTATTCATGTGACATTCATTGTTACTGTTATATTACTGTATGAAGACTGATGTTCATATTGTCGTTAGAAGTTTGATGAATATATTACAGCAGTTATTGAGATAATTAGAAAAGGCTGATAAAGTTGCCAGATGTATTTTAAATGAAGTCTGTTACTAAGGGCAAGGCCGCTTTAATGCACGGGCTTACCTGGGCTGAAGCCCAGGGGCCTCCCAAGTTTAGGGGCCTCCCAAATTCACGTTAGTGATGAGCTGAAAAGGTCATATTGTTTTCTAACTTGTCAGGTTTTCTGTCAATCACTCTAGTCGCAGGTTACATGGCTGCTGATTGATCCAAATTAGGAGTGACCCACGTGGCCCCATTGCCTATGGCCCGTGAGCTTACCTATCAGAATGTCTAGTTTCAGAGTGTCTCTTAGTTTTGGGGTGTGTCCCTCTATGACTGAGTGATGTCTTCCAACTGGTTTGCGGTTGAGAGCAACAGTGGGACATTTTTAACAATGTTTCACCATCTTATTCATCATTAAAGTCAATTCTGACAACGTTTTACGCGAGAAATGAACTCTTTAGATTTCGAATAAAGGCAGTCATCCGAAAGTTGTTGCCAAATTGACAATTTGCTTCAAAGTTTTCGGAGTTGAGAAGATCCATATTTGACGGACAGCCAGCTGGTGCATTAAGAGAACGGTGACCCGGATCGCTCACTCGCTGGCCGGCCATGATGCTGGGACGCCCCGCTGTAAGTTGCCGGTCTGTTAGACCGATCTCGTAAATAAGAGGCTTTTATTTCGCCGTTGACGGATTGTTTGTTAAATATCACAACACTTGTCCATCATAAGGTTAACGGGAACGTGTGGTTACACACACACACGGCCACAGGCGCGCAGAGAGAGAGAGAGAGAGAGAGAGAGAGAGAGAGAGAGAGAGCTACCTTCAGGAGACTTGTTTAAATTATGACATAGGCTACATTAGATTTAGTATATAGTTCATACTTTTTTTGGCGTATTTCTTTTCTGATTCTGCGGTGGACGATGTTTCCTCGTCCACCGCCGAGGCAAACTGTTGATCAGCTGTAGAGCCAGAGTCTGAAATAACGTCAGCAAGCAGCAGCCGAGGAAACATCAACTGTAACATCTACAGATATAATCTTGCTAAATTTAGCCGCATTACTATTACGGAAGAAAAACTCTTGTATCCTTTTCTGCGACATACTCTTCTCTACAACTAACGTTCAGTCAACTAGTCTCAGCCTGCTCGCTTCTCAGCATGTCACGTCACTTTCACCTCTATCAGCTATAACGGTTCATTTTTAGTCGGCTATATTTTAGAACCTATCCATAACCCTTTTTTGCTATTTTCCTCATTATTTGATATACAAAAATATAAATAATGTCACACAGCGAATTAGTAATCATTTAAAAAATATAAATTCCAGCTGCTGCCAGCAGGTGCATGTGATTGGTTCACAGGGCTTGCTGAGGCCAGAGAAGAGGCTCCTACTTTGATCTGTTGCTGTTCTTTGCTAATCCTGTTATCAGTTCTTATCAATGTTTGTGCAGACAGGTGATGGTTGGTGATGTTTTTCATTATATCGTTTGAAATCATACTTTCATACATTTTGGTTTTATCATCACCATAAGTTGCTGTGTGTGGTTGTTACATAACGTATCTTGTGTTTATGCTCAGGTGGACTCAGTGATATGTTAATAACAATATTATGGTGATGTCTGGCTCAAAGAGAGAAAACTCACTGTTGTATGCCTCGAAAGAAACTAATGCATTTTGTGATGTAGATTACCTAGATGTTACACTTTTTTTAAATGAGACTCTGTAAATCGAGGGGATGGGGGGGCCTACAAAACCTCTCAGCCCCGGGGCCTAACATTAGGTTAAGGCGGCCCTGGCTGTAGGCTACTTCCACCCAATATAGTCCCAGATCAATATCTGCCTAGGAAATCGTCTAGTCTTATTCTGCGTTGCTATTTGTACTTGTTGTGAATACGCAGCCACAAGAAGTAATTAGGTTGTTTTGTTGTTGTTGTCTCACTTTTACTCACGACATGCTAACAGCAACAAAGGATTCCTTTCACTATGCTAAGCTAAGCTAGCAGCGGCTCCGCCGGACTGAGACAATGCCTGCACGGAGACAAACAACGCGTTCGCCCTCCTATCTCCATCTAGAGGAGACCGTGATCAGCCCTATTTCAACAAACGGTGACGTATTCCTTTACAACTTGAGCCCCGAATCGCCCCGAGCCCACCGAGCTATAGAGGACCAACAAACGGAGCAACAGTTGCTCAGCAACGGACGTTCTGTTTCCCTGAATCTTGACAACAGCAGCAGAATGGGAAACTGACGCATGCGCAGCTCTGTCTTCTACTCGCTTTGATAGCCGTGTAAAAGAACAGTTATTAAAGTGTTTACCTGAGTGTGTGTGCGGGTTTACCTGGAGCTTTGTCTTCTTAAAACCTTTTTGTTGTCTATGCTTAAAACTCAGTTAACTACACAACTATGTCCGCCGCCAGCCCGAGATCACAGTGAAGCAACGAGACTTCCGGTTTCCTCCAAGTCAGGGATTTTCAGAATAAAGTTTAAAATGACAGAAGTTTGCCGCCTAGAGGTCAGGAGGAAAACAACAGATACACATTCAGTTCATTAATCACTTAGTGGTGGACTGGAACTGAGTACAATTACTCAAGTACTGGACTTAACTCCAGGTACTTGTACTTTACTTGAGTATTAAATCATGTACAGCACTTAAATAAGTGAAACAATTTGTAAGCATGAAGAGAAATAACTAAGTATAATGTAAGCATTTAAATGTATGTTTCCACCAAACTCCAGTTAAATAAAATAGCAATTTCATGATTATTAAACACACTTCATTTATAGACTATAGAAAAATAAAAAAATAAATATCAAAATGTTCCAACAACAATCACCACTCTGGTCTGGTTGAAATAAACCCTTAATTCACCCATTTACATGTGGAGATATGCTGGCTCTATACACGCTAAAAGTCCTGATTATTTACATGGAGTCTGGCTCTATACACACTAAAAGTCCTGATTACTTACATGGAGTCTGGCTCTATACACGCTAAAAGTCCTGATTATTTACATGGAGTCTGGCTCTATACACGCTAAAAGTCCTGTTTATTTACATGGAGTCTGGCTCTATACACGCTAAAAGTAGTAATTATTTACATGGAGTCTGGCTCTATACACGCTAAAAGTCCTGATTATTTACATGGAGTCTGGCTCTATACACGCTAAAAGTCCTGATTATTTACATGGAGTCTGGCTCTATACACGCTAAAAGTAGTGATTATTTACATGGAGTCTGGCTCTATACACGCTAAAAGTCCTGATTATTTACATGGAATCTGGCTCTATACACGCTAAAAGTCCTGATTATTTACATGGAGTCTGGCTCTATACACGCTAAAAGTCCTGATTATTTACATGGTGTCTGGCTCTATACACGCTAAAAGTAGTGATTATTTACATGGAGTCTGGCTCTATACACGCTAAAAGTAGTGATTATTTACATGGTGTCTGGCTCTATACAAGCTAAAAGTAGTGATTATTTACATGGAGTCTGGCTCTATACACGCTAAAAGTAGTGATTATTTACATGGAGTCTGGCTCTATACACGCTAAAAGTCCTGATTATTTACATGGAGTCTGGCTCTATACACGCTAAAAGTAGTGATTATTTACATGGAGTCTGGTGTAGTTTGGTGATGGAGATTTCGGGGCTGTTTCATGTTAAACTAAAAGGATCTTACTCTTTCACTAAAAGCTCTATCTCTGTAGGGATCCTTTTAGGGCTGAAACGATTCATCGAATTACTCGAGTAACTCGATTACAAAAATTCTGCCTCGAAGCCTCGTTAAATTCCTATGACGCGCACTATACGCGCAGGGATCTGATTGTTCCACACGGACCGTTGTTCAGGAAGCACACCACTAGCGCGCGATACATTTTGAATTTAGTTACTTTGATGTCAGGGCGAGATTACAGCATGAAACTTAATTAAATTAAATTGCCAAATGTTGGAGTTGGAATAAATTACCTCTGTTCTTTTGAGAAATAAAAGCCAAATGCTTGATCATTTTACAGCCACATCATTTTCGTTATACAATATTTGTTTTGGCTGTTTCAAAACGCAAAAAATAAAAATATCCAATTAATTAATCAATCGATTAAGTTCTAGAATAATCAATTACATAAAGAATCGATAGCTGCAGCCCTAGATCCTTTCATGATGTTGCCAGACTCTTATAATAATAATCTGAGTCTGTCAGCAGCAACAACAGAACTTTTAGTGGATGGAAACTTTACCTTTTAACTAGGAGTTTAAACACAGACACAACAGGAAGAATAAATCCATCAAATTAAGTCACAAATAATCAGCATGTGGCCTTGTTTTTTTGTTCATTTAGCATTTATTTGTTCCACATTCCCAGACATTAAAATCAATTCAATCATTGACGTTAATCTCCAAGTCTGATGAATGAATGAGCTGTTTGCTATCTGACCTGGTCTGTTTCCTGCTGCTCCATCATTCTTTAGTGTCGGCTGGAAACACTTTGCTTTCTATTTTCTGACTTTGTATGACATCATCAGTGTCTTTGCTTTCAGTGTGAACAGACCTCAACACATTTAAAACCACATTCAGTCACAGGAAATACAATCAGGGGATATAAAACGTCACAAGAAGATTATTAAATGAAACGTTCACACCTCTCTCTCTCTCTCTCTGTCTCTCTTATTATTATTATTATATGAAAAGTTCACACTTCTCTCTCCACTGTTTCCTGTGTTCAGCTATACGTTTGTTTTTGAGGGACACCTCTCTCTCTTTATGTCTTTCTCCCTCTCTCTCTAACAGAATGAACAGATGATAACAGAGTGTTGTGAATATGTTACATTTCACATTAAATTATATGAGGAGAACTCTGAAGAAAGTCCTTCTCACCCATTTATTTTTGTCATAAATTGTAACAGTCTTGTCCATACATTACGGAGTTGGTATTTATATTTGAGGTATTACGATTTCTCATACCTGCATGTATCCCAGTTCACTTGCGTGCAATGATGGAGACGGATGAACAGAGCCGTGCACATGTATGGAATAAATAACTATATTAAACAGACGCTCCGCTTATACTTTCACGTCAAGTTCAAGTCAGGTACCTTAACACCATCTGTTTTTTTCCTTCACAAATCACACATTTTATACTTTTAATCCTCAATTCAAACTACAAAGTCAAATTAAATGAGATGTTATAATAATATTAATCCTTAGAGTTTTTGGGACAAACAGTCTATGTACAACCCCGAAGCATAATGTGTAGTCGTAGCCAGGATAACATACATGCTGTTCAGAAGATAAAGTTACTGCTGGTCAGCCTTCAATGTGGAGAGAAGATCAGAAAATAACAACACAGCTATCAGGGCACGAGGAGGAGGCAGGAGGAAACAGCTTGGCCCTGAAACATGTTCACAACGAGGCAGTGTGGATGAGCTGGTGTCTTTTAAGGTGACTATTGTGAGAAAACATTTTCCCACATTGTTCACACCAGTACGGCTTCTCTCCAGTGTGAACACGTTGGTGTCTTTTAAGGTTACTACTGTGAGAAAACATTTTCCCACATTGTTCACACCAGTACGGCTTCTCTCCAGTGTGAACATGTCGGTGGCTTTCTAGGCTACCACTCATAGAAAAGGTTTTACCACATTGATCACAGCTGTAAGGTTTATCTCCAGTGTGAATGCGTTGATGTCTTATTAGGCTACTCTGTCGTGTGAAAGCTGCCCCACATTGATCACAGCTGTAAGGCTTTTCTCCAGTGTGAATGCGTTGATGTGTTTTTAGGTCACTCTGTAGTGTGAAAGCGGCCCCACATTGATCACAGCTGTAAGGTTTATCTCCAGTGTGAATGCGTTGATGTCTTTTTAGGGTACTCTGTAGTGTGAAAGCGGCCCCACATTGATCACAGCTGTGTAGATTCTCTCCAGTGTGAACTCTCTGATGAATCTTTAAATATCCAGATGTTGTGAAGGATTTGTCACAGTGTTGACAGTGGTGACGTTTGGGTCCCTCTCCTCCTCTCCGTTTCTATAACAACAGACAAGCAGACAGAGAAAGTTAGTGGACAACCTTCTTAATCCCTGGACTTGCTAGTTATTAGGGCGGCACGATATGAGGAAAATATGCGATATCCCAAAACGTTGTTGAATATCGCAATAATGATATAACTTGTGATAAACAGATGTTATAATGTAGCCTACTCAGTTTTGCTACTTTCAGTATTTTGCTAAAAAAACAACAACAAATTGCACGTTAAATTTTAAACAAATGACAAAAAAGTGTAGCCATGATGTGCTTCATCAGTTAAATCAGGTTTATTTTTTTTTGGCCAAATGTTAACGGTTCAGCAGATAAAATACCCATAATACTATACTCCACACAGAAAATGACATGTTATTCTCAACACTGTTTCCTCCTAGTGCTGGGTGGTATACCGGTTTGTACCATATACAGATATTAATTTCCCGTGTGATATGAATTTTGCATATACCATAACACCGGTGCATTGCCGCCGAGAGCGCTACGGCCAAAGTAATCTGCAAGTGAATTGAGAACGGGAGCCCTGTTAATGGCGTACACTTCTCAACCATGGTAGTATCTTTTTAACACAGAGAAATAGTTAACACACTGGATTTAAGAGGTCTTGCTTGCTGAAATACGTCCGCCAACTTACTAACATTATTCAAACAGTGAAGCAGGCTGACAGCGGAGCTACGTTCACTTTTCTACAACAAGCTAACGTTACCTGTGGCCAAGGTAGTGTTTAAACAACTATCTTACAACGATTTTTTTGAAAGGGAAACAATGTTAAAGTTGTTTGTATTCATTTGATTTAAGTTTATTTTGCTACAACTCCAAATCAGAAAAAGTTGGGACAATATGGAAAACACAAATAAAAAAATAAAGTAGTGATTTCTAAATGTAATTTCATTTGTATTGCATTGCAGACAATGAACACAAAATAGTTCATGTTTTGTCTGGTCAACTTAATTTCATTTGTAAATATACATCCTTTCCTGTTATTCAGACCTGCAACACATTCCAAAAAAGGTTGGGACAGGAGCAATTTAGGGCTAGTAATCAGGTAAATTGGTTAAATAATGATGTGATTTGAAAGAGGTGATGTCAACAGATGATTGTAATTATGATTCGGTACAACAGCAGCATCCAAGAAAGGTCTAGTCCTTTAGGAGCAAAGATGGGCCGAGGATCGCCAGTTTGCCAACAAATACGTGAGAAAATTATTGAAATGTTTAAAAACAATGTTCCTCAAAGAAAGATAGGAAGACATTTGCTTATTTCACCTTCAACAGTGCATAACATAATTGAAAGATTCAAGGAATGGGGAGGAATTTTAGTGCGTAAAGGACAAGGGCGCAAGCCTAAGCTGAACAACCGTGATCTTCGATCCCTCAGGCGGCACTGCATAAAAAATCGTCATTCATCTGCGATAAGCGATATCACCACATGGGCTCAGGACTACTTTGGCAAACCTTTGTCAAGTACCACAATACGTAGTTACATCCACAAATGCCAGTTAAAACTGTACTGTGCCAAAAGGAAGCCCTATGTTAACAGTGTCCAGAAGCGCCGTCGACTTCTCTGGGCACGGAGGCATCTGGGATGGACCATCACACAGTGTAAACGTGTACTGTGGTCAGATGAATCAGTATTTCAGGTATTGTTTGGGAGAAATGGACACCGTGTGCTCCGGACCAAAGAAGAAAAGGATCATCCAGACTGTTTCCAGCAACAAGTCCAAAAGCCAGGGTCTGTCATGGTATGGGTTGTGTCAGTGACCTTGGCAAAGGTAACTTGCACTTCTGTGATGGCACCATTAATGCTGAGAGATTTTGGAGCACAATATGCTGCCTTCAAAAAGGAGCCTTAAAGTTACTTATCCAAGTCAATGTGCGTTACTATTTTGACGTTTTTCTTAGTAAAAATTAGCGGTGGGCATAGATTCATTTTTTTAATCAAGATTAATCTCACTGTAATCTTGGAATGAATCTAGATTAATCTAGATTAAAATGGCTCATTTGCATTCTGCCGTGTCATGTATGAATACCTGCAGCAGTGTTTAACACTGAAAACACACAGCTCAGTTCAGCATTTACTTGCAGCTCTGCTACAGTAGCAGATAACCGTTAACGTTACCTACCGGTCACATCGTCTCTAACAGTCCGGTCACAGTGACGTCCTGCACGAATCAACAGATGTTACAGTCCGGCAGCTGCTCGCTCTGTAGACGCACACCGAGTAGATTAATGCGCTCACAGATCCAATCTTTGCAGATGTTACCGCCCTGTGTTTGGCTAGCTAATAAGCCGTTTGCCTGTTTGCTTGAGGTTTGTCTGAAGGCGCCTAGCGGCAAGCCAGGCTCCGTCACTCACCGACACATTCCGGATTCCGCACATCCTCCGCTCAGTTTAACCTCTAACCCCCCAGTACCGGTCAGAGAAGCGTGTTTACTTTGTCTCGGTCCTCCGGTGCGTCCAGCGACGGGCTCCGCTGAAAGTCTTCATAGCTGCGTAGTATCCTAGAGACCAGCTCCCAACCCAACTTTGAGAATAGATTAACGGTGATATTTTTTTTATCCTCCTGATAAGAGTCTCGCGTTAACGCAGCACGTTAACGCCGATAACGGACCACCACTAGTAAACATATATATATTTTTGCTTTCTTCTTGCGTCTCGGGGAGTGAAGTCACGTATGCGACAGATCACATTTTCAGCATGAGGACAGTTTACGTGTACCACGCAGAGATACAAACGTAAACAACAATGGAGGGAGGAGAGAGATGCGTGTTTTCTAGCTGGAAATACAGTCACTATTTTGAGTTTGTGTAAGTTAAAGATGGCAATATTAAGGTTTGTTGTAAACTCTGTGCTGGTGGCGACAAAGTGCTATAGCTACAAAAACACTACGTCAAATATGAAGAAACATTTGGAATCGCAGCACTGCACAGTTGAGTCAAACTTACAGAGCAAGTCCCAGCAGGTGGTGCGAAGCAGAGAGCAGGAGGTCCCCCGCCACCCAAACAACAAAAGCTGGACTTCGGTACAAAACCAGTGAGTGGGGGAGAGTTGAGGAAATTGGTCAAGCAATATGTTGTAGAGGAAATGCTGCCCTTAAACATGGTTGACTCGCTCACTTTTGTGATATCACGTTGGTAAACAAGATCCCTACTACTGTCAATTCCTAGCTGCCTCACAGCATAACCGATAATATGGAATTTCGTTTCATTTAATATTAAATAAATGAATAAATCCATAAATACTAGCCTGACAAGCCAGACCTACATAAAGATGTAAGGTCTGGGAACTCACCATTGACAGGGCTCAAGCCGAGGGGCGGGATAAACGGCTGTCTTTCAAATTCCCTCTGCATGCAATAGGATAGCGCTACAACCAGACAGAGCAACGAAGAAGGGGGAAGAGATAGTTGATACATTAAACGTCTGCCGTATCCGGTCGGCAAAACTCTGAACACATCTTTTTTCTAGAATGACTTCAGTGCTGTTCTTTGTTCTTTGTATGGCACAACAATAGAATTCATGAATCCAAGATAACCGATAAAGCGAGGATTGACCTAGTCTGATCAGAGTATCCTGGCATTCAGTGTTTCACGACGGCAAAGCAAGGCTGAGGAGGAGCGACTAGGTCGAGTCAGGCTGAGGAAGAGCGACTAGGTCGAGCCAGGCTGAGGAGGAGCGACTAGGTCGAGGCAGGCTGAGGAGGAGCGACTAGGTCGAGCCAGGTTGAGGAAGAGCGACTAGGTCGAGGCAGGCTGAGGAGGAGCAACTAGGTCGAGGCAGGCTGAGGAGGAGCGACTAGGTCGAGGCAGGCTGAGGAGGAGCGACTAGGTCGAGCCAGGTTGAGGAAGAGCGACTAGGTCGAGGCAGGCTGAGGAGGAGCAACTAGGTCGAGTCAGGCTGAGGAGGAGCGACTAGGTCGAGCCAGGCTGAGGAAGAGCGACTAGGTCGAGCCAGGCTGAGGAAGAGCGACTAGGTCGAGCCAGGCTGAGGAGGAGCGACTAGGTCGAGCCAGGCTGAGGAGGAGCAACTAGGTCGAGTCAGGCTGAGGAGGAGCGACTAGGTCGAGTCAGGCTGAAGTAATTCAGATAGATTCACGGTTTTCCTCAATAGACTTCAAGGTTGATTGATATGTAGCTCAGTGATAGAGCTGTCGCCTGCATATTGGAAGGTTGGTGGTTTGATCCCTGGCCCTGCAGTCCCATTTCAAAGTGTCCTTGGGCAAGACACTGAACCAAGAGTTGTAAATGTGTGTGAATGTTTATCAGATGAGCAGTTGGCACCTTGTACGGCGGTAATAGCGCTTTGAGAAGTAGTTAAGACTAGAAAAACACTATCTAAATACAGCCCATTTACATTTTACATCACAGATTTACTGATGCTAAAATGGAGAATATGCGTTGTGCATACACATTTGTAAAAAAAAAAAAAACATGGCCGCTGTAACGACACAGCGAAAGAAAGCGTGGCAGATGATTACGGACTGCCTGAATGTGTAAGCAGCCTAAACATATACATTAACTGACCACTGCTTTTGCACTGTATTAATATTCATTAATAATGAGATTATATTTCTGTGACTCTTCCGTCTGGAGTAACCTCTTTCCTTCACTCACCTCCTCCTCCTTCTTCCTCTTGCTCCCTCGCTCCTCTGAGTCTCCCGAGGCCTCACTGACAACTTTCCTCTTGCCCTCCTTCTTCTTTTCCTCCTTCTCCTTGTGTTTCTGCATGTACTCGGTGATAAGGTTGGGGCAGTCCAGGTTGTCTAGAGGCTCCCATGTGTTATCCTCACTGGAAAGGTGAAAGCAGACAAAAGAAAATCTCGTCAGGCTTTGTTTTTAGGAAATACATTCTCACTCCAATTGCTAAGTCGTATTATTCCTTTTTTAAGGTTATTTGATGGTCTGCAACCTTAAACTTTCAACGTAAAATGCTGGAAATCTTGCAGATTATTTGCAATTTCTAAATGAGCAAGATTATATATATATATATATATATATATATATATATATGCACCGATCCACATTTTTCACTTCCGATCCGATCCCGATACCCGAATTTGGATATCGGCCGATACCGATACTATTCCGATACCAGAGCTGTGTTTGCTTTAATATTATTATTATCATTATTGTTGATTTTATATGATGCTGAAATAAACTTCTCTCAACGGGCAAGTACGATATGTACGTACGTATGCATGTATGTCCCAAAAGGCAACTTGAGCTAAGTATAAGGTCAGAAAAGGAAGTCAGAAAAACAGGAAAAATCTCATTCTGAAAACAGATATGCAACTGTAAGGGTTTCAAATTGATTGTCATGTCAATATGTATTACATTCCCAAAATGTCAAATACTTGAAATATAAGAAAAATGCAAGTGTAAAAATTTCTCTCTCTTACTTACACACACACACACACACACACACACACACACACACACACACACACACACACACACACACACACACACACACACACACACACACACACACACACACACTCAATAAAACAGTGTGTGAACAGTGCAAATCAAGCACACTGGCTCTTGTAGCATCAACAAATCAACGTTTTAAAATGTCAAATATCTGAAATATAAGAAAAGTGCAATAACTGTAAACATCTTACACACACACTTAGTTACACACACACACACCTCTGTTTTCACGGCTGCGCAGCGGCGGCTCTGAAACAGCGGCCGCGGGGACACGTACAATTCGGGGTCTCTGGAGGACGTAACAACGGGGAATTCAAACGCCACAAGCCAGCGACAACACCAGGACAGACGATTGTGAAAGTCCTGTTTTGTTTTTGCATGTTGCTGTCTTGCTCTGCGGTGTTTCCACTGTGAAGTATTTCCAAACAGCGGACACACAGGATAGCATCGAGCTAGCCACAATGCTGCTCATGCTACTATCCTGCTAGCTGGCTGCAAACTGCGGAATGGACTTCCTGAGCGGGGACGTGTCTCATAACTCTGTGTCTCATTGAGCCGCGCCTCCGTTCAGGAAATCTATTCCACAGTTTGCAGCCAGCCAGCAGACCAGCAGACCAGCCAGCAGGAATCACTTTTGGAGCCATTTCAGCAGACAACGTTAAAGTGCAGACATGGCTCATGGTATCGGAAATCTCCACAGTTTGGATCGGGAAAATCCGATACCTGAATTAACGCTGGTATCGGCCACTATACCGATACTGGATCGGATCGGCCCCATCCCTAATATATATATATATATATATATATATATATATACAGGGCTTAAAGTGAAAAAAAATCCTGAGCCTGAAACTTTTTTTTTGTTGGGGGGGGGGGGGGGGGGTCACAGTGTAATATTTCAACATTCATACAATAATAAGTCACGTTAAGCGTTAAATTAAGAGTCAAGTCAATGTAGATTTACATATTGCAATAATATCATAATCCTACAATGAATCACTGTTAAAACAGAACTTTCTAGATGTTGTGTTGTTACTTTGGCCAGGTCGTCATCAAAAAAGTGAATTAGTACATTCGTGATATTGTCCATGTTGACATTAGTTGCTTCATGTACATTTATTAAAAACTTGTCATTGTTTATCTTTTCATATAGCTAAACGTCTAAACTCTGGGACGAGGCCGTTATGTTTAATAACTGCCATGCTGACTCCAAACAGACAGCTTTATCAAGGCGGTTTGGGCTTCAGAGAGCTTTTACACAGTCAGTGGCCATCGTTAATGACAAGTCGTGTTCCGCTATGAACGTGCACACATTTGTTTGTATCATAAGCACGGTCAGTCAGTGAAGGCGCAGTCGCAGCGGTAGCGGTCGTTGTCGGTGTCGTGCCAAGGTATTTACCCCGCCAGGATTCGTGTCCCCTGACCGCGGGAGCGTGCGTGCACTCAGAGCGGAGTTTCACTGTTGCACTTCGAATTCACCTCTTTATTAATGGAACAAATAGCGACGTGAAATACTCGACAGCGTTTTCCATAGTAGCTAACAAGGGTCTCATTTATTATACGTTTATTTGTCTGTTACATTAAGGTGACCTGCTAACCCGTCCCTCCCTCCCCTCTAACGTGATTTCTGTTTTAATTTGATTTAGTTTAATATGGCTTTTCAACTAGTCGCTTTGTTCACCTGTCTGCCATATAAGTTACAGAGGGGATAGACAAAATGTCAGGCTGTTTTTAACCTGAAATAATATACACATTTCAGGTTAAACAGTTATTCAAGCTTCCTGCCTAACATGCAAAGGGTCTGTCCCGTCCTCATGTGTGCTATTATAAATAGAAGCTCTGCGTATCTGATACGCAGGGCTGCGACCGCCGGAGCTGTGCGGGAGTCGGAACGCAGACGTTATGCAGCTGGTGGAAATACACACGTTGACTTTAATGGAAACCGATTGACTCCGTCGACGTTCCGGAGCGGTTACGCAGCCTGTGGAAATCCTGGGTTACCGCTGCTGCCATCCCGTCTCTTCCTTCAACAAGCTGCCGTCCCGTCTCTTCCTTCAACACGCTGCACAAGCTCCCTCAATCTGAGGCACCACGTGCTAAACGGCTTCCCATCTCATCTTGTCCTCTATTCATGCCCAGCGCCATGTGTTTAACTCATTTCTCAACTAAAGCCGTATCTACATGTTCCAAGTTTGATAAACTTTGCCTCCATTTTTTTAGCTGCGGAGACGGTCTCCGGCCCACAACAGCAAAGACCCGCCCTACTTTGCATCTGATTGGCTAGAACTCGTTTCATTGGTAGGTGGAAGTTCGATGATTGGTTAAACCCAGCGCATCAAAATTAAATCCAATGTGGATTTTTTAATTTATTTATTGTTCTAAAATAGTCATACACCAGAAATCCCACCAGGCCCGAGTACTTTAATCCCTTCGTTAGTTAGAGTTGCGTTCCTCTGATATGAGTGGTAGGTGAAATCAATTGACTCGAACATATTAAACTGAGTGCAAGTTCCCAAATATTATTTTTTTTTTTTTTCCCTCACGGCCGCACGCCGGAGATCCGGCACAGTGCCGGAATACTTTAAGCCCTGTATATATCAGGACCAAGAACACCAAGTATTAATATTAGACTCATACACTTACTCTGAGAACCCCTTCCATTTCAGCAGAAACTCTTCTCTTCCCTTCACCATTCTGCGGTCCAACACCTTCTCCACCACATACTCCTCCTCCTCTTCCTCCTTCATTGCTGTTGCTGCAGGAGATGGTGCAGGCTGCTCCTCCTCTGCCTTCTTGCCCTTCTTTCCTGCTCCGGTCGCCAGCTCGACGTCTGCTGAGGGCTCCTTTCGTAGACCCAAGGGGGAAACATGCAGATATAAAGAAACAAGGGTTAGAAGACCTAATGAGAGGTGGACGTGAATTATAGTTTACCATGTTTTACTATATTCAAATGTTAAGTTTCAATGGAGAAAATGCAAGGGCTGATGAGGTGGAGCAATCAATAGGACTTCAGAGTGTGAAGTATCTCCTGCATTAAAAATGAAATAACTAAAATGTAAGCCACAAAAGTCATTAACTGGTGCTACAAGTTACATGCACAGTAGCCTCAATCACCAACAGTTAATTTATCAGAAAATCGCCAGATGTTGTTTGCCTTCCAAAACTCTGTTCGTTTCGGGAAACAACAACAAACTTTGAGCTAGCGAGCTACACGCTGAAAATGGCAAGTTTAGAATAACGTTTTGATCGTGCAACAAGGCAGGTCTGGTTGGTTCTTGCTGGGAGTAATTGTAAAGATTTACAAAGAATATGTTTAATGTTACGACATTTTATATCTATCTGGGATGTTTTGGGACCGATTGTGGCAGGATTGCTGCGGACAAAGTAATGTTACACAGGGTGATACACTGGTGAGAGCAAATGACGTTTAGCCATGTATGGAGCTAATTTAAATAGCTCACTTTACCGTATTGTGTCAGTTAACTTCTTTTTATGTTACATGTGGCTAGGGATAGGCAACGTTCACATTTTTACTGGTGCCGGTACAGACAGAGATGCTCACAAGTCTCTGAGCTGGAGTCCAAGTCAAGTCTCAAGTCTCTGGGCTAGAGCCCAAGTCAAGTCTCAAGTCTCTTAATAAGTAATAAGTAAATAATATGCGCTGCATCACATACGCGCGCACACACACACACACACACACACACAATAACAGCAGGCCCTAATAGGATGAGGACAGAGTAAAGGTAGGCTACACAGGACCTAAAATTTCCCCACTTTTAGAAACTTTTTTCCCCACTTTATGAAAACACCATACAAGGGTTAAACAAACGCTCATTTATATTTCATGAGGAAGACAGTCGGAGTTAACCTCCCGTATCGTTAGCTCGTAGCTAAACCAAGAAACAAGCTAACAGTAACATTACATGGTCAATGCTGAGCTAACGTTAAACATGTGTACTGACCTGTCAGGATGCGTTTTCAGATGCCTGATAAAATTAGATGAATGGCACAGCAGCGGCCGCCGGCCGGTGCAGTCAACATGTGTGTTCGCTGTCCTCTAATGTTGTCGAGCGCAGCAGATACAGTAGGTTACGTTACGTCGTGGGCAGGTTAGAGGTAACGGAGGGAGCGGAACAACAGCGAGCTCATCAGACGTTTCCTAAAAATAAACATTGTTCACGAGTCCCGCAGCTCGAGTCCGAGTTAAGTCTGAAGTCTTTCGAGGACGAGTCTCAAGTCGAGTCTGAAGTCACTGCGTGTGCGACTTAAGTCGCACTCGAGTCCGAGTCTCAAACTCGAGTCCCCATCTCTGGGTACAGATACCTGAAATTTGGTTCCGGTACCCAAACGGTACCTTTTGCAGTACTTTAACTTTGTAATAACAAAAAACATTTCAGTTGTAAAATTGATTCCCAAACTATTTATCCTAGAGTAACTTTGCTCCGTCTGCACATCTGTGTGTGTGTGTGTGTGTGTGTGTGTGTGTGTGTGTGTGTGTGTGTGTGTGTGTGTGTGTGTGTGTGTGTGTGTGTGTGTGTGTGTGTGTCAAAGCTGAGCACTGCTCTCTGTCAACATGCAGATGGCGTTTCTTCAATCAGGGTGAAAATGTTCCACCTAAACAAGTTCCTTCCTGAGACTATTTTGCAGAGCCAAAGTCGTTGCGTCCGGAGCATAACGCCGCCCAACACTATTGTGATTGGTTTAAAGAAATGCAAACAAGCCTAAGCGTTGTTTCTCCTATCCCAGAATGGCTGAGTAAGTGCATGTGTGAGACCGCATGTTGATGTGTCTGAACAAAAGAACAAACTATTCTAAACCATTCAGGAAGCAGACGTGAAAACGTCATGCATCCAAAGAATCAAGAAATCCTGACAGATTAGTCAGTAAACTTGAACGGTATGGTATCAGGGGGGTTGTTTTCAACTGGCTAAGAAACTATCTACGTAACAGGCAACAGTTTGTGAAGATGGGTGAAAACATGCCGTCTTATTTGGACTAAACACCTTAACACGGTGTTTCCATTTCAGCTCAATGTGAGAGACTTTCCTGTGTTTTGCTGTCATTTATGGCCACTCTGCTTTCTCTCCCCTCTGTTGATCTATTCCACAGACAGTTCACAAAGCTCTAAGATTGTCAATAAAGTAAAAAGGTTAGCCTAATCCACTATCTAGGTTTTGTGAAAAAGCCCTCTGTTACTTCAAAGTGGTTGTAGTGTCCAGGGGGCTATTACACAAAAACAGGATATGGGATTAAGCCGGGATATTCCTGTTATCCTGGATGAATTTTGCCTTGACTCGGTTGCACAAAAGCAGAGGCAGATAAGTTACCATGGAGATTTATTCTGTACAGCTAACTTGCTCCTGACCAGGCTAACAACCAGGCTAACAGCTAGCCTGCTTCTGACCAGGTTAACAGCCAGGCTAACAGCTAGCCTGCTGACCAGGTTAACAGCCAGGCTAACAGCTAGCCTGCTCCTGACCAGGTTAACAGCCAGGCTAACAGCTAGCCTGCTGACCAGGTTAACAGCCAGGCTAACAGCTAGCCTGCTCCTAACCAGGTTAACAGCCAGGCTAAGAGCTAGCCTGCTTCTGACCATGCTAACAGCTAGCCTGCTCCTGACATCCCCTTCTCATCAACAGTTACAAATCTTGGTGTAAAAATGGACTCCCAACTCCCTTTTGAAGCCCATATAAATCACCTATGCAAGACCTCCGCCCCATTCTCTCCCTCTCAGATGCCGAAAAGGCTGGTTCATGCCTTAGTCTCCTCCAGACTGGACTACTGTAACGCTCTTATCATTGGGATTCCTAGAAAGAGTCTGCAGAGGCTTCAGTACATCCAAAACTCTGCAGCTAGGATCCTGATGAGAGTGCGGAAACATGAGCACATTACCCCCATTCTCCACTCACTCCACTGGCTTCCCATCTCCACCAGGATTGAGCACAAGGTTTCCCTCCTCACATACCAATGCATCCATGGACATTTTGGTCCCCTTTAGATGTTTCGTCCCTTGTTTTTAGTTATTTTTATTTTAAAACTGCTCATTCGTCTGTTTTTAACCTGTAGCACTTTGAGATCTTTTGATGAAAAGGGCATTATAAATAAAATGTTATAAAACCATGTTTATTATATTTATCACTTAATAATCTTCATAGTTTCGCACCGGAGTTAATGTATATTTTTAGGCTGCTTACACATTCAGGTGGACCGCCAGTTATCCTGGATTTATTAATTCTACTTGTGTGCAACACCCCCCTGAACACTGACCTGAACATGGCTGGTATCAGAGTCCGAGTCTCCTGCTTGCCTTCTGGGGACCTTGTTGCTCCACTGCTCCGGGTTCTGGTTGTCCTCCTCCATTCCTCTCTTGTCCTGAAATCCAGCAGACGTCCACTGTGGCTGCTGGACTCACTCTGGATTCTGTTCAGTACAAATCAAAGCACTCAGAGATATTCAGGAGCTGCTGTCTCCTCTCGTTTTCCTCTCATCCACACACAACTGAAACAACAGTCGGCAAACTCAAAGCAGCGACTAGAAAACTTCCATTTCCTTCCTCGCTACACTATGAACTCAGACTAGTTTGGAGAAAACAGCATTATATTAAACTGTGAATAAATCTACACATATAGATATCAAACCAAAGCTACTCACTATATGTGATTAAAGTGCTGTGAGTTCACCACTTCTACAGAAGGCAGGAGATGACGTCATCTCGGAGACAGCTGGCTTCCTGTCTCACTCTGACTCTGTTGTTGTTTAGGTGTGCTAACTTACACTAAGAACTTTACTGTCGTCAAAATACCTCCGCTAGAAATAGTCCGGTTGGTTTGGGACGGTGTGAAAGCTCATCTGAACTCGGGGCAGATCAAACACCAGAACTCTGGTCTAGGGATCGACCGATACAGACTTTTTTTCAGTCTTAGCCGATGTCCGATACGGGCTGCCGGTTTTCTTGAGCCGATACTGCTTTTGCTCCCTCAATTTTCTACATGAAATAAAATGAGCACGTCTAAGGCTAATATGCCGCCTAATATGCAAAGACTACACACTAGTAGGTCTAAACGAAAATGTAAAAGACGCTGCAGATTTGTCAACCACAGAACATAAATCAGCAGAGGAAAATAACGTGATGTCAGATGCTCATTAAGCAACAAATTGTTCAAGTTTCTGTTCTAAACTACATCAACGTTAAAGGTATAAATATTCAACCACGTAGAAAACATATCTTTCAACGTTTTAAAAGCAGCACCCTCATATTATCACTGTGATGCGCATGTCCTACTGACACACACACACACACACACACACACACACACACACACACACACACACACACACACACACACACACACACACACACACACACGTTTGGTAGCTGATCGACTGACTGAAAACTCAACCACCATTGAACTGGATTGATAATGATAACGTCAGCAAACGGCTCCAAACACAAGTGAGGCAGACACGGTGCCCTTATGTCTGGTACATGATAAAACATATCTGTCATCATTATATTCCATATTTCAGCTAAGTCAAACAGTGAAAAGATGCGTTGAAAGTTTAAAACTTACTGTTGTCTTTAAGATAAAGAGTAGCAGTGCTTCGGCTGTAGGCTACTTCCACCCAATATAGTCCCAGATCAATATCTGCCTAGGAAATCCTCTAGTCTTATTCTGCGTTGCTATTTGTACTTGTTGTGAATACGCAGACACAAGAAGTAATTAGGTTGTTTTGTTGTTGTTGTCTCACTTTTACTCACGACATGCTAACAGCAACAAAGGATTCCTTTCACTATGCTAAGCTAAGCTAGCAGCGGCTCCGCCGGACTGAGACAATGCCTGCACGGAGACAAACAACGCGTTCGCCCTCCTATCTCCATCTAGAGGAGACCGTGATCAGCCCTATTTCAACAAACGGTGACGTATTCCTTTACAACTTGAGCCCCGAATCGCCCCGAGCCCACCGAGCTATAGAGGACCAACAAACGGAGCAACAGTTGCTCAGCAACGGACGTTCTGTTTCCCCAAATCTTGACAACAGCAGATGAATGGGAAGCTGACGCATGCGCAGCTCTGTCTTCTACTCGCTTTGATAGCCGTGTAAAAGAACAGTTATTAAAGTGTTTACCTGAGTGTGTGTGCGGGTTTACCTGGAGCTTTGTCTTCTTAAAACCTTTTTGTTGTCTATGTTTAAAACTCAGTTAACTACACAACTATGTCCGCCGCCAGCCCGAGATCACAGTGAAGCAACGAGACTTCCGGTTTCCTCCAAGTCAGGGATTTTCAGAATAAAGTTTAAAATGACAGAAGTTTGCCGCCTAGAGATCAGGAGGGAAACAACAGATACACATTCAGTTCATTAATCACTTAGTGGTGGACTGGAACTGAGTACAATTACTCAAGTACTGGACTTAACTCCAGGTACTTGTACTTTACTTGAGTATTAAATCATGTACAGCACTTAAATAAGTGAAACAATTTGTAAGTATGAAGAGAAATAACTAAGTATAATCTAAGCATTTAAATGTATGTTTCCACCAAACTCCAGTTAAATAAAATAGCAATTTCATGATTATTAAACACACTTCATTTATAGACTATAGGAAAATGAAAAAATAAATATCAAAATGTTCCAACAACAATCACCACTCTGGTCTGGTTGAAATAAACCCTTAATTCACCCATTTACATGTGGAGATATGCTGGCTCTATACACGCTAAAAGTCCTGATTATTTACATGGAGTCTGGCTCTATACACGCTAAAAGTCCTGATTATTTACATGGAGTCTGGCTCTATACACGCTAAAAGTCCTGATTATTTACATGGAGTCTGGCTCTATATACGCTAAAAGTCCTGATTATTTACATGGAGTCTGGCTCTATACACGCTAAAAGTCCTGATTATTTACATGGAGTCTGGCTCTATACACGCTAAAAGTACTGATTATTTACATGGAGTCTGGTGTAGTTTGGTGATGGTGATTTTGGGGCTGTTTGATGTTAAACTAAAAGGATCTTACTCACTAAAAGCTCTATCTCTGTAGGGATCCTTTTAGGGCTGAAACGATTCATCTTGTTACTCGAGTAACTCGATTACAAAAATTCCTCGAGGCAAAAATTCTGCCTCGAAGCCTCGTTAAATTCCTATGACGCGCACTATACACGCAGGGATCTGATTGTTCCACACGGACCGTTGTTCAGGAAGCACACCACTAGCGCGCGATACATTTTGAATTTAGTTAGCGCAATGGCGGAGAGTAAAGATGTCCAGAAACAGCAGAGAATGTCTAAAGTTTGGGAAGAGAACAAGGTGCAATGTGTCTACTGACCTGGCAGACCACAGCAGTACAACTTCAGCATCTGAACCGAAAACATCCGCCCCACGCCGTTTCACCAAGCGTCGCTGAAACAAGGTAACGTAGCCTAAGCAGCCGCTGATTTTAATCGTATACTGTATTTGTAGCGATGTCGTGATGCGTGTTGACTAGATATGATGTTTAGCTTTGACGTTTTTAACTAGTAAAGTTATTCACGTTCAATTGCAAGAGAGTATAGCCTAAAAAAAAAACCTACACACACACACACACACCCTCGTCTCTCACTCTTCCGCGTGCACACACACACACACACACACACACACACACACACACACACACACACACACACACACACACACACACACACACACACAGGTTGCTAGGTTACCATAGCAAATAGGCTCACCCCAGAAATTCTATATTATTATTATTATATTATAGTAGCCTAATGGTAAATGCTGCAGGTGTAGAAATCTACATAAAACAGATATTTACTTTGATGTCAGGGCGAGATTACAGCATGAAACTGAATTAAATTAAATTGCCAAATGTTGGAGTTGGAATAAATTACCTCTGTTCTTTTGAGAAATAAAAGCCAAAGGCTTGATCATTTTACAGCCACATCATTTTCGTTATACATTATTTGTTTTGGCTGTTTCAAAACGCAAAAAATAAAAATATCCAATTAATTAATCAATCAATTAATTTCTAGAATAATCAATTACATAAAGAATCGATAGCTGCAGCCCTAGATCCTTTCATGATGTTGCCAGACTCTTATAATAATAATCTGAGTCTGTCAGCAGCAACAACAGAACTTTTAGTGGATGGAAACTTTACCTTTTAACTAGGAGTTTAAACACAGACACAACAGGAAGAATAAATCCATCAAATTAAGTCACAAATAATCAGCATGTGGCCTTGTTTTTTTATTCATTTAGCATTTATTTGTTCCACATTCCCAGACATTAAAATCAATTCAATCATTGACGTTAATCTCCAAGTCTGATGAATGAATGAGCTGTTTGCTATCTGACCTGGTCTGTTTCCTGCTGCTCCATCATTCTTTAGTGTCGGCTGGAAACACTTTGCTTTCTATTTTCTGACTTTGTATGACATCATCAGTGTCTTTGCTTTCAGTGTGAACAGACCTCAACACATTTAAAACCACATTCAGTCACAGGAAATACAATCAGGGGATATAAAACGTCACAAGAAGATTATTAAATGAAAAGTTCACACCTCTCTCTATCTCTCTCTCGCTCTCTTATTATTATTATTATATAAAAGGTTCACACTTCTCTCTCTCTGTCTCTCTTATTATTATTATTATTATTATTATATAAAAAGTTCACACTTCTCTCTCTCTCTCTCCACTGTTTCCTGTGTTCAGCTATACGTTTGTTTTTGAGGGACACCTCTCTCTCTTTATGTCTTTCTCCCTCTCTCTCTAACAGAATGAACAGACGATAACAGAGTGTTGTGAATATGTTACATTTCACATTAAATTATATGAGGAGAACTCTGAAGAAAGTCCTTCTCACCCATTTATTTTTGTCATAAATTGTAACAGTCTTGTCCATACATTACGTAGTTGGTATTTATATTTGAGGTATTACGATTTCTCATACCTACATGTATCCCAGTTCACTTGTGTGCAATGATGGAGACGGATGAAAACAGCTGTGCACATGTATGGAATAAATAACTATATTAAACAGACGCTCCGCTCAGGTACCTTAACACCATCTGTTTTTTTTCTTCACAAATCACACATTTTATACTTTTAATCCTCAATTCAAACTACAAAGTCAAATTAAATGAGATGTTATAATAATATTAATCCTTAGAGTTTTTGGGACAAACAGTCTATGTACAACCCCGAAGCATAATGTGTAGTCGTAGCCAGGACAACATATATGCTGTTCAGAAGATAAAGTTACTGCTGGTCAGCCTTCAATGTGGAGAGAAGATCAGAAAATAACAACACAGCTATCAGGGCACGAGGAGGAGGCAGGAGGAAACAGCTTGGCCCTGAAACATGTTCACAACGAGGCAGTGTGGATGAGCTGGTGTCTTTTAAGGCTACTACTATGAGAAAACATTTTCCCACATTGTTCACACCAGTACGGCTTCTCTCCAGTGTGAACACGTTGGTGTCTTTTAAGGTTACTACTGTGAGAAAACATTTTCCCACATTGTTCACACCAGTACGGCTTCTCTCCAGTGTGAACATGTCGGTGGCTTTCTAGGCTACCACTCATAGAAAAGGTTTTACCACATTGATCACAGCTGTAAGGTTTATCTCCAGTGTGAATGCGTTGATGTCTTATTAGGCTACTCTGTCGTGTGAAAGCTGCCCCACATTGATCACAGCTGTAAGGCTTTTCTCCAGTGTGAATGCGCTGATGTCTTTTTAGGTCACTCTGTAGTGTGAAAGAGGCCCCACATTGATCACAGCTGTAAGGTTTATCTCCAGTGTGAATGCGTTGATGTGTTTTTAGGGTACTCTGTAGTGTGAAAGCGGCCCCACATTGATCACAGCTGTGTAGATTCTCTCCAGTGTGAACTCTCTGATGACTCTTTAAATATCCAGATGTTGTGAAGGATTTGTCACAGTGTTGACAGTGGTGACGTTTGGGTCCCTCTCCTCCTCTCCGTTTCTATAACAACAGACAAGCAGACAGAGAAAGTTAGTGGACAACCTTCTTAATCCCTGGACTTGCTAGTTATTAGGGCGGCACGATATGAGGAAAATATGCGATATCCCAAAACGTTGTTGAATATCGCAATAATGATATAACTTGTGATAAACAGATGTTATAATGTAGCCTACTCAGTTTTGCTACTTTCAGTATTTTGCTAAAAAAACAACAACAAATTGCACGTTAAATTTTAAACAAATGACAAAAAAGTGTAGCCATGATGTGCTTCATCGGTTAAATCAGGTTTATTTTTTTTTGGCTAAATGTTAACGGTTCAGCAGATAAAATACCCATAATACTATACTCCACACAGAAAATGACATGTTATTCTCAACACTGTTTCCTCCTAGTGCTGGGTGGTATACCGGTTTGTACCATATACAGATATTAATTTCCCGTGTGATATGAATTTTGCATATACCATAACACCGGTGCATTGCCGCCGAGAGCGCTACGGCCAAAGTAATCTGCAAGTGAATTGAGAACGGGAGCCCTGTTAATGGCGTACACTTCTCAACCATGGTAGTATCTTTTTAACACAGAGAAATAGTTAACACACTGGATTTAAGAGGTCTTGCTTGCTGAAATACGTCCGCCAACGTACTAACATTATTCAAACAGTGAAGCAGGCTGACAGCGGAGCTACGTTCACTTTTCTACAACAAGCTAACGTTACCTGTGGCCAAGGTAGTGTTTAAACAACTATCTTACAACTATTTTTTTTGAAAGGGAAACAATGTTAAAGTTGTTTGTATTCATTTGATTTAAGTTTATTTTGCTACAACTCCAAATCAGAAAAAGTTGGGACAATATGGAAAACACAAATAAAAAAATAAAGTAGTGATTTCTAAATGTAATTTCATTTGTATTGCATTGCAGACAATGAACACAAAATAGTTCATGTTTTGTCTGGTCAACTTAATTTCATTTGTAAATATACATCCTTTCCTGTTATTCAGACCTGCAACACATTCCAAAAAAGGTTGGGACAGGAGCAATTTAGGGCTAGTAATCAGGTAAATTGGTTAAATAATGATGTGATTTGAAAGAGGTGATGTCAACAGATGATTGTAATTATGATTCGGTACAACAGCAGCATCCAAGAAAGGTCTAGTCCTTTAGGAGCAAAGATGGGCCGAGGATCGCCAGTTTGCCAACAAATACGTGAGAAAATTATTGAAATGTTTAAAAACAATGTTCCTCAAAGAAAGATAGGAAGACATTTGCTTATTTCACCTTCAACAGTGCATAACATAATTGAAAGATTCAAGGAATGGGGAGGAATTTCAGTGCGTAAAGGACAAGGGCGCAAGCCTAAGCTGAACAACCGTGATCTCCGATCCTTCAGGCGGCACTGCATAAAAAAATCGTCATTCATCTATAAGCGATATCACCACATGGTCTCAGGACTACTTTGGCAAACCTTTGTCAAGTACCACAATACGTAGTTACATCCACAAATGCCAGTTAAAACTGTACTGTGCCAAAAGGAAGCCCTATGTTAACAGTGTCCAGAAGCGCCGTCGACTTCTCTGGGCACGGAGGCATCTGGGATGGACCTTCACACAGTGTAAACGTGTACTGTGGTCAGATGAATCAGTATTTCAGGTATTGTTTGGGAGAAATGGACACCGTGTGCTCCGGACCAAAGAAGAAAAGGATCATCCAGACTGTTTCCAGCAACAAGTCCAAAAGCCAGGGTCTGTCATGGTATGGGTTGTGTCAGTGCCCTTGGCAAAGGTAACTTGCACTTCTGTGATGGCACCATTAATGCTGAGAGATTTTGGAGCACAATATGCTGCCTTCAAAAAGGAGCCTTAAAGTTACTTATCCAAGTCACTGTGCGTTACTATTTTGACGTTTTTCTTAGTAAAAATTAGCGGTGGGCATAGATTCATTTTTTTAATCAAGATTAATCTCACTGTAATCTTGGAATGAATCTAGATTAATCTAGATTAAAATGGCTCATTTGCATTCTGCCGTGTCATGTATGAATACCTGCAGCAGTGTTTAACACTGAAAACACACAGCTCAGTTCAGCATTTACTTGCAGCTCTGCTACAGTAGCAGATAACCGTTAACGTTACCTACCGGTCACATCGTCTCTAACAGTCCGGTCACAGTGACGTCCTGCACGAATCAACAGATGTTACAGTCCGGCAGCTGCTCGCTCTGTAGACGCACACCAAGCAGATTAATGCGCTCACAGATCCAATCTTTGCAGATGTTACCGCCCTGTGTTTGGCTAGCTAATAAGCCGTTAGCCTGTTTGCTTGAGGTTTGTCTGAAGGCGCCTAGCGGCAAGCCAGCCATCACACACCGACACATTCCGGATTCCGCACATCCTCCGCTCAGTTTAACCTCTAACCCCCCAGTACCGGTCAGAGAAGCGTGTTTACTTTGTCTCGGTCCTCCGGTGCGTCCAGCGACGGGCTCCGCTGAAAGTCTTCATAGCTGCGTAGTATCCTAGAGACCAGCTCCCAACCCAACTTTGAGAATAGATTAACGGTGATATTTTTTTTATCGTCCGATAAGAGTCTCGCGTTAACGCAGCATGTTAACGCCGATAACGCAGCACGCTAACGCTGATAACGGACCACCACTAGTAAACATATATATATATTTGCTTTCTTCTTGCGTCTCGGGGAGTGAATTCACGTATGCGACAGATCACATTTTCAGCATGAGGACAGTTTACGTGTACCACGCAGAGACACAAACGTAAACAACAATGGAGGGAGGAGAGAGATGCGTGTTTTTTAGCTGGAAATACAGTCACTATTTTGAGTTTGTGTAAGTTAAAGATGGCAATATTAAGGTTTGCTGTAAACTCTGTGCTGGTGGCGACAAAGTGCTATAGCTACAAAAACACTACGTCAAATATGAAGAAACATTTGGAATCGCAGCACTGCACAGTTGAGTCAAACTTACAGAGCAAGTCCCAGCAGGTGGTGCGAAGCAGAGAGCAGGAGGTCCCCCGCCACCCAAACAACAAAAGCTGGACTTCGGTACAAAACCAGTGAGTGGGGGAGAGTTGAGGAAATTGGTCAGGCAATATGTTGTAGAGGAAATGCTGCCCTTAAACATGGTTGACTCGCTCGCTTTTGTGATATCACGTTGGTAAACAAGATCCCTACTACTGTCAATTCCTAGCTGCCTCACAGCATAACCGATAATATGGAATGTCGTTTCATTTAATATTAAATTAATGAATAAATCCATAAATACTAGCCTGACAAGCCAGACCTACATAAAGATGTTAGGTCTAGGAACTCACCATTGACAGGGCTCAAGCCGAGGGGCGGGATAAACGGCTGTCTTTCAAATTCCCTCTACATGCAATAGGATAGCGCTACAACCAGACAGAGCAACGAAGAAGGGGGCAGAGATAGTTGATACATTAAACGTCTGCCGTATCCGGTCGGCAAAACTCCGAACACATCATCTTTTTTTTAGAATGACTTCAGTGCTGTTCTTTGTTCTTTGTATGGCAAAACAATAGAATTTATGAATCTAAGATAACCGATAAAGCGAGGATTGACCTAGTCTGATCAGAGTATCCTGGCATTCAGTGTTTCACGACGGCAAAGCAAGGCTGAGGAGGAGCGACTAGGTCGAGTCAGACTGAGGAAGAGCGACTAGGTCGAGCCAGGCTGAGGAGGAGCGACTAGGTCGAGGCAGGCTGAGGAAGAGCGACTAGGTCGAGCCAGGCTGAGGAGGAGCGACTAGGTCGAGTCAGGCTGAGGAAGAGCGACTAGGTCGAGCCAGGCTGAGAAGGAGCGACTAGGTCGAGCCAGGCTGAGAAGGAGCGACTAGGTCGAGCCAGGCTGAGGAGGAGCGACTAGGTCGAGTCAGGCTGAAGTAATTCAGATAGATTCACGGCTTTCCTCAATAGACTGCAAGGTTGATTGATATGTAGCTCAGTGATAGAGCTGTCGCCTGCATATTGGGAGGTTGGTGGTTTGATCCCTGGCCCTGCAGTCCCATTTCAAAGTGTCCTTGGGCAAGACACTGAACCAAGAGTTGTAAATGTGTGTGAATGTTTATCAGATGAGCAGTTGGCACCTTGTACGGCGGTAATAGCGCTTTGAGAAGTAGTTAAGACTAGAAAAACACTATCTAAATACAGTCCATTTACATTTTACATCACAGATTTACTGATGCTAAAATGGAGAATATGCGTTGTGCATACACATTTGTAAAAAAAAAAAAACATGGCCGCTGTAACGACACAGCGAAAGAAAGCGTGGCAGATGATTACGGACTGCCTGAATGTGTAAGCAGCCTAAACATATACATTAACTGACCACTGCTTTTGCACTGTATTAATATTCATTAATAATGAGATTATATTTCTGTGACTCTTCCGTCTGGAGTAACCTCTTTCCTTCACTCACCTCCTCCTCCTTCTTCCTCTTGCTCCCTCGCTCCTCTGAGTCTCCCGAGGCCTCACTGACAACTTTCCTCTTGCCCTCCTTCTTTTCCTCCTTCTCCTTGTGTTTCTGCATGTACTCGGTGATAAGGTCGGGGCAGTCCAGGTTGTCTAGAGGCTCCCATGTGTTATCCTCACTGGAAAGGTGAAAGCAGACAAAAGAAAATCTCGTCAGGCTTTGTTTTTAGGAAATACATTCTCACTCCAATTGCTAAGTCGTATTATTCTTTTTTTAAGGTTATTTGATGGTCTGCAACCTTAAACTTTCAACTTAAAATGCTGGAAATCTTGCAGATTATTTGCAATTTCTAAATGAGCAAGATTATATATATATATATATATATATATATATATATATACAACCCCAAATCAGAAAAAGTTGGGACAGTATGAAAAACACAAATAAAAAAAGAAAGTAGTGATTTCTAAATGTACTTTGACTTGTATTTCATTGCAGACAATGTGAACACAAAATATTTCATGTTTTGTCTGGTAAACTTAATTTCATTTCTAAATATACATCCTTTCCTGTCATTCAGACCTGCAACACATTCCAAAAAAGGTTGGGACAGGAGCAATTTAGGGCTAGTAATCAGGTATATTGGTTAAATAATGATGTGATTTCAAACAGGTGATGTCAACAGGTGATTGTGATTATGATTTGGTACAAAAGCAGCATCCAAGAAAGGTCTAGTCCTTTAGGAGCAAAGATGGGCCGAGGATCGCCAGTTTGCCAACAAATACGTGAGAAAATTATTGAAATGTTTAAAAACAATGTTCCTCAAAGAAGGATAGGAAGACATTTGCTTATTTCACCTTCAACAGTGCATAACATAATTAAAAGATTCAAGGAATGAGGAGGAATTTCAGTGCGTAAAGGACAAGGGCGCAAGCCTAAGCTGAACAACCGTGATCTCCGATCCCTCAGGCGGCACTGCAACAAGAATCGTAATTCATCTATAAGCGATATCACCACATGGGCTCAGGACTACTTTGGCAAACCTTTGTCAAGTACAACAATACATAGTTACATTCACAAATGCCAGTTAAAACTGTACTGTGCCAAAAGGAAGCCCTATGTTAACAGTGTCCAGAAGCGGCGTTGACTTCTCTGGGCTCGGAGGCATCTGGGATGGACCATCACACAGTAGAAACGTGTACTGTGGTCAGATGAATCAGTATTTCAGGTATTTTTTGGGAGAAATGGACGCAGTGTGCTCCGGACCAAAGAAGAAAAGGATCATCCAGACTGTTACCAGCAACAACTCCAAAAGCCAGGGTCTGTCATGGTATGGGGTTGTGTCAGTGCTCTTGGCAAAGGTAACTTGCACTTCTGTGATGGCACCATTAATGCTGAAAAGTACATAGAGATTTTGGAGCACAATTTGCTGCCTTCAAGAAGACATCTTTTCCAGGGACGTCCATGCATATTTCAACAAGATAATGCAAAACCACATTCTGCACACATCACAAAGTCCTGGCTGCGGAGGAAGAGGATACGGGTACTTGACTGGCCTGCCTGCAGTCCCAACCTATCTCCAATAGAGAATGTGTGGCACATTTTGAAGTGCAAAATGCGACAACGAAGACCCCGTACTGTTGCTCACCTTAAGACTTGTTTGCAGCAAGAATGGGACAAAATTACACCTGAAACACTTCATCACTTGGTGTCTTCAGTCCCTAAACATCTTTTAAGTGTTGTGAAAAGTAATGGCAACATTACAAAGTGGTAAATGTTTTACTGTTCCAACTTTTTTTGAAATGTGTTGCAAGAACCAAAATAGGAATTTTGTTTTTTTTAAACAAAAAACATACAAATCATGAGGAACACATTCAATTATGTGCTGTTGTATTGTCTGCAATAAAATACAAGTCAAAGTACATTTAGAAATCACTACTTTCTTTTTTTATTTGTGTTTTCCATACTGTCCCAACTTTTTCTGATTTGGGGTTGTGTATATATATATATATATATATATATATATATATATATATATATATATATATATATATATATATATATATATATATATATCTATCTATCTATCTATCTATCTATCTATCTATCTATCTATCTATCTCAGGACCAAGAACACCAAGTATTAATATTAGACTCATACACTTACTCTGAGAACCCCTTCCATTTCAGCAGAAACTCTTCTCTTCCCTTCACCATTCTGCGGTCCAACACCTTCTCCACCACATACTCCTCCTCTTCTTCCTCCTTCACTGCTGCTGCTGCAGGAGATGGTGCAGGCTGCTCCTCCTCGGCCTTCTTGCCCTTCTTTCCTGCTCCGTTCGCCAGCTCGACGTCTGCTGAGGGCTCCTTTCGTAGACCCAAGGGGGAAACATGCAGATATAAAGATACAAGGGTTAGAAGACCTAATGAGAGGTGGACGTGAATTATAGTTTACCATGTTTTACTATATTCAAATGTTAAGTTTCAATGGAGAAAATGCAAGGGCTGATGAGGTGGAGCAATCCATAGGACTTCAGAGTGTGAAGTATCTCCTGCATTAAAAATGAAATAACTAAAATGTAAATTTAAATGTATATTTTTAGGCTGCTTACACATTCAGGTGGACCGCCAGTTATCCTGGATTTATTAATTCTACTTTTGTGCAACACCCCCCCTGAACACTGACCTGAACATGGCTGGTATCAGAGTCCGAGTCTCCTGCTTGCCTTCTGGGGACCTTGTTGCTCCACTGCTCCGGGTTCTGGTTGTCCTCCTCCATTCCTCTCTTGTCCTGAAATCCAGCAGACGTCCACTGTGGCTGCTGGACTCACTCTGGATTCTGTTCAGTACAAATCAAAGCACTCAGAGATATTCAGGAGCTGCTGTCTCCTCTCGTTTTCCTCTCATCCACACACAACTGAAACAACAGTCGGCAAACTCAAAGCAGCGACTAGAAAACTTCCATTTCCTTCCTCGCTACACTATGAACTCAGACTAGTTTGGAGAAAACAGCATTATATTAAACTGTGAATAAATCTACACATATAGATATCAAACCAAAGCTACTCACTATATGTGATTAAAGTGCTGTGAGTTCACCACTTCTACAGAAGGCAGGAGATGACGTCATCTCGGAGACAGCTGGCTTCCTGTCTCACTCTGACTCTGTTGTTGTTTAGGTGTGCTAACTTACACTAAGAACTTTACTGTCGTCAAAATACCTCCGCTAGAAATAGTCCGGTTGGTTTGGGACGGTGTGAAAGCTCATCTGAACTTGGTGCAGATCAAACACCAGAACTCTGGTCTAGAGATCGACTGATACAGACTTTTTTTCAGTCTTAGCCGATGTCTGATACGGGCTGCCGGTTTTCTTGAGCCGATACTGCTTTTGCTCCCTCAATTTTCTACATGAAATAAAATGAGCACGTCTAAGGCTAATATGCCGCCTAATATGCGAAGACTACACACTAGTAGGTCTAAACGAAAATGTAAAAGATGCTGCAGATTTGTCAACCACAGAACATAAATCAGCAGAGGAAAATAACGTGATGTCAGATGCTCCTTAAGCAACTAATTGTTCATCTGACACACACACACACACACACTTCTGTTTGGTAGCTGATCGACTGACTGAAAACTCAACCACCATTGAACTGGATTGATAATGATAACGTCAGCAAACGGCTCTAAACACAAGTGAGGCAGACACGGTGCCCTTATGTCTGGTACATGATAAAACATATCTGTCACCATTATATTTCATATTTCAGCTAAGTCAAACAGTGAAAAGATGCGTTGACAGTTTAAAACTTACTGTTGTCTTTAAGATAAAGAGTAGCAGTGCTTCGGCTGTAGGCTACTTCCACCCAATATAGTCCCAGATCAATATCTGCCTAGGAAATCCTCTAGTCTTATTCTGCGTTGCTATTTGTACTTGTTGTGAATACGCAGCCACAAGAAGTAATTAGGTTGTTTTGTTGTTGTTGTCTCACTTTTACTCACGACATGCTAACAGCAACAAAGGATTCCATTCACTACGCTAAGCTAAGCTAGCAGCGGCGCCGCCGGACTGAGACAATGCATGCACGGAGACAAACAACGCGTTCGCCCTCCTATCTCCATCTAGAGGAGACCGTGATCAGCCCTATTTCAACAAACGGTGACGTATTCCTTTACAACTTGAGCCCCGAGCCCACCGAGCTATAGAGGAGCAAAAAACGTAGCAACAGTTGCTCAGCAACGGACGTTCTGTTTCCCTGAATCTTGACAACAGCAGCAGAATGGGAAGCTGACGCATGCGCAGCTTTGTCTTCTACTCGCTTTGATAGCCGTGTAAAAGAACAGTTATTAAAGTGTTTACCTGAGTGTGTGTGCGGGTTAACCTGGAGCTTTGTCTTCTTAAAACCTTTTTGTTGTCTATGCTTAAAACTCAGTAAGCTACACAACTATCCCGCCGCCAGCCCGAGATCACAGTGAAGCAACGAGACTTCCGGTTTCCTCCAAGTCAGGGATTTTCAGAATAAAGTTTAAAATGACAGAAGTTTGCCGCCTAGAGGTCAGGAGGGAAACAACAGATACACATTCAGTTCATTAATCACTTAGTGGTGGACTGGAACTGAGTACAATTACTCAAGTACTGGACTTAACTCCAGGTACTTGTACTTTACTTGAGTATTAAATCATGTACAGCACTTAAATAATTGAAACAATTTGTAAGCATGAAGAGAAATAACTAAGTATAATGTAAGCATTTAAATGTATGTTTCCACCAAACTCCAGTTAAATAAAATAGCAATTTCATGATTATTAAACACACTTCATTTATAGACTATAGAAAAATAAAAAAATAAATATCAAAATGTTCCAACAACAATCACCACTCTGGTCTGGTTGAAATAAACCCTTAATTCACCCATTTACATGTGGAGATATGCTGGCTCTATACACGCTAAAAGTCCTGATTATTTACATGGAGTCTGGCTCTATATACGCTAAAAGTCCTGATTATTTACATGGAGTCTGGCTCTATACACGCTAAAAGTCCTGATTATTTACATGGAGTGGTGATGGCGCAGTGGTTAGAACACATGCCTTTGGTGTGGAAGACCAGGGTTTGATTCCCACCATGATCCATCAACCAATGTGTCCCTGAGCAAGACACTTAACCCCTAGTTGCTCCAGAGGCGTGTGACCTCTGATATATATAGCAATTGTAAGTCGCTTTGGATAAAAGCGTCAGCTAAATGACATGTAATGTAATGAGTCTGGCTCTATACACGCTAAAGGTCCTGATTATTTACATGGAGTCTGGCTCTATACACGCTAAAAGTCCTGATTATTTACATGGAGTCTGGCTCTATACACGCTAAAGGTCCTGATTATTTACATGGAGTCTGGCTCTATACACGCTAAAAGTCCTGATTATTTACATGGAGTCTGGCTCTATACACGCTAAAAGTCCTGATTATTTACATGGAGTCTGGCTCTATACACGCTAAAAGTCCTGATTATTTACATGGAGTCTGGCTCTATACACGCTAAAAGTAGTGATTATTTACATGGAGTCTGGTGTAGTTTGGTGATGGTGATTTCGGGGCTGTTTGATGTTAAACTAAAAGGATCTTACTCTTTCACTAAAAGCTCTATCTCTGTAGGGATCCTTTTAGGGCTGAAACAATTCATCGAGTTACTTGAGTAACTCGATTACAAAAATTCTGCCTCGAAGCGTCGTTAAATTCCTATGACGCGCACTATACGCGCAGGGATCTGATTGTTCCACACGGACCGTTGTTCAGGAAGCACACCACTAGCGCGCAATACATTTTGAATTTAGTTAGCGCGATGGCGGAGAGTAAAGATTCTCACACACACACACACACACACACACACACACACACACACACACACACACACACACACACACACACACACACACACAGGTTGCTAGGTTACCATAGCAAATAGGCTCACCCCAGAAATTATATATTATTATTATTATATTATAGTAGCCTAATGGTAAATGCTGCAGGTGTAGAAATCTACATAAAACAGAAATTTACTTTGATGTCAGGGCTAGATTACAGCATGAAACTTAATTAAATTAAATTGCCAAATGTTGAAGTTGGAATAAATTACCTCTGTTCTTTTGAGAAATAAAAGCCAAATGCTTGATCATTTTACAGCCACATCATTTTCGTTATACATTATTTGTTTTGGCTGTTTCAAAACACAATAAAAAATATCCAATTAATCGATTGATTAATTTCTAGAATAATCAATTACATAAAGAATCGATAGCTGCAGCCCTAGATCCTTTCATGATGTTGCCAGACTCTTATAATAATAATCTGAGTCTGTCAGCAGCAACAACAGAACTTTTAGTGGGTATTGTTGTGGAAAATACCCAGGGTGCAGCAGGTGTAGATTAATTAACTGTTTTAGAATAATTGAAGATGAAACAAGTAACAAGAAATAGTAGACTGAAACCAATGTAGGTTTTTGTAATTTATTGAAGTACATATATTCTGCGCAGAATAGGAGAACTCGTTCACAAGATGCACGCAGCAACATGTGGAAGAGTCTTCAAAGTTCACACATCAAGAACATCAGCTTATATACACAGATAAGAGAGAGGGAGTGACATCGCTTTAAGCACACAATTCAATGTAATAACAAATGAAGATAGACCTTCTGGTCTGTCTGGTTCACAGGGATGTTGTGTCGTATAACTTGTAGACCGTTGTGACTACGGTTGTATCTCAGTAAACCTAGGTTGGCTATTTTCTCACAGACAAATGTAGTTAACTTCTCCTTGGGGGAGACATAACAAGAGCACATACAGAAAAGACATAATTAATTTGGTAAAATATAATTTTGCCATTACACTCCACCCTTTTGATTACTACCTAATCACAATAAAATAATTCAACATTATATTAAAATATGTTGGTTACATTTAGCATGCTTTTTTTTTGTGAGGGATGAAAAAGAAACCCTCAGATTAAAGGGACAATATCTCACACAAAACAAAAACAAACAAAACCAACAACACTCTTTAGGTTAAATGAAATCAAACTAAATGAGATAAATCATAAATCTGAGTGGCTGTCCAATAAAAGTTACACTGGGTCTGAGTCGTTGTCCGTTTCGTCAGTCTTTTGATTGATATGCGGGAAAGTTGTTAAAGCCAGAGATTCACAATTACTATCAAATTCTCAAGACTCTGTGAACTTTATCAATATTGTGTGAATCGGCTACTGTCCTATACTAAGGCAAAAAGGCCTGAAACGAATTTCTCTCCTTCCCCTGGCACCATTCGCTTTACCCTAATGAAGCCGCCCCACGGAGGAATGTAATGCGCGTAGTGATGAGTGGCCTGCACAAGGGAAGAAAAGACCATAATTGAAGGGGTCAGATAAATTAAAGTGCATCTACCCGTCCATAAGGGTGGCAGAAATTGATATCAGGAGTCACCACAGAGCCAGACAAAATCCACTAACGAGCTTGCACCAGAATCATCTGGCCAGCGCAAGCAAGTGGGTTTTGGATGGATCCAGAATGGATGCCTCGATGACCCCTGGAGATGAAAACAAGCATGCACTAAGTTTAAATTTACCGTTTCCGCATGTGTTGTTCAGTGTGCGCTTGCAGTCGGTAGTCGAACCCAAGTAATGGGACCCCAAAAGACGAGCGTGTTCTATGCAAAGGTCATGAGTCAAATTTTGTCAGGCTGTGATGAAATTGACCAAATAGCATCGGATGCTTTACCGTTTTTAGTTTTAATCAGAGTACCATTAAGGGAACGCACTAGACGATTAGCGAATTCAGCGCATACGGGCGGTTGGGACGGTGAGGTATAAATCTGCTCCCCTTTAGTCTTGACATGCATGAGGGCGGTCATTACACAAATAGTATCATGCAGACTTAACGGTTGTGGTTTAACGGGTGCGGCCTGTTTTTGTGAGAGGGCAAAGAGAGAACAGACGTAACAAGACCTGTTATAACCCGCATCGCGAGTGAACTTTCTGATTGAGCCTAACCAGCTATTTGTGATTGAGAGAAAGCTCCGCCATCCTCATTAGAGGAGGACATCCATGTGGATGATAAAGCGTTCAATGTCTGTGTTAAATGGGGCGAGTGTGTGATGTCAGGTTTGGGAGGTGATACAACGTCGAGGTAAACACATGCACGCACCACAAAATAACCTAGGTCAGTGAATTGAGCGTCTTTCAGTGTCAGTAACATAGCAGGAGAAGAAAATGTAACTCTCTTTATTGACAGTCGATTCTAGAAAAAGAGTAAGGTTCTCTCTGCTGCGTAGTTGTCATAGTACCTAGGCTACATGGAAGGGTCAGTGTCGTTGAAATCATAAAAGGGAGTAGTTATGCTGACTGGTGGTTTGTCAAACTTCTCTAAACATAAACAAGGCGATAATCAGACATACAGTGATAAAAAAGAAACTGGTTACACATCTGATGACTTCACACAGACGCGGCTGGTGCCACTGAATTCTCCATGGTCTCTGTTGCTCCATGCTGTGATGGAGGGAGAGTCTGCTCCCTGTGGGATGTGCTGTGTGTGTGTGTGTGGAGCACAGCAGAGGAATGTCTGTCAGAGGGAGAATGTGTGACGTCACTGCTGCTGCTGCATGTGTGTGAAGAAAAGTGTACGATACCAAATGTTTGGCTATTAGAGATGTTATCTGGCCGTTCTGTCAAACGGTTTGTTCCCACGTAGTCGTCGGGGGGGGGTTGCTGAAAAGTGCACAGAGTCCGTCTGTCAGGCACGTTTTTCAGTCCTCCGGCGTAGGTGACACCTGGCTTAGGGCACTTGTAGCAGGCTTTGGCTCGCCTGAGACCTCCCCTGGATCCGGGACTCTCCGGCAATGCGATGCGTGAACCCAAGTTGCCCTCTCAGCGACCTCTACGGCGGTGTGGGTGATGAGAAGAAACCTGGAATGGGCCTTTCCACCGTTTGGATTGCCAGTTCTTTCTCCGAGATCTTTGATGCCAACAAAAGTCCCCGGGCTCCTCTGCTGCTCTGGGCAGACCTGCGGAAAACTGGACTCTGATGGCAGAAAGAGCATAGGAGAGTTGCATACATTCTATCCTATCACTTCGCACAGAGCGGTGGATGGAGGGGGTGCCTTTGGGCCTCTGTCCCTACCTGTGTCAAAAAAAAAAATTCTTAACACCCTAAAAGGTGAACTCCTACTTTAAAAGCTATGTTTTGGAAGCTATTATTAGCCTATTTTTAAATGCTATTTTTCCCCTACTAATTATTATATGTTACCATATCCCTACTCATTAAGGCATGACAAAGCACATGACTTAATATGCAGCAAATATAATAATCCGTGTCATTAGTTTAGTAATTAACACTGACTTGTGGTAATACAGCAAAACCCTGTATAGGAGCAAGAGAAAAAGTCCAATAAACATTTGTTTAGAGGGAAGAATCACCCACAAAGTGTTTTACTTCTAATTAGCACTTAAGAATGCAATGTAGACAGTTTGTAATTTAGTCGCTTAAAAATACAAAATGAAGACTATAATGCAAGTTTTAAAAACAATTGACTAGGGCAAAATCTTAAATGAACTGAGTGTAGCTTTAAACCCGATATAAATCCAATACCGCGTTGTAATCTAGTCAAAACAAAACAAGTGTGAATTAACAAAAGATATGTTTATTTCAAGGCAGTATTGTCAAGCAATACAAAGTAAGGCTAATCAAAATTTGTGAATAACTAAAATTGTTATGAATTAAAGTTAAGTGGGTTATCGAAAACACGGGCACTTTAATTAACAATCTATCAATAGAAGTGTTACCTGACCAGGGACAGGAATCACATAATATAATGTATGCATCAGGCATTTTGCTCAAGAAATGCTTTGTCTCTAATTGTGCTAAACTAGAAACCTTATTTACTCAGTCAACGCTACAAACTTAATTATAGGCATTTTATTTGGCCTTTAAGCAGGGAAGGCTACTATGCAAGTAGTGATGTTATTTAAAGCTACAGCTTGAAACTTTGATAAAAACCTGTCTCAATATTTGCTTACACCAATCAGATCATCTGTGGAAACAAATTAGGGAAACAACCAAATTGCACACTAAAATAAGTTTCTGAAAGAATTTTAGGTGAGAAATACGCAATGAACTAACAGAATATTGATCATTTTATTCAATTTGGCATTCAGGTTTACTGCAGTTCATGGGCAGTCATTTGACACTATGCAGAGATTCCTCGGTTCTGATTTGTAACTAGTTCTTGGAAAACCTAGGAAAAACAGAGGAACATTATCTTTTCACTGACTGTCTGTGTAATGTGCTCCTGTTTTTAGGCTAAACAAATTACCTACTGAACTTTAACTGTTACTAAAATTTACTTAAAAATCTACTTAAAAATCCAAATGATGTGAACACTTTATACTTTTAACATCTTATTTATGAAGCTACTATTATCCCTCCTGTTTGAGGCATGTAAAACACATGACTCAAACACTCAGTATATATAAATAATGTTTTAGTGGTTTCTCCATTAACACTGTCCTGTCTTACACAGAAATACCTGTATAAAAGCAACAAAAGTTAAAACACCAATCACCAAAAGAAAACGTTTTCAACATCATGTTAATAGTTTAAACAATTTTATCATATAGTAACTAAAATGCAACCAAAATCTATAGTGCAGTTCTGCTGAAATCCCACTAGAGTACAATATTAAATGCTGATAGAATCTAATCTCTATAAACCTGAATCAGTTTCAATATGGTCTTAACCAAGAAACTCAGATATACCCAGCAAACTATGTTTATCATGTTTGCAACACAAAATAATACTAATTGCTGTCTAGTATTTAGCATAGTCACAAATTAAACTAAGCGCTGAGTGCTTCAGTCTGGTTATCCAATTTGTATTTTGAAAACATATCACATTGTACGATCTATGCCAAGACGTGTATCAAAATCAACATTGCTGAACCTAAATTCGAAATCCAAAGGTTTCCTTCCTCCACATGCACAAACCCTGCCTTATGTTATCTTTGGGTGTGTGTGTGTGAAAGCCCCTACCTTGGCTGCTTCTCTGAGCTTCTGTAAGGAAAGAAAACAAACACACCCCTCCTTTTCTGCATGGTAACACACATTTCAACGCCTTTAAAGAAGATGTTGTCTCACAGTTTAGAAAACTGTAAGTGTTCAAATAAATTCTGTTAGCCAATTAAATGGTTTTAGCACCTACTCATTAAATTGATTAGTAGGTCTAGTTGATAGACAACCCTAAAACAAGTAATACAATCATAAACATGTGTGGTGTAACAAATTCCAAATTGTGTTACCCCAAAAAGTATGTAAGATCACAATAGTATCTAAGTGTTGGGTTTGTTTATTTTAGACAAAGAGACACAAAAATGATCTTCCCATCTTACGAAAATGATTTACTGGCCTGGAAACTGTATGTATAATGCTTGTCGTCCGTTATCTGTGTGTGTTACTCAGGGAGAGCCTGTCTGCCAGCTGTCCTTCTTCAAGGACAGAGGAGAGCCGTGTTATCGCTTAGTGGCTAATTCATTTGGAAGAAAGTGCAAAATAACCCAAACAGAGGCATGTGAAAGTATTTCAGGTTGTTATGCAAAAATAGAAAAACAGATCAGAAGTGGCATTCTGTGTCCACTGGAGTACTGAGGAAAAGAGGAAAGTTAGACAATGCATCAACAGGAACACGTTTATGTAACATCCCCTATAATCCCCTGAAGAATAGTGTACGAAGTAAGTCCGTAACACGAAATGTTTTACAAGAGCTCAAAATCCCTACTTATCTAAAGGAAAATCAAACTTGGTCAGAAACAACCCCCAACATGTAATAGGGAGCCAAAACCGGAAAAAAAAAAAATAACCCGCATGAGATCACTTCCTGTCTTAGATGGTGTGGTCTTCTGGGACTTGTAGTCCGAGTTGCCGTGTGATGACTACAAGCAGAAAAAGAAACAGTGATCAAATGGACATTAACGTTTTGGAGTTGCTCAGAGATAGCGCGGTATCTGAGAGTGAAACATCAATAAAAAAAAAAACTTTATTTTTACCGTGCACAACGAATTGTGTGTTTGAAGCACAGGTGTCACTCAACCGGTGGGCACCTGCAGGCACAAACACGCGCTTGTGGTGAAGATGTGTCTGAACTAATCAGTGCAGTCAGTCGGTCTGTCACAGTCCAGTCAGGAAAAAAAAGTCCTGATAGTGTCTCCTGATCTATAGGAGAGAAAAACAAACAGGATGTGAGACAATGAGTAAAGAAAAATATGCTGTGGTTTTATCAGTCAAGTGAAAAGCACTGAAGCTCATCCTTTAATCCAAAAAACTCATCTGTGTGTTCTTCATCTGGAACAAAAAAAAAAAAAACGAGAGTGCCCAGTCATTTTGTTGTGACTTTGGGTGTATCTCTCTAGGCAAAAACAATTTTTACGTCTTATCAGACGGGAGGTTTAACAGTCTGACAGAGAGAAACGCACACTTGGAGCTTTAAGCAAAAAGTGTGTGTTTATAATGCGTCCAAAATAGTTAGCCAACTAATGATTGGTATTCAGACACACAATTCCAAAAACGTATTACTTTACAACCGTTATTCCAAAATGGAGACATATAACCTTTCTGCCTAATAAGTAGGCTTGTGCAACTAAAGCTTCGGAGGGGGTAAAATTAGTTTGTGGCCTGTTTTAGTTTTTTCCCTGGATAATCTGTAGGAAAACCTGTCAGAAAAAACTATCTAATTTGCTGTCTATTCCACCTAAAAGGAAATAAAATTATAATCCCCATTTTCCCAAATAAAAATGACCAGCGTTAATGCTTTTTAACTCTAAGATTTTAATTTTAGAACCCCAAAACACACTCAGATTTATGAGCGTTACTAATGTCAAATGCACACGTCAGGCAGCTGTCACCGGATCTGAGAAAATACATAGTCTAGTCTACTGTAATTTGGGGGGGGTAAACTCTGTCAAGAATATTGTCTTCAGACGCGTTTTTTTGGAAACCTATCTGTATCACTCTATATCCTAAATAGCAAACAAAACAAAGAGCAAGACAGTGTATCAGTGCGAAGCAGTTTCTTCATTGCAAAGCATTGTGTGTGCATTTTGTTTTGAGTGTGTGCGTTACTCATCTGTAGCCGGCGTGAGCGTGGTCCCCAGACTTTTCAGCACCTCCGCCCGTGTTGTTTCTCTGTCCCACCGTCCTTGGACACATCCGTCTCCAATGTCTGGGCTGACCACAGTTGAAACAAGTGACTTTATCCACTTGTTGAATGTTGCCACGGAGTCGTCTCCCCCTGCCTCTCGCCTGCCTCCCAGGGTGACCCCTGTCTCTGTTGACAACAGCAGCTGTCATGGCTTCCAACAGTTTCATCTGTTTCTCCTCGCGGTGTTTTTGGGACCCTCTGTCCATGTTTCTAGATATCCGCTCGAGGTCCAACAGGACGAGCAGCTCTATCAGGCGTGGGTCAAGATCTTTGAGTTCTGTCCGCTGCTGATGCAGTGGAGGGGCTGAAGCAGGGAGTGGATCAGGTGTCTTCTCCTCTGGCATGCACGTGGTCTGTGGCTGCTCGGGCACGGCTGGTCTGTGCATTGTCTGTAGTGGGTGAGATGGTGTTGGCGGAGGGCTTCCAAGCGGGAAACTCACGACCCTAGGACTCGGATAGAGAGAGTAAGAAGCATTACAGTCAGAGTGTGTGTGCATGTTATCAGTGTTTAGTAGAGAAGGCAGTTTCTCCCTGATGTTGGCTTCGTTTATCCATATTTGAAAGCATTTTTTGTTATCCTGTAAGAACTTTAATTTGTAATACCTTTTAATTTTTGATTTCCCCCCTACTCTGATTTCTTCTTCCTCTAATCCCTGTCTCAGATCTTTTAGCTTGCCCGTGCACAGCGTTCCCTTTTCAGGAAAGCCAAAACTCTCAACCCAATATGGATCTTTTAACACTCTGAAGACCGTACTTTTTCACCATTTCCTCAAATAGTGACCCAGCCAGGGCGGGCGACTACAGACTGGAACCCATATTCAACGAAAAATGGGTCCGAGAAAACGTTTTCTAACCGATCGCAGGAGTCGTCACCCGTGCGGTTGCTTTTTTTTCAAAGACAAAGCAACAAAATTAACCGATCGAGGGAGTAGTTTCTCCCGCGGTTGCTTTTTTTTCAAAGACAAAGCAACAAAATTAACCGATCGAGGGAGTAGTTTCTCCCGCGGTTGCTTTTTTTTCAAAGACAAAGCAACAAAATTAACCGATCGTCACCTTTTCACCCTGCCAGGTCTTTCTCTGAGAATACGGTAGCCGGAGTGTTATTATTGCAGTCAAGATAACAGAAAAAAACCCAAAAGTCTTCAGTCTTTTCACATGTCAAACACGACAGTATTTGTTTCTTATGTCTTCACAAGTCAATTCAAATTATTTTAATTTTTAGAAAAACATAAACTTACCCTGCTGTTAGGAGATTTTCCTTTTCTTTTAGATCAGCGTGGAGTGTCCCGGGGAGCTCTGTGCGTGCCTACTGATCCTCCACTCTGAAACTTTGATTTAGAGGTTTGAGGCGTTATCTCTGGCCCTGGAGAGCGCAGAAATCCCGGAGAGCAAATCCTCAGCCCACGCACAGAAGCTCACCAGCAGACACCCAGCACTGATCCCACTTCTGACACCAGTATTGTTGTGGAAAATACCCAGGGTGCAGCAGGTGTAGATTAATTAACTGTTTTAGAATAATTGAAGATGAAACAAGTAACAAGAAATAGTAGACTGAAACCAATGTAGGTTTTTGTAATTTATTGAAGTACATATATTCTGCGCAGAATAGGAGAACTCGTTCACAAGATGCACGCAGCAACATGTGGAAGAGTCTTCAAAGTTCACACATCAAGAACATCAGCTTATATACACAGATAAGAGAGAGGGAGTGACATCGCTTTAAGCACACAATTCAATGTAATAACAAATGAAGATAGACCTTCTGGTCTGTCTGGTTCACAGGGATGTTGTGTCGTATAACTTGTAGACCGTTGTGACTACGGTTGTATCTCAGTAAACCTAGGTTGGCTATTTTCTCACAGACAAATGTAGTTAACTTCTCCTTGGGGGAGACATAACAAGAGCACATACAGAAAAGACATAATTAATTTGGTAAAATATAATTTTGCCATTACAATGGAAACTTTACCTTTTAACTAGGAGTTTAAACACAGACACAACAGGAAGAATAAATCCATCAAATTAAGTCACAAATAATCAGCATGTGGCCTTGTTTTTTTATTCATTTAGCATTTATTTGTTCCACATTCCCAGACATTAAAATCAATTCAATCATTGACGTTAATCTCCAAGTCTGATGAATGAATGAGCTGTTTGCTATCTGACCTGGTCTGTTTCCTGCTGCTCCATCATTCTTTAGTGTCGGCTGGAAACACTTTGCTTTCTATTTTCTGACTTTTTATGACATCATCAGTGTCTTTGCTTTCAGTGTGAACAGACCTCAACACATTTAAAACCACATTCAGTCACAGGAAATACAATCAGGGGATATAAAACGTCACAAGAAGATTATTATATGAAAAGTTCACACCTCTCTCTATCTCTCTCCACTGTGTTTCCTGTGTTCAGCTATACGTTTGTTTTTGAGGGACACCTCTCTCTCTTTATGTCTTTCTCCCTCTCTCTCTAACAGAATGAACAGATGATAACAGAGTGTTGTGAATATGTTACATTTCACATTAAATTATATGAGGAGAACTCTGAAGAAAGTCCTTCTCACCCATTTATTTTTGTCATAAATTGTAACAGTCTTGTCCATACATTACGGAGTTGGTATTTATATTTGAGGTATTACGATTTCTCATACCTGCATGTATCCCAGTTCACTTGCGTGCAATGATGGAGACGGATGAAAAGAGCCGTGCACATGTATGGAAAAAATAACTATATTAAACAGACTTATACCACTTATACTTTCACGTCAAGTTCAAGTCAGGTACCTTAACACCATCTGTTTTTTTCCTTCACAAATCACACATTTTATACTTTTAATCCTCAATTCAAACTACAAAGTCAAATGAAATGAGATGTTATAATAATATTAATCCTTAGAGTTTTTGGGACAAAGAGTCTATGTACAACCCCAAGCATAATGTGTAGTCGTAGCCAGGATAACATATATGCTGTTCAGAAGATAAAGTTACTGCTGGTCAGCCTTCAATGTGGAGAGAAGATCAGAAAATAACAACACAGATATCAGGGCATGAGGAGGAGGCAGGAGGAAACAGCTTGGCCCTGAAACATGTTCACAACGAGGCAGTGTGAACGAGCTGGTGTTTTTTAAGGTGACTACTGTGAGAAAACATTTTCCCACATTGTTCACACCAGTACGGCTTCTCTCCAGTGTGAACACGCTGGTGAGATTTAAGGTGACTATTGTGAGAAAACATTTTCCCACATTGTTCACACCAGTACGGCTTCTCTCCAGTGTGAACACGTCGGTGGCTTTCTAGGCTACCACTCCTGGAAAAGGTTTTACCACATAGATCACAGCTGTAAGGTTTATCTCCAGTGTGAATGCGTTGATGTCTTTTTAGGTTACTCTTTAGTGTGAAAGCAGCCCCACATTGATCACAGCTGTAAGGTTTATCTCCAGTGTGAATGCGATGATGTATTTTTAGGTTACTCTTTAGTGTGAAAGCAGCCCCACATTGATCACAGCTGTAAGATTTATCTCCAGTGTGAATGCGTTGATGTGTTTTTAGGTTACTCTGTTGTGTGAAAGCAGCCCCACATTGATCACAGCTGTAAGGTTTATCTCCAGTGTGAATGCGATGATGTATTTTTAGGTTACTCTTTAGTGTGAAAGCAGCCCCACATTGATCACAGCTGTAAGATTTATCTCCAGTGTGAATGCGTTGATGTGTTTTTAGGTTACTCTGTTCTGTGAACGCGTCCCCACATTGATCACAGCTGTAAGGTTTATCTCCAGTGTGAATGCGTTGATGTGTTTTTAGGTTACTCTGTAGTGTGAAAGCAGCCCCACATTGATCACAGCTGTAAGATTTATCTCCAGTGTGAATGCGTTGATGTGTTTTTAGGTTACTCTGTTCTGTGAACGCGTCCCCACATTGATCACAGCTGTAAGGTTTCTCTCCAGTGTGAATGCGTTTATGTGTTTTTAGGGTACTCTGTAGTGTGAAAGTGGCCCCACATTGATCACAGCTGTGTAGATTCTCTCCAGTGTGAACTCTCTGATGAATCTTTAAATATCCAGATGTTGTGAAGGATTTGTCACAGTGTTGACAGTGGTGACGTTTGGGTCCCTCTCCTCCTCTCCGTTTCTATAACAACAGACAAGCAGACAGAGAAAGTTAGTGGACAACCTTCTTAATCCCTGGACTTGCTAGTTATTAGGGCGGCACGATATGAGGAAAATATGCGATATCCCAAAACATTGTTGAATATCGCAATAATGATATAACTTGTGATAAACAGATGTTATAATGTAGCCTACTCAGTTTTGCTACTTTCACTATTTTGCTAAAAAAACAACAACAGATTGCACGTTAAATTTTAAACAAATGACAAAAAATTGTAGCCATGATGTGCTTCATCAGTTAAATCAGGTTTATTTTTTTTGCCCAAATGTTAACGGTTCAGCAGATAAAATACCCATAATGCTATACTCCACACAGAAAATGACATGTTATTCTCAACAATGTTTCCTCCTAGTGCTGGGTGGTATACCAGTTTGTACCATATACAGTTATTAATTTCCCGTGTGATATGAATATTGCATATACCATAATACCGGTGCATTGCCGCCGAGAGCGCTACGGCCAAAGTAATCTGCAAGTGAATTGAGAACGGGAGCCCTGTTAACGGCGTACACTTCTCAACCATGGTAGTATCTTTTTAACACAGAGGAATAGTTAACACACTGGATTTAAGAGGTCTTGCCTCGCTGAAATACGTCCGCCAACGTACTAACATTATTCAAACAGTGAAGCAGGCTGACAGCGGAGCTACGTTCACTTTTCAAGGCTAAGGAGGAGCGACTAGGTCGAGGCAGGCTGAGGAGGAGCGACTAGGTCGAGTCAGGCTGAGGAGGAGCGACTAGGTCGAGCCAGGCTGAGGAGGAGCGACTAGGTCGAGTCAGGCTGAAGTAATTCAGATAGATTCACGGCTTTCCTCAATAGACTGCAAGGTTGATTGATATGTAGCTCAGTGATAGAGCTGTCGCCTGCATATTGGAAGGTTGGTGGTTTGATCCCTGGCCCTGCAGTCCCATTTCAAAGTGTCCTTGGGCAAGACACTGAACCAAGAGTTGTAAATGTGTGTGAATGTTTATCAGATGAGCAGTTGGCACCTTGTACGGCGGTAATAGCGCTTTGAGAAGTAGTTAAGACTAGAAAAACACTATCTAAATACAGTCCATTTACATTTTACATCACAGATTTACTGATGCTAAAATGGAGAATATGCGTTGTGCATACACATTTGTAAAAAAAAAAAATCATGGGCGCTGTAACGACACAGCGAAAGAAAGCGTGGCAGATGATTACGGACTGCCTGAATGTGTAAGCAGCCTAAACATATACATTAACTGACCACTGCTTTTGCACTGTATTAATATTCATTAATAATGAGATTATATTTCTGGGACTCTTCCGTCTGGAGTAACCTCTTTCCTTCACTCACCTCCTCCTCCTTCTTCCTCTTGCTCCCTCGCTCCTCTGAGTCTCCCGAGGCCTCACTGACAACTTTCCTCTTGCCCTCCTTCTTCTTTTCCTCCTTCTCCTTGTGTTTCTGCATGTACTCGGTGATAAGGTCGGGGCAGTCCAGGTTGTCTAGAGGCTCCCATGTGTTATCCTCACTGGAAAGGTGAAAGCAGACAAAAGAAAATCTCGTCAGGCTTTGTTTTTAGGAAATACATTCTCACTCCAATTGCTAAGTCGTATTATTCCTTTTTTAAGGTTATTTGATGGTCTGCAACCTTAAACTTTCAACTTAAAATGCTGGAAATCTTGCAGATTATTTGCAATTTCTAAATGAGCAAGATTATATATATGTATATATATATATATATATATATATATATATATATATCTCAGGACCTAGAACACCAAGTATTAATATTAGACTCATACACTTACTCTGAGAACCCCTTCCATTTCAGCAGAAACTCTTCTCTTCCCTTCACCATTCTGCGGTCCAACACCTTCTCCACCACATACTCCTCCTCCTCTTCCTCCTTCACTGCTGCTGCTGCAGGAGATGGTGCAGGCTGCTCCTCCTCGGCCTTCTTGCCCTTCTTTCCTGCTCCGGTCGCCAGCTCGACGTCTGCTGAGGGCTCCTTTCGTAGACCCAAGGGGGAAACATGCAGATATAAAGATACAAGGGTTAGAAGACCTAATGAGAGGTGGACGTGAATTATAGTTTACCATGTTTTACTATATTCAAATGTTAAGTTTCAATGGAGAAAATGCAAGGGCTGATGAGGTGGAGCAATCCATAGGACTTCAGAGTGTGAAGTATCTCCTGCATTAAAAATGAAATAACTAAAATGTAAGCCACAAAAGTCATTAACTGGTGCTACAAGTTACATGCACAGTAGCCTCAATCACCAACAGTTAATTTATCAGAAAATCGCCAGATGTTCCTTGCCTTCCAAAACTCTGTTCGTTTCGGGAAACAACAACAAACTTTGAGCTAGCGAGCTACACGCTGAAAATGGCAAGTTTAGAATAACGTTTTGATCGTGCAACAAGGCAGGTCTGGTTGGTTCTTGCTGGGAGTAAAGATTTACAAAGAATATGTTTAACGTTACGACATTTTATATCTATCTGGGATGTTTTGGGACCGATTGTGGCAGGATTGCTGCGGACAAAGTAATGTTACACAGGGTGATACACTGGTGAGAGCAAATGACGTTTAGCCATGTATGGAGCTAATTTAAATAGCTCACCTTACCGTATTGTGTCAGTTAACTTCTGTTTATAATACATGTGGCTAGGGATAGGCAACGTTCACATTTTTACTGGTGCCGGTACAGACAGAGATGCTCACAAGTCTCTGAGCTGGAGTCCAAGTCAAGTCTCAAGTCTCTGGGCTAGAGCCCAAGTCAAGTCTCAAGTCTCTTAATAAGTAATAAGTAAATAAATAATATGCATTGCATCACATACGCGCGCACACGCACACACACAATAACAGCAGGCCCTAATAGGATGAGGACAGAGTAAAGGTAGGCTACACAGGACCTACAATTTCCACACTTTTAGAAACTTTTTTCCCCACTTTTTGAAAACACCATACAAGGGTTAAACAAACGCTCATTTATATTTCATGAGGAAGACAGTCGGAGTTAACCTCCCGTATCGTTAGCTCGTAGCTAAACCAAGAAACAAGCTAACAGTAACATTACATGGTCAATGCTGAGCTAACGTTAAACATGTGTACTGACCTGTCAGGATGCGTTTTCAGATGCCTGATAAAATTAGATGAATGGCACAGCAGCGGCCGCCGGCCGGTGCAGTCAACATGTGTGTTCGCTGTCCTCTAATGTTGCCGCGCGCAGCAGATACAGTAGGTTACGTTACGTCGTGGGCAGGTTAGAGGTAACGGAGGGAGCGGAACAACAGCGAGCTCATCAGACGTTTCCTAAAAATAAACATTGTTCACGAGTCCCGCAGCTCGAGTCCGAGTTAAGTCTGAAGTCTTTCGAGGACGAGTCTCAAGTCGAGTCTGAAGTCACTGTGTGTGCGACTTAAGTCGCACTCGAGTCCGAGTCTCAAACTCGAGTCCCCATCTCTGGGTACAGATACCTGAAATTTGGTTCCGGTACCCAAACGGTACCTTTTGCAGTACTTTACCTTTGTAATAACAAAAAACATTTCAGTTGTAAAATTGATTTCCAACCTATTTATCCTAGAGTAACTTTGCTCCGTCTGCACATCTGTGTGTGTGTGTGTGTGTGTGTGTGTGTGTGTGTGTGTGTGTGTGTGTGTGTGTGTGTGTGTGTGTGTGTGTGTGTGTGTGTGTGTGTGTGTGTGTGTGTGTGTGTGTGTCAAAGCTGAGCCCTGCTCTCTGTCAACATGCTGATGGCGTTTCTTCTATCGGGGTGAAAATGTTCCACCTAAACAAGTTCCTTCCTGAGACTATTTTGCAGAGCCAAAGTCGTTGCGTCCGGAGCATAACGCCGCCCAACACTATTGTGATTGGTTTAAAGAAATGCAAACAAGCCTAAGCGTTGTTTCTCCTATCCCAGAATGTCTGAGTAAGTGCATGTGTGAGACCGCATGTTGACGTGTCTGAACAAAAGAACAAACTATTCTAAACCATTCAGGAAGCAGACGTGAAAACGTCATGCATCCAAAGAATCAAGAAATCCTGACAGATTAGTCAGTAAACTTGAACGGTATGGTATCAGGGGGGTTGTTTTCAACTGGCTAAGAAACTATCTACGTAACAGGCAACAGTTTGTGAAGATGGGTGAAAACATGCCGTCTTATTTGGACTAAACACCTTAACACGGTGTTTCCATTTCAGCTCAATGTGAGAGACTTTCCTGTGTTTTGCTGTCATTTATGGCCACTCTGCTTTCTCTCCCCACAAAAGCAGAGGCAGATAAGTTACCATGGAGATTTATTCTGTACAGCTAACTTGCTCCTGACCAGGCTAACAGCCAGGCTAAGAGCTAGCCTGCTTCTGACCATGCTAACAGCTAGCCTGCTCCTGACATCCCCTTCTCATCAACAGTTACAAATCTTGGTGTAAAAATGGACTCCCAACTCCCTTTTGAAGCCCATATAAATCACCAATGCAAGACCTCCGCCCCATTCTCTCCCTCTCAGATGCCGAAAAGGCTGGTTCATGCCTTTGTCTCCTCCAGACTGGACTACTATAACGCTCTTATCATTGGGATTCCTAGAAAGAGTCTGCAGAGGCTTCAGTACATCCAAAACTCTGCAGCTAGGATCCTGATGAGAGTGCGGAAACATGAGCACATTACCCCCATTCTCCACTCACTCCACTGGCTTCCCATCTCCACCACGATTGAGCACAAGGTTTCCCTCCTCACATACCAATGCATCCATGCACATTTTGGTCCCCTTTAGATGTTTCGTCCCCTGTTTTTAGTTATTTTTATTTTAAAACTGCTCATTTGTTTGTTTTTAACCTGTAGCTCTTTGAGATCTTTTGATGAAAAGGGCATTATAAATAAAATGTTATAAAACCATGTATATATTATTATCAGCCTGCATTAAAATACAAGTGCATATTGCTGATCATTTAAGTACTATTATATAAAGTGTGACCATTATGTTTTATAATTATTCATGTGACAGTCATTGTTACTGTTATATTACTGTATGAAGACTGATGTTCATATTGTCGTTAGAAGTTTGATGAATGTATTACAGCAGTTATTGAGATAATTAGAAAAGGCTGATAAAGTTGCCGGATGTATTTTAAATGAAGTCTGTTACTAAGGGCAACATATAAAGTGCTGTACATGTGTATTTCTATAGTGCACCAATGCACCTTCAATTATTTTAGTTCATTCATTTTTTGTATTCTTTAACAACTATAATTTGGGAGGATTGTGCATTTTTCAAAACATCCTAAATGTACAATCCTCCCAAATTATAGTCTTAAAGTAGACTGGACCAGTAACTATCTAGTGTAGTAGACTACTGTACATTCATGTAACAGCAGGGTGCAGACACCCCAATGGTTTTTGACCTTATATTTTGCTGGGGGCAATAACTGATGAATATAACTCTGTTACATTCATGTTTGCAGTGTGCATTATATTTATCACTTAATAATCTTCATAGTTTCGCACCTGAGTTAATGTATATTTTTAGGCTGCTTACACATTCAGGTGGACCGCCAGTTATCCTGGATTTATTAATTCTACCTTTGTGCAACACCCCCCTGAACACTGACCTGAACATGGCTGGTATCAGAGTCCGAGTCTCCTGCTTGTCTTCTGGGGACCTTGTTGCTCCGCTGCTCCGGGTTCTGGTTGTCCTCCTCCATTCCTCTCTTGTCCTGAAATCCAGCAGACGTCCACTGTGGCTGCTGGACTCACTCTGGATTCTATTCAGTACAAATCAAAGCACTCAGAGATATTCAGGAGCTGCTGTCTCCTCTCGTTTTCCTCTCATCCACACACAACTGAAACAACAGTCGGCAAACTCAAAGCAGCGACTAGAAAACTTCCATTTCCTTCCTCGCTACACAATGAACTCAGACTAGTTTGGAGAAAACAGCATTATATTAAACTGTGAATAAATCTACATATATAGATATCAAACCAAAGCTACTCACTATATGTGATGAAAGTGCTGCGAGCTGTAAGTTCACCACTTCTACAGAAGGCAGGAGATGACGTCATCTCGGAGACAGCTGGCTTCCTGTCTCACTCTGACTCTGTTGTTGTTTAGGTGTGCTAACTTACACTAAGAACTTTACTGTCGTCAAAATACCTCCGCTAGAAATAGTCCGGTTGGTTTGGGACGGTGTGAAAGCTCATCTGAACTCGGTGCAGATCAAACACCAGAACTCTGGTCTAGGGATCGACCGATACAGACTTTTTTTCAGTCTTAGCCGATGTCTGATACGGGCTGCCGGTTTTCTTGAGCCGATACTGCTTTTGCTCCCTCAATTTTCTACATGAAATAAAATGAGCACGTCTAAGGCTAATATGCCGCCTAATATGCAAAGACTACACACTAGTAGGTCTAAACGAAAATGTAAAAGACGCTGCAGATTTGTCAACCACAGAACATAAATCAGCAGAGGAAAATAACGTGATGTCAGATGCTCATTAAGCAACAAATTGTTCAAGTTTCTGTTCTAAACTACATCAACGTTAAAGGTATAAATATTCAACCACATAGAAAACATATCTCTCAACGTTTTAAAAGCAGCACCCTCATATTATCACTGTGATGCGCATGTCCTACTGACACACACACACACACACACACACACACACACACACACACACACAGACACACACAGACACACACACACACACACACACACACACACACACACACACACACACACACACACACACACATCTGTTTGGTAGTTGATCGACTGACTGAAAACTCAACCACCATTGAACTGGATTGATAATGATAACGTCAGCAAACGGCTCTAAACACAAGTGAGGCAGACACGGTGCCCTTATGTCTGGTACATGATAAAACATATCTGTCATCATTATATTCCATATTTCAGCTAAGTCAAACAGTGAAAAGATGCGTTGAAAGTTTAAAACTTACTGTTGTCTTTAAGATAAAGAGTAGCAGTGCTTCGGCTGTAGGCTACTTCCACCCAATATAGTCCCAGATCAATATCTGCCTAGGAAATCCTCTAGTCTTATTCTGCGTTGCTATTTGTACTTGTTGTGAATACGCAGCCACAAGAAGTAATTAGGTTGTTTTGTTGTTGTTGTCTCACTTTTACTCACGACATGCTAACAGCAACAAAGGATTCCTTTCACTATGCTAAGCTAAGCTAGCAGCGGCTCCGCCGGACTGAGACAATGCCTGCACGGAGACAAACAACGCGTTCGCCCTCCTATCTCCATCTAGAGGAGACCGTGATCTGCCCTATTACAACAAATGGTGACGTATTCATTTACAACTTGAGCTCCGAATCGCCCAGAGCCCACCGAGCTACAGAGGACCAACAAACGGAGCAACAGTTGCTCAGCAACGGACGTTCTGTTTCCCCAAATCTTGACAACAGCAGTTGAATGGGAAGCTGACGCATGCGCAGCTCTGTCTTCTACTCGCTTTGATAGCCGTGTAAAAGAACAGTTATTAAAGTGTTTACCTGAGTGTGTGTGCGGGTTTACCTGGAGCTTTGTCTTCTTAAAACATTTTTGTTGTCTATGCTTAAAACTCAGTTAACTACACAACTATGTCCGCCGCCAGCCCGAGATCACAGTGAAGCAACGAGACTTCCGGTTTCCTCCAAATCAGGGATTTTCAGAATAAAGTTTAAAATGACAGAAGTTTGCCGCCTAGAGATCAGGAGGGAAACAACAGATACACATTCAGTTCATTAATCACTTAGTGGTGGACTGGAACTGAGTACAATTACTCAAGTACTGGACTTAACTCCAGGTACTTGTACTTTACTTGAGTATTAAATAATGTACAGCACTTAAATAAGTGAAACAATTTGTAAGTATGAAGAGAAATAACTAAGTATAATCTAAGCATTTAAATGTATGTTTCCACCAAACTCCAGTTAAATAAAATAGCAATTTCATGATTATTAAACACACTTCATTTATAGACTATAGGAAAATGAAAAAATAAATATCAAAATGTTCCAACAACAATCACCACTCTGGTCTGGTTGAAATAAACCCTTAATTCACCCATTTACATGTGGAGATATGCTGGCTCTATACACGCTAAAAGTCCTGATTATTTACATGGAGTCTGGCTCTATACACACTAAAAGTCCTGATTATTTACATGGAGTCTGGCTCTATACACGCTAAAAGTCCTGATTATTTACATGGAGTCTGGCTCTATACACGCTAAAAGTCCTGTTTATTTACTTGGAGTCTGGCTATATACACGCTAAAAGTCCTGATTATTTACATGGAGTCTGGCTCTATACACGCTAAAAGTCCTGTTTATTTACTTGGAGTCTGGCTATATACACGCTAAAAGTAGTGATTATTTACATGGAGTCTGGCTATATACACGCTAAAAGTCCTGATTATTTACATGGAGTCTGGCTCTATACACGCTAAAAGTCCTGATTATTTACATGGAGTCTGGCTCTATACACACTAAAAGTCCTGATTATTTACATGGAGTCTGACTCTATACACGCTAAAAGTACTGATTATTTACATGGAGTCTGGCTTTATACAAGCTAAAAGTAGTGATTATTTACATGGAGTCTGGCTCTATACACGCTAAAAGTCCTGATTATTTACATGGAGTCTGGCTCTATACAAGCTAAAAGTCCTGATTATTTACATGGAGTCTGGTGTAGTTTGGTGATGGGGATTTCGGGGCTGTTTCATGTTAAACTAAAAGGATCTTACTCTTTCACTAAAAGCTCTATCTCTGTAGGGATCCTTTTAGGGCTGAAACGATTCATCGAGTTCTGCCTCGAAGCCTCGTTAAATTCCTATGACGCGCACTATACGCGCAGGGATCTGATTGTTCCACACGGACAGTTGTTCAGGAAGCACACCACTAGCGCGCGATACATTTTGAATTTAGTTAGCGCGATGGCAGAGAGTAAAGATACACACACACACATACACACACACACACACACACACACACACACACACACACACACACACACAGGTTGCTAGGTTACCATAGCAAATAGGCTCACCCCAGAAATTCTATATTATTTGTTGGTAGCCTAATGGTAAATGCTGCAGGTGTAGAAATCTACATAAAACAGATACTTACTTTGATGTCAGGGCGAGATTACAGCATGAAACTTAATTAAATTAAATTGCCAAATGTTGGAGTTGGAATAAAATACCTCTGTTCTTTTGAGAAATAAAAGCCAAATGCTTGATCATTTTACAGCCACATCATTTTCGTTATACATTATTTGTTTTGGCTGTTTCAAAACGCACTAAAAAATATCCAATTAATCGATCGATTAATTTCTAGAATAATCAATTACATAAAGAATCGATAGCTGCAGCCCTAGATCCTTTCATGATGTTGCCAGACTCTTATAATAATAATCTGAGTCTGTCAGCAGCAACAACAGAACTTTTAGTGGATGGAAACTTTACCTTTTAACTAGGAATTTAAATACAGACACAACAGGAAGAATAAATCCATCAAATTAAGTCACAAATAATCAGCATGTGGCCTTGTTTTTTTATTCATTTAGCATTTATTTGTTCCACATTCCCAGACATTAAAATCAATTCAATCATTGACCTTATTCTCCAAGTCTGATGAATGAATGAGCTGTTTGCTATCTGACCTGGTCTGTTTCCTGCTGCTCCATCATTCTTTAGTGTCGACTGGAAACACTTTGCTTTCTATTTTCTGACTTTGTATGACATCATCAGTGTCTTTGCTTTCAGTGTGAACAGACCTCAACACATTTAAAACCACATTCAGTCACAGGAAATACAATCAGGGGATATAAAACGTCACAAGAAGATTATTAAATGAAAAGTTCACACCTCTCTCTATCTCTCTCCGATGTTTCCTGTGTTCAGCTATACGTTTGTTTTTGAGGGACACCTCTCTCTCTTTATGTCTTTCTCCCTCTCTCTCTAACAGAATGAACAGATGATAACAGAGTGTTGTGAATATGTTACATTTCACATTAAATTATATGAGGAGAACTCTGAAGAAAGTCCTTCTCACCCATTTATTTTTGTCATAAATTGTAACAGTCTTGTCCATACATTACGGAGTTGGTATTTATATTTGAGGTATTACGATTTCTCATACCTGCATGTATGCCAGTTCACTTGCGTGCAATGATGGAGACGGATGAAAAGAGCCGTGCACATGTATGGAAAAAATAACTATATTAAACAGACGCTCCGCTTATACTTTCACGTCAAGTTCAAGTCAGGTACCTTAACACCATCTGTTTTTTTTCTTCACAAATTACACATTTTATACTTTTAATCCTCAATTCAAACTACAAAGTCAAATTAAATGAGATGTTATAATAATATTAATCCTTAGAGTTTTTGGGACAAAGAGTCTATGTACAACCCCCAAGCATAATGTGTAGTCGTAGCCAGGACAACATATATGCTGTTCAGAAGATAAAGTTACTGCTGGTCAGCCTTCAATGTGGAGACAAGATCAGAAAATAACAACACAGCTATCAGGGCACGAGGAGGAGGCAGGAGGAAACAGCTTGGCCCTGAAACATGTTCACAACGAGGCAGTGTGGATGAGCTGGTGTTTTTTAAGGTTACAACTGTGAGAAAACATTTTCCCACATTGATCACACCAGTACGGCTTCTCTCCAGTGTGAACACGCTGGTGAGATTTAAGGTGACTATTGTGAGAAAACATTTTCCCACATTGTTCACACCAGTACGGCTTCTCTCCAGTGTGAACACGTCGGTGGCTTTCTAGGCTACTACTCCTGGAAAAGGTTTTACCACATAGATCACAGCTGTAAGGTTTATCTCCAGTGTGAATGTGTTGATGTGTTTTTAGGTTACTCTGTTGTGTGAAAGCGGCCCCACATTGATCACAGCTGTAAGGTTTATCTCCAGTGTGAATGCGTTGATGTGTTTTTAGGCTACTCTGTTGTGTGAAAGCAGCCCCACATTGATCACAGCTGTAAGGTTTATCTCCAGTGTGAATGCGTTGATGTGTTTTTAGGCTACTCTGTTGTGTGAAAGCAGCCCCACATTGATCACAGCTGTAAGGTTTATCTCCAGTGTGAATGCGTTGATGTTTTTTTAGGTTACTCTTTAGTGTGAAAGCAGCCCCACATTGATCACAGCTGTAAGGTTTATCTCCAGTGTGAATGCGTTGATGTGTTTTTAGGCTACTCTGTTGTGTGAAAGCAGCCCCACATTGATCACAGCTGTAAGGTTTATCTCCAGTGTGAATGCGTTGATGTGTTTTTAGGTTACTCTGTAGTGTGAAAGCAGCCCCACATTGATCACAGCTGTAAGGTTTATGTCCAGTGTGAATGCGTTGATGTGTTTTTAGGTTACTCTGTTCTGTGAAAGCGGCCCCACATTGATCACAGCTGTAAGGTTTCTCTCCAGTGTGAATGCGTTGATGTGTTTTTAGGATACTCTGTAGTGTGAAAGCGGCCCCACATTGATCACAGCTGTGTAGATTCTCTCCAGTGTGAACTCTCTGATGAATCTTTAAATATCCAGATGTTGTGAAGGATTTGTCACAGTGTTGACAGTGGTGACGTTTGGGTCCCTCTCCTCCTCTCCGTTTCTATAACAACAGACAAGCAGACAGAGAAAGTTAGTGGACAACCTTCTTAATCCCTGGACTTGCTAGTTATTAGGGCGGCACGATATGAGGAAAATATGCGATATCCCAAAACATTGTTGAATATCGCAATAATGATATAACTTGTGATAAACAGATGTTATAATGTAGCCTACTCAGTTTTGCTACTTTCACTATTTTGCTAAAAAACAACAACAGATTGCACGTTAAATTTTAAACAAATGACAAAAAAGTGTAGCCATGATGTGCTTCATCAGTTAAATCAGGTTTATTTTTTTTGGCCAAATGTTAACGGTTCAGCAGATAAAATACCCATAATACTATACTCCACACAGAAAATGACATGTTATTCTCAACAATGTTTCCTCCTAGTGCTGGGTGGTATACCGGTTTGTACCATATACGGTTATTAATTTCCCGTGTGATATGAATATTGCATATACCATAATACCGGTGCATTGCCGCCGAGAGCGCTACGGCCAAAGTAATCTGCAAGTGAATTGAGAACGGGAGCCCTGTTAACGGCGTACACTTCTCAACCATGGTAGTATCTTTTTAACACAGAGGAATAGTTAACACACTGGATTTAAGAGGTCTTGCCTCGCTGAAATACGTCCGCCAACGTACTAACATTATTCAAACAGTGAAGCAGGCTGACAGCGGAGCTACGTTCACTTTTCAAGGCTAAGGAGGAGCGACTAGGTCGAGGCAGGCTGAGGAGGAGCGACTAGGTCGAGTCAGGCTGAGGAGGAGCGACTAGGTCGAGGCAGGCTGAGGAGGAGCGACTAGGTCGAGGCAGGCTGAGGAGGAGCGACTAGGTCGAGTCAGGCTGAAGTAATTCAGATAGATTCACGGCTTTCCTCAATAGACTGCAAGGTTGATTGATATGTAGCTCAGTGATAGAGCTGTCGCCTGCATATTGGAAGGTTGGTGGTTTGATCCCTGGCCCTGCAGTCCAATTTCAAAGTGTCCTTGGGCAAAACACTGAACCCTGAGTTGTAAATGTGTGTGAATGTTTATCAGATGAGCAGTTGGCACCTTGTACGGCGGTAATAGCGCTTTGAGAAGTAGTTAAGACTAGAAAAACACTATCTAAATACAGTCCATTTACATTTTACATCACAGATTTACTGATGCTAAAATGGAGAATATGCGTTGTGCATACACATTTGTAAAAAAAAAAAACATGGCCGCTGTAACGACACAGCGAAAGAAAGCGTGGCAGATGATTACGGACTGCCTGAATGTGTAAGCAGCCTAAACATATACATTAACTGACCACTGCTTTTGCACTGTATTAATATTCATTAATAATGAGATTATATTTCTGTGACTCTTTCGTCTGGAGTAACCTCTTTCCTTCACTCACCTCCTCCTCCTTCTTCCTCTTGCTCCCTCGCTCCTCTGAGTCTCCCGAGGCCTCACTGACAACTTTCCTCTTGCCCTCCTTCTTCTTTTCCTCCTTCTCCTTGTGTTTCTGCATGTACTCGGTGATAAGGTCGGGGCAGTCCAGGTTGTCTAGAGGCTCCCATGTGTTATCCTCACTGGAAAGGTGAAAGCAGACAAAAGAAAATCTCGTCAGGCTTTGTTTTTAGGAAATACATTCTCACTCCAATTGCTAAGTCGTATTATTCCTTTTTTAAGGTTATTTGATGGTCTGCAACCTTAAACTTTCAACTTAAAATGCTGGAAATCTTGCAGATTATTTGCAATTTCTAAATGAGCAAGATTATATATATATATATATATATATATATATATATATATATATATATATATATATATTAATATTAGACTCATACACTTACTCTGAGAACCCCTTCCATTTCAGCAGAAACTCTTCTCTTCCCTTCACCATTCTGCGGTCCAACACCTTCTCCACCACATACTCCTCCTCCTCTTCCTCCTTCACTGCTGTTGCTGCAGGAGATGGTGCAGGCTGCTCCTCCTCCTTGGCCTTCTTGCCCTTCTTTCCTGCTCCGGTCGCCAGCTCGACGTCTGCTGAGGGCTCCTTTCGTAGACCCAAGGGGGAAACATGCAGATATAAAGATACAAGGGTTAGAAGACCTAATGAGAGGTGGACGTGAATTATAGTTTACCATGTTTTACTATATTCAAATGTTAAGTTTCAATGGAGAAAATGCAAGGGCTGATGAGGTGGAGCAATCCATAGGACTTCAGAGTGTGAAGTATCTCCTGCATTAAAAATGAAATAACTAAAATGTAAGCCACAAAAGTCATTAACTGGTGCTACAAGCTCCACGCACAGTAGCCTCAATCACCAACAGTTAATTTATCAGAAAATCGCCAGATGTTGCTTGCCTTCCAAAACTCTGTTCGTTTCGGGAAACAACAACAAACTTTGAGCTAGCGAGCTACACGCTGAAAATGGCAAGTTTAGAATAACGTTTTGATCGTGCAACAAGGCAGTCTGGTTGGTTCTTGCTGGGAGTAATTGTAAAGAATTACAAAGAATATGTTTAATGTTACGACATTTTATATCTATCTGGGATGTTTTGGGACCGATTGTGGCAGGATTGCTGCGGACAAAGTAATGTTACACAGGGTGATACACTGGTGAGAGCAAATGACGTTTAGCCATGTATGGAGCTAATTTAAATAGCTCATCTTACCGTATTGTGTCAGTTAACTTCTTTTTATGTTACATGTGGCTAGGGATAGGCAACGTTCACATTTTTACTGGTGCCGGTACAGACAGAGATGCTCACAAGTCTCTGAGCTGGAGTCCAAGTCAAGTCTCAAGTCTCTGGGCTAGAGCCCAAGTCAAGTCTCAAGTCTCTTAATAAGTAATAAGTAAATAATATGCGCTGCATCACATACGCGCGCACACACACACACACACACACACACAATAACAGCAGGCCCTAAAAGGATGAGGACAGAGTAAAAGGTAGGCTACACAGGACCTAAAATTTCCACACTTTTAGAAACTTTTTTCCCCACTTTTTGAAAACACCATACAAGGGTTAAACAAACGCTCATTTATATTTCATGAGGAAGACAGTCGGAGTTAACCTCCCGTATCGTTAGCTCGTAGCTAAACCAAGAAACAAGCTAACAGTAACATTACATGGTCAATGCTGAGCTAACGTTAAACATGTGTACTGACCTGTCAGGATGCGTTTTCAGATGCCTGATAAAATTAGATGAATGGCACAGCAGCGGCCGCCGGCCGGTGCAGTCAACATGTGTGTTTGCTGTCCTCTAATGTTGCCGCGCGCAGCATATACAGTAGGTTACGTTACGTAGTGGGCAGGTTAGAGGTAACGGAGGGAGCGGAATAACAGCGAGTCTCAAGTCGAGTCTGATGTCACTGTGTGTGCGACTTAAGTCGCACTCGAGTCCGAGTCTCAAACTCGAGTCCCCATCTCTGGGTACAGATACCTGAAATTTGGTTCCGGTACCCAAACGGTACCTTTTGCAGTACTTTACCTTTGTAATAACAAAAAACATTTCAGTTGTAAAATTGATTTCCAAACTATTTATCCTAGAGTAACTTTGCTCCGTCTGCACATCTGTGTGTGTGTGTGTGTGTGTGTGTGTGTGTGTGTGTGTGTGTGTGTGTGTGTGTGTGTCAAAGCTGAGCCCTGCTCTCTGTCAACATGCAGATGGCGTTTCTTCTATCGGGGTGAAAATGTTCCACCTAAACAAGTTCCTTCCTGAGACTATTTTGCAGAGCCAAAGTCGTTGCGTCCGGAGCATAACGCCGCCCAACACTATTGTGATTGGTTTAAAGAAATGCAAACAAGCCTAAGCGTTGTTTCTCCTATCCCAGAATGTCTGAGTAAGTGCATGTGTGAGACCGCATGTTGATGTGTCTGAACAAAAGAACAAACTATTCTAAACCATTCAGGAAGCAGACGTGAAAACGTCATGCATCCAAAGAATCAAGAAATCCTGACAGATTAGTCAGTAAACTTGAACGGTATGGTATCAGGGGGGTTGTTTTCAACTGGCTAAGAAACTATCTACGTAACAGGCAACAGTTTGTGAAGATGGGTGAAAACATGCCGTCTTATTTGGACTAAACACCTTAACACGGTGTTTCCATTTCAGCTCAATGTGAGAGACTTTCCTGTGTTTTGCTGTCATTTATGGCCACTCTGCTTTCTCTCCCCTCTGTTGATCTATTCCACAGACAGTTCACAAAGCTCTAAGATTGTCAATAAAGTAAAAAGGTTAGCCTAATCCACTATCTAGGTTTTGTGAAAAAGCCCTCTGTTACTTCAGAGTGGTTGTAGTGTCCAGGGGGCTATTACACAAAAACAGGATATGGGATTAAGCCGGGATATTCCTGTTATCCTGGATGAATTTAGCCTTGACTCGGTTGCACAAAAGCAGAGGCAGATAAGTTACCATGGAGATTTATTCAATACAGCTAACCTGCTCCTGACCAGGCTAACAACCAGGCTAACAGCTAGCCTGCTTCTGACCAGGTTAACAGCCAGGCTAACAGCTAGCCTGCTCCTGACCAGATTAACAGCCAGGCTAAGAGCTAGCCTGCTTCTGACCATGCTAACAGCTAGCCTGCTCCTGACCAGGTTAACAGCCAGGCTAAGAGCTAGCCTGCTTCTGACCATGCTAACAGCTAGCCTGCTCCTGACATCCCCTTCTCATCAACAGTTACAAATCTTGGTGTAAAAATGGACTCCCAACTCCCTTTTGAAGCCCATATAAATCACCTATGCAAGACCTCCGCCCCATTCTCTCCCTCTCAGATGCCGAAAAGGCTGGTTCATACCTTAGTCTCCTCCAGACTGGACTACTGTAACGCTCTTATCATTGGGATTCCTAGAAAGAGTCTGCAGAGGCTTCAGTACATCCAAAACTCTGCAGCTAGGATCCTGATGAGAGTGCGGAAACATGAGCACATTACCCCCATTCTCCACTCACTCCACTGGCTTCCCATCTCCACCACGATTGAGCACAAGGTTTCCCTCCTCACATACCAATGCATCCATGGACATTTTGGTCCCCTTTAGATGTTTCGTCCCCTGTTTTTAGTTATTTTTATTTTAAAACTGCTCATTTGTTTGTTTTTAACCTGTAGCACTTTGAGATCTTTTGATGAAAAGGGCATTATAAATAAAATGTTATAAAACCATGTATATATTATTATCAGCCTGCATTAAAATACAAGTGCATATTGCTGATCATTTAAGTACTATTATATAAAGTGTGACCATTATGTTTTATAATTATTCATGTGACAGTCATTGTTACTGTTATATTACTGTATGAAGACTGATGTTCATATTGTTGTAAATTAAATCCTTTCTTTTTGACAAGAAAAAATGGCGGATGAGGTGGTTTGGCAGACTGAAGGAGTTGGTGCAAATCAAAATAATGCATGGAACTACGGTTTGTTGGGCTCCGTGTTGCTAGTGTTGTTTTATCAAATATTGCTGGCGCCTACTCTACTAAACACTCTGAAGAAAAGCCAACCATGCCTACCCAAAGCACAATGGAGCAAAAGACGCAAGAAAGCTCTTCTAAGCAAGGGAAAACGCCACCCCTCCCATCATCATTTAAAGTTGATAAACGTTTTTATTTTACTTGGGTTTTGCGGCGGAGTGATGTTGTTTTCGACAGTACAAATGTACATTAAAGCGAACATTTTAGCTGAAGAGTTGTTTGAAGGGTCCCAGTACCTCCAAAGTACTAACACGTTTGGATATGGACACGGACAATTTATCATTTTCACGGCAATCTTAGACAATGGGGTTGCAAAAAACTTTCGCAGCACTAAACCGGATATACCATATACGCGAAAGAAAAAGATAACCATTTGGTCAAGAACTACTAAGGTGCTATGTCTGCTAATGCTATTAGCCGGTGACATTCACCTTAACCCAGGTCCTGTTGCGCATGGCGACATTTCGCGGATGCCAAGTCCATCGGCCGCCGTTGCGGCCCGGTCCACACTGGGGGTGGGGATGATGCAGGTGAAGGACTCCGCTTGGCTGGGTATGCCGTCTTTCCGCGTCTTGGACACCGCTGCGGATGTTATCCATTCCACGATGGTTGCGTTGGTGCCAGAGGGAGGCTGTGCCCTGGAGCCCGGAGAGGGGCGTGCAGGAGAACAAGCGCCGGTGAGTGGGGCGGAACCAGCGCTACTTTCTCCAACGCAGGAGGACTTACCACTGCAAGTGTGCCCAGTTCCAGTGACAAGATTGCCTAGTTTTGGCAATGGATCATTGTCCAACATCATGGAGATGCAAGCAAAGAAGGATTCGGGAAATCAGTGTTATATATATCAGAATGAAAGACAGATGCCTGATACATCTTCAAAAGCAGTGAGTAAACATGAATCTCACCACTTTTTTTCCACCGTGAACCATGCGAAAATTATATGGGACAATAAATGTAAACCTAAAGGCATTTTTGGAGCGCATTTGAACATTAGGAGCCTGTTGCCGAAGCATGATGAGGTGAAATCGCTGTTAATGGACTCGAACTTTCACTTTTTAGGCCTGAGTGAAACATGGCTTCATAGTAGGATCCAAACAGGTTTAATCGAAATTCCAGGTTATAAATGTTATAGAAATGACAGGAAAACTGGAAGAGGAGGAGGAGTGGCACTTTATTTAAGAGATTACATGACATGCACAGAAGTTACTTTGGATCATAAACTGAATATTGAATTTATTTGTGTTGAAATCTCATTGTCACCAAGTATGCATTTTAAGATTGTGGTGTTATATAATCCTCCTTCTTTTAAAGATGTATTTTATGATGAGTTGAGTAAATTGATGAAGTTGGTGGCCCATAAATCCGAAGTTATTGTATTAGGTGATTTTAATATAGACTGGTCTAATTCTGCTAAAAGGAACAAACTCAAAACCTTAATGAATAAATTTGAGTTTTGCCAATTAATTAAGGGTGCTACAAGGATCTCAAAGTCTTCGAGGACACAAATAGATCTGGTTTTTTCGAACAAGGATGATCGGATTTTGAAATCATATAATTTTTTAACTGGTTTGTCCGACCATAACATGATTCTCGTTGCCCGAAAATTATCAAAAAAACGTCTGTTAAAGATAAACAAAACTCACTCAAATATATTGACCATTTTAAAGCGAGATTTTCCTGCTGTAGATGAGGAATTAAATGCTCTAGACTGGAGCACAACAATGGACAACGACGATGTGCATAGTTGCTGTAAAGAAGTAATGAACAACGTTGAAGGGATTATTTCTAAATATCTTAAAAAGCAAAAGCATGTGAAGAAGAAAACATTACCTTGGATTAATGAGGAGTTAAAAAAATTAATGAAAGAAAGAGATCTGGCTTTGAAAAAATCTGTTAAGACTAAACTAAGTAGTGATATAAATATTTTTAAAAGTCGAAGAAATCAAGTCACTAAAAATATAAGAAAAGCAAAAGCGGAGTATTATATTACAACAATAACAGAAGCCAAGGGAAGCCCTCTCATAATGTGGAAGCAAATAAATGGTATTGTGAAACCGTCAGGCAAATCGAAGACCATCCATGAACTTAGAAATGGAGACAAGCAGATTAGGGACAGTAAACAAATAGCTATGGAATTTAATATGTTTTTTTTTTCGTCAGTGGAAGAATTGGTGCAACAAGTTAACGTAGAACAGCAACTAAAATTCACCAAACTTCAAACAAACCAATACTCTTCGTTTTCAATTCAGCAGACCAATGAAGTAAAAGTGCTTGAAGCAATAAACTCACTTAACAACAGTTATAGTAAGGATCTTTTTCACATTAATACAATTTTTTTGAAACGAAATAAAAACACTTTTGTAAAGCCTCTAACACACTTGATCAATCTCTCTATCCAGAATGGACAATTCCCCACACCTTGGAAACAGGCAAAAGTTATACCAATATTTAAGTCAGGAAAACCTGACCAGGCATGTAATTATCGGCCCATAAGCATCTTACCAGTTTTTTCAAAAGTGTTAGAAAAAATTGTGTATCGCCAACTTATGACTTTTATACATTTAAATAACATTTTCCACCCACTACAATTTGGTTTTCGTCCTCAATATTCCACAGAAACGGCAAATTGCTTTTTTGTGGAACAACTCAAATTTGCAATAGATGGTGGAGAAATTGTTGGAGCTATCTTTTTGGATCTCAAAAAGGCGTTTGATACTTTAAATCATGACATCCTTTGTCACAAGCTGTCCCATTTTAATTTCACACCAGTTACTTTACAGTGGTTCAAATCATATCTTGAACAGAGAGATCAGTGTGTGGTGGTTAATAATGAAATGTCTACATTCTTAAAAATGAATACGGGAGTACCACAGGGGTCCATTCTTGGGCCCCTGCTTTTTACTTTGTATATTAATGATTTGCCAGACTCATGTCCTACAGCAGGATTTCAGATGTACGCTGACGATGCAGTGGTTTATGTGCGAGGGAAAAGTGTGCAAGCAGTTTCTGAAGAACTGGCAAAACACATGCAAAATGTGGCGGTATGGTTTCAAAGTGCTGGTTTGACTTTGAATGTTAAAAAGACTGTGTCTATTTGCTTTGCTTCAAGATTCAAATCCCTATCAGAAGAATTAAATTTGGAGATAAATGGGCATAAGATCCAGCAGGTATCAGAGGTCAAATACCTGGGCCTTATACTTGACTCACAACTCAAATTTAACAGTCATATTAAAAAAAAGTGTCGAGTTGCCAAAGCAAATCTTTATACATTCAGATTGATTAGGGACTACTTACCGTTTCATGCTGCGCACACTTTCATGCATGCCATGATCTTCTCGCATATAAGTTACTGCATCTGCTCATGGTCACAGGCTGCAGTTACTGCAGTTAAGCCACTTCATATAATTTATAATAGAGCGGTTAAAATCCTAGATAAGAAACCAATTAAGTCACATCATTGTAATAGTCTGAGTAATTTAAACATTTTATCTTTTCCGAATGTCATTACATTTTCTATGTTGAAGCTGATGTATAAATGTTTGAATCAGCAAGCCCCACAGGTCTTGAGTGACTGTATAGTTGCTCTCAGTGCTGTGGGTTCAAGAACTAGAGGAGCTCAGAATGGGAACTGTCAGATCCCAAAATGTAAGACTTCATTTGGACAATCAGCTTTTTCTGTACAAGGCACAAAAGCCTGGAACTGTTTACCCACTGAACTGAAGGGAGAGTCATACTGGGGCCCTTTCAAACACAGACTCAAAGACTATTTAATCAGAGGTCAGAAATGTGACCACTGACTGTTGGCTTCGTTTAAATTGTTTTATTGTTTTACTGCATTATTATGTGTGTTTTAAATAGGTATTGTTGATTTTGTATGTAAAGGCCCACTAGGGACTGACATTGAGAATTAGCTTTGGCTAAAATGTTGTAGTATGTAACATGTTTTATGTAACATACTTGTCCCTATCTAAATAAACTCAAAACAAACAAATTGTCGTTAGAAGTTTGATGAATGTATTACAGCAGTTATTGAGATAATTAGAAAAGGCTGATAAAGTTGCCGGATGTATTTTAAATGAAGTCTGTTACTAAGGGCAACATATAAAGTGCTGTACATGTGTATTTCTATAGTAGACCAATGCACCTTCAATTATTTTAGTTCATTCATTTTTTGTATTCTTTAACAACTATAATTTGGGAGGATTGTACATTTTTCAAAACATCCTAAATGTACAATCCTCCCAAATTATAGTCTTAAAGTAGACTGGACCAGTAACTATCTAGTGTAGTAGACTACTGTACATTCATGTAACAGCAGGGTGCAGACACCCCAATGGTTTTTGACCTTATATTTTGCTGGGGGCAATAACTGATGAATATAACTCTGTTACATTCATGTTTGCAGTGTGCATTATATTTATCACTTAATAATCTTCATAGTTTCGCACCTGAGTTAATGTATATTTTTAGGCTGCTTACATATTCAGGTGGACCGCCAGTTATCCTGGATTTATTAATTCTACCTTTGTGCAACACCCCCCTGAACACTGACCTGAACATGGCTGGTATCAGAGTCCGAGTCTCCTGCTTGTCTTCTGGGGACCTTTTTGCTCCGCTGCTCCGGGTTCTGGTTGTCCTCCTCCATTCCTCTCTTGTCCTGAAATCCAGCAGACGTGCACTGTGGCTGCTGGACTCACTCTGGATTCTGTTCAGTACAAATCAAAGCACTCAGAGATATTCAGGAGCTGCTGTCTCCTCTCGTTTTCCTCTCATCCACACACAACTGAAACAACAGTCGGCAAACTCAAAGCAGCGACTAGAAAACTTCCATTTCCTTCCTCGCTACACTATGAACTCAGACTAGTTTGGAGAAAACAGCATTATATTAAACTGTGAATAAATCTACATATATAGATATCAAACCAAAGCTACTCACTATATGTGATGAAAGTGCTGCGAGCTGTAAGTTCACCACTTCTACAGAAGGCAGGAGATGACGTCATCTCGGAGACAGCTGGCTTCCTGTCTCACTCTGACTCTGTTGTTGTTTAGGTGTGCTAACTTACACTAAGAACTTTACTGTCGTCAAAATACCTCCGTTAGAAATAGTCCAGTTGGTTTGGGACGATGTGAAAGCTCATCTGAACTTGGTGCAGATCAAACACCAGAACTCTGGTCTAGGGATCGACCGATACAGATTTTTTTTTCAGTCTTAGCCGATGTCTGATACGGGCTGCCGGTTTTCTTGAGCCGATACTGCTTTTGCTCCCTCAATTTTCTACATGAAATAAAATGAGCATGTCTAAGGCTAATATGCCGCCTAATATGCAAAGACTACACACTAGTTTGTCTAAACGAAAATGTAAAAGACGCTGCAGATTTGTCAACCACAGAACATAAATCAGCAGAGGAAAATAACGTGATGTCAGATGCTCCTTAAGCAACTAATTGTTCAAGTTTCTGTTCTAAACTACATCAACGTTAAAGGTATAAATATTCAACCACGTAGAAAACATATCTCTCAACGTTTTAAAAGCAGCACCCTCATATTATCACTGTGATGCGCATGTCCTACTGACACACACACACACACACACACACACACACACACACACACACACACACACACACATCTGTTTGGTAGCTGATCGACTGACTGAAAACTCAACCACCTTTGAACTGGATTGATAATGATAACGTCAGCAAACGGCTCCAAACACAAGTGAGGCAGACACGGTGCCCTTATGTCTGGTACATGATAAAACATATCTGTCACCATTATATTTCATATTTCAGCTAAGTCAAACAGTGAAAAGATGCGTTGAAAGTTTAAAACGTACTGTTGTCTTTAAGATAAAGAGTAGCAGTGCTTCGGCTGTAGGCTACTTCCACCCAATATAGTCCCAGATCAATATCTGCCTAGGAAATCCTCTAGTCTTATTCTGCGTTGCTATTTGTACTTGTTGTGAATACGCAGACACAAGAAGTAATTAGGTTGTTTTGTTGTTGTTGTCTCACTTTTACTCACGACATGCTAACAGCAACAAAGGATTCCATTCACTACGCTAAGCTAAGCTAGCAGCGGCTCCGCCGGACTGAGACAATGCATGCACGGAGACAAACAACGCGTTCGCCCTCCTATCTCCATCTAGAGGAGACCGTGATCAGCCCTATTTCAACAAACGGTGACGTATTCCTTTACAACTTGAGCCCCGAATCGCCCCGAGCCCACCGAGCTATAGAGGACCAACAAACGGAGCAACAGTTGCTCAGCAACGGACGTTCTGTTTCCCTGAATCTTAACAACAGCAGCAGAATGGGAAACTGACGCATGCGCAGCTCTGTCTTCTACTCGCTTTGATAGCCGTGTAAAAGAACAGTTATTAAAGTGTTTACCTGAGTGTGTGTGCGGGTTTACCTGGAGCTTTGTCTTCTTAAAACCTTTTTGTTGTCTATGCTTAAAACTCAGTTAACTACACAACTATGTCCGCCGCCAGCCCGAGATCACAGTGAAGCAACGAGACTTCCGGTTTCCTCCAAGTCAGGGATTTTCAGAATAAAGTTTAAAATGACAGAAGTCTGCCGCCTAGAGGTCAGGAGGGAAACAACAGATACACATTCAGTTCATTAATCACTTAGTGGTGGACTGGAACTGAGTACAATTACTCAAGTACTGGACTTAACTCCAGGTACTTGTACTTTACTTGAGTATTAAATCATGTACAGCACTTAAATAAGTGAAACAATTTGTAAGTATGAAGAGAAATAACTAAGTATAATCTAAGCATTTAAATGTATGTTTCCACCAAACTCCAGTTAAATAAAATAGCAATTTCATGATTATTAAACACACTTCATTTATAGACTATAGAAAAATAAAAAAATAAATATCAAAATGTTCCAACAACAATCACCACTCTGGTCTGGTTGAAATAAACCCTTAATTCACCCATTTACATGTGGAGATATGCTGGCTCTATACACGCTAAAAGTCCTGATTATTTACATGGAGTCTGGCTCTATACACACTAAAAGTCCTGATTATTTACATGGAGTCTGGCTCTATACACGCTAAAAGTCCTGATTATTTACATGGAGTCTGGCTCTATACACGCTAAAAGTCCTGTTTATTTACATGGAGTCTGGCTCTATACACGCTAAAAGTTGTAATTATTTACATGGAGTCTGGCTCTATACACGCTAAAAGTCCTGATTATTTACATGGAGTCTGGCTCTATACACGCTAAAAGTCCTGATTATTTACATGGAGTCTGGCTCTATACACGCTAAAAGTAGTGATTATTTACATGGAGTCTGGCTCTATACACGCTAAAAGTCCTGATTATTTACATGGAGTCTGGCTCTATACACGCTAAAAGTCCTGATTATTTACATGGAGTCTGGCTCTATACACGCTAAAAGTAGTGATTATTTACATGGAGTCTGGCTCTATACACGCTAAAAGTCCTGATTATTTACATGGAGTCTGGCTCTATACACGCTAAAAGTCCTGATTATTTACATGGAGTCTGGCTCTATACACGCTAAAAGTAGGGATTATTTACATGGAGTCTGGTGTAGTTTGGTGATGGTGATTTCGGGGCTGTTTCATGTTAAACTAAAAGGATCTTACTCTTTCACTAAAAGCTCTATCTCTGTAGGGATCCTTTTAGGGCTGAAACGATTCATCGAGTTACTTGAGTAACTCGATTACAAAAATTCTGCCTCGAAGCCTCGTTAAATTCCTATGACGCGCACTATACGCGCAGGGATCTGATTGTTCCACACGGACCGTTGTTCAGGAAGCACACCACTAGCGCGCGATACATTTTGAATTTAGTTAGCGCGATGGCGGAGAGTAAAGATTCACTCACACACACACACACACACACACACACACACACACACACACACACACACACACACACACACACACACACAGGTTGCTAGGTTACCATAGCAAATAGGCTCACCCCAGAAATTATATATTATTATTATTATATTATAGTAGCCTAATGGTAAATGCTGCAGGTGTAGAAATCTACATAAAACAGATATTTACTTTGATGTCAGGGCGAGATTACAGCATGAAACTTAATTAAATTAAATTTCCAAATGTTGGAGTTGGAATAAATTACCTCTGTTCTTTTGAGAAATAAAAGCCAAATGCTTGATCATTTTACAGCCACATCATTTTCGTTATACAATATTTGTTTTGGCTGTTTCAAAACGCAATAAAAAATATCCAATTAATCGATCCATTAAGTTCTAGAATAATCAATTACATAAAGAATCGATAGCTGCAGCCCTAGATCCTTTCATGATGTTGCCAGACTCTTATAATAATAATCTGAGTCTGTCAGCAGCAACAACAGAACTTTTAGTGGATGGAAACTTTACCTTTTAACTAGGAGTTTAAACACAGACACAACAGGAAGAATAAATCCATCAAATTAAGTCACAAATAATCAGCATGTGGCCTTGTTTTTTTATTCATTTAGCATTTATTTGTTCCACATTCCCAGACATTAAAATCAATTCAATCATTGACCTTATTCTCCAAGTCTGATGAATCAATGAGCTGTTTGCTATCTGACCTGGTCTGTTTCCTGCTGCTCCATCATTCTTTAGTGTCGACTGGAAACACTTTGCTTTCTATTTTCTGACTTTGTATGACATCATCAGTGTCTTTGCTTTCAGTGTGAACAGACCTCAACACATTTAAAACCACATTCAGTCACAGGAAATACAATCAGGGGATATAAAACGTCACAAGAAGATTATTAAATGAAAAGTTCACACCTCTCTCTATCTGTGTGTCTCTCTCTGTCTCTCTTATTATTATTATATGAAAAGTTCACACTTCTCTCTCTCTCTCTCTGTCTCTCTTATAATTATTATTAAATGAAAGGTTCACATTTCTCTCTCTCTCTCTCCACTGTGTTTCCTGTGTTCAGCTATACGATTGTTTTTGAGGGACACCTCTCTCTCTTTGTCTTTCTCCCTCTCTCTCTAACAGAATGAACAGATGATAACAGAGTGTTGTGAATATGTTACATTTCACATTAAATTATATGAGGAGAACTCTGAAGAAAGTCCTTCTCACCCATTTATTTTTGTCATAAATTGTAACAGTCTTGTCCATACATTACGGAGTTGGTATTTATATTTGAGGTATTACGATTTCTCATACCTGCATGTATCCCAGTTCACTTGCGTGCAATGATGGAGACGGATGAAAAGAGCCGTGCACATGTATGGAATAAATAACTATATTAAACAGACGCTCCGCTTATACTTTCACGTCAAGTTCAAGTCAGGTACCTTAACACCATCTGTTTTTTTTCTTCACAAATCACACATTTTATACTTTTAATCCTCAATTCAAACTACAAAGTCAAATTAAATGAGATGTTATAATAATATTAATCCTTAGAGTTTTTGGGACAAAGAGTCTATGTACAACCCCCAAGCATAATGTGTAGTCGTAGCCAGGATAACATATATGCTGTTCAGAAGATAAAGTTACTGCTGGTCAGCCTTCAATGTGGAGAGAAGATCAGAAAATAACAACCCAGCTATCAGGGCACGAGGAGGAGGCAGGAGGAAACAGCTTGGCCCTGAAACATGTTCACAACGAGGCAGTGTGGATGAGCTGGTGAGATTTAAGGTTACTACTGTGAGAAAACATTTTCCCACATTGTTCACACCAGTACGGCTTCTCTCCAGTGTGAACACGCTGGTGAGATTTAAGGTTACTACTGTGAGAAAACATTTTCCCACATTGTTCACACCAGTACGGCTTCTCTCCAGTGTGAACATGTCGGTGGCTTTCTAGGCTACCACTCCTGGAAAAGGTTTTACCACATTGATCACAGCTGTAAGGTTTATCTCCAGTGTGAATGCGATGATGTCTTTTTAGGTTACTCTGTAGTGTGAAAGCGGCCCCACATTGATCACAGCTGTAAGGTTTCTCTCCAGTGTGAATGCGATGATGTTTTTAGGTTACTCTGTAGTGTGAAAGCGGCTCCACATTGATCACAGCTGTAAGGTTTATCTCCAGTGTGAATGCGTTGATGTGTTTTTAGGTTACTCTGTAGTGTGAAAGAGGCCCCACATTGATCACAGCTGTAAGGTTTATCTCCAGTGTGAACGCGTTGATGTGTTTTTAGGTTACTCTGTTCTGTGAACGCGGCCCCACATTGATCACAGCTGTAAGGTTTATCTCCAGTGTGAATGCGTTGATGTGTTTTTAGGTTACTCTGTTCTGTGAACGCGGCCCCACATTGATCACAGCTGTAAGGTTTATCTCCAGTGTGAATGCGTTGATGTGTTTTTAGGTTACTCTGTAGTGTGAAAGCGGCCCCACATTGATCACAGCTGTGTAGATTCTCTCCAGTGTGAACTCTCTGATGAATCTTTAAATATCCAGATGATGTGAAGGATTTGTCACAGTGTTGACAGTGGTGACGTTTGGGTCCCTCTCCTCCTCTCCGTTTCTATAACAACAGACAAGCAGACAGAGAAAGTTAGTGGACAATCTTCTTAATCCCTGGACTTGCTAGTTATTAGGGCGGCACGATGTGAGGAAAATATGCGATATCCCAAAACATTGTTGAATATCGCAATAATGATATAACTTGTGATAAACAGATGTTATAATGTAGCCTACTCAGTTTTGCTACTTTCAGTATTTTGCTAAAAAAACAACAACAAATTGCACGTTAAATTTTAAACAAATGACAAAAAAGTGTAGCCATGATGTGCTTCATTAGTTAAATCAGGTATATTTTTTTTTGGCCAAATGTTAACGGTTCAGCAGATAAAATACCCATAATACTATACTCCACACAGAAAATGACATGTTATTCTCAACACTGTTTCCTCCTAGTGCTGGGTGGTATACCGGTTTGTACCATATACAGATATTAATTTCCCGTGTGATATGAATATTGCATATACCATAATTTCTGGCATTGCCGCTGAGAGCGCTACGGCCAAAGTAATCTGCAAGTGAATTGAGAACGGGAGCCCTGTTAATGGCATACACTTCTCAACCATGGTAGTATCTTTTTAACACAGAGGAATAGTTAACACACTGGATTTAAGAGGTCTTGCCTCGCTGAAATACGTCCGCCAACGTACTAACATTATTCAAACAGTGAAGCAGGCTGACAGCGGAGCTACGTTCACTTTTCTACAACAAGCTAACGTTACCTGTGGCCAAGGTAGTGTTTAAACAACTATCTTACAACTATTTTTTTTGAAAGGGAAACAATGTTAAAGTTGTTTGTATTCATTTGATTTAAGTTTATTTTGCTACAACTCCAAATCAGAAAAAGTTGGGACAATATGGAAAACACAAATAAAAAAATAAAGTAGTGATTTCTAAATGTACTTTGACTTGTATTTCATTGCAGACAATGAACACAAAATAGTTCATGTTTTGTCAGGTCAACTTAATTTCATTTGTAAATATACATCCTTTCCTGTCATTCAGACCTGCAACACATTCCAAAAAAGGTTGGGACAGGAGCAATTTAGGGCTAGTAATCAGGTAAATTGGTTAAATAATGATGTGATTTGAAAGAGGTGATGTCAACAGATGATTGTAATTATGATTCGGTACAACAGCAGCATCCAAGAAAGGTGTAGTCCTTTAGGAGCAAAGATGGGCCGAGGATCGCCAGTTTGCCAACAAATACGTGAGAAAATGATTGAAATGTTTAAAAACAATGTTCCTCAAAGAAAGATAGGAAGACATTTGCTTATTTCCCCTTCAACAGTGCATAACATAATTGAAAGATTCAAGGAATGGGGAGGAATTTCAGTGCGTAAAGGACAAGGGCGCAAGCCTAAGCTGAACAACCGTGATCTCCGATCCCTCAGGCGGCACTGCATAAAAAATCGTCATTCATCTATAAGCGATATCACCACATGGGCTCAGGACTACTTTGGCAAACCTTTGTCAAGTACCACAATACGTAGTTACATCCACAAATGCCAGTCAAAACTGCACTGTGCCAAAAGGAAGCCCTATGTTAACAGTGTCCAGAAGCGCCGTCGACTTCTCTGGGCTCGGAGGCATCTGGGATGGACCATCACACAGTAGAAACGTGTACTGTGGTCAGATGAATCAGTATTTCAGGCATTTGTTTGGGAAAAATGGACGCCGTGTGCTCCGGACCAAAGAAGAAAAGGATCATCCAGACTGTTACCAGCAACAAGTCCAAAAGCCAGGGTCTGTCATGGTATGGGTTGTGTCAGTGCCTTTGGCAAAGGTAACTTGCACTTCTGTGATGGCACCATTAATGCTGAGAGATTTTGGAGCACAATATGCTGCATTCAAAAAGAAGCCTTAAAGTTACTTATCCAAGTCACTGTGCGTTACTATATTGACATTTTTCTTAGTAAAAATTAGCGGTGGGCATGGATTAATTTTTTTAATCAAGATTAATCTCACTGTAATCTTGGAATGAATCTAGATTAATCTAGATTAAAATGGCTCATTTGAATTCTGCTGTGTCGTGCATGAATACCTGCAGCAGTGTTTAACACTGAAAACACACAGCTCAGTTCAGCATTTACTTGCAGCTCTGCTACAGTAGCAGATAACCGTTAACATTACCTACCGGTCACATCGTCTCTAACAGTCCGGTCACAGTGACGTCCTGCACGGATCAACAGATGTTACAGTCCGGCGGCTGCTTGCTCTGTAGACGCACACCGAGCAGATTAATGCGCTCACAGATCCAATCTTTGCAGATGTTACCGCTCTGTGTTTGGCTAACTAATAAGCCGTTAGCCTGTTTGCTTGAGGTTTGTCTGAAGGCACCTAGCGGCAAGCCAGGCTCCGTCACACACCGACACATTCCGGATTCCGCACATCCTCCGCTCAGTTTAACCTCTAACCCCCGAGTACCGGTCAGAGAAGCGTGTTTACTTTGTCTCGGTCCTCCGGTGCGTCCAGAGACGGGCTCCGCTGAAAGTCTTCATAGCTGCGTAGTATCCTAGAGACCAGCTCCCAACCCAACTTTGAGAATAGATTAACGGTGATATTTTTTTTATCGTCCGATAAGAGTCTCGCGTTAATGCAGCACGTTAACGCCGATAACGCAGCACGTTAACGCCGATAACGGACCACCACGAGTAAACATAAATATATTTTTGCTTTCTTCTTGCGTCTCGGGGAGTGAAGTCACGTATGCGACAGATCACATTTTCAGCATGAGGACAGTTTACGTGTACCACGCAGAGATACAAACGTAAACAACAATGGAGGGAGGAGAGAGATGCGTGTTTTCTAGCTGGAAATACAGTCACTATTTTGAGTTTGTGTAAGTTAAAGATGGCAATATTAAGGTTTGTTGTAAACTCTGCTGGTGGCGACAAAGTGCTATAGCTACAAAAACACTACGTCAAATATGAAGAAACATTTGGAATTGCAGCACTGCACAGTTGAGTCAAACTTACAGAGCAAGTCCCAGCAGGTGGTGCGAAGCAGAGAGCAGGAGGTCCCCCGCCACCCAAACAACAAAAGCTGGACTTCGGTACAAAACCAGTGAGTGGGGGAGAGTTGAGGAAATTGGTCAGGCAATATGTTGTAGAGGAAATGCTGCCCTTAAACATGGTTGACTCGCTCGCTTTTGTGATATGACGTTGGTAAACAAGATCCCTACTACTGTCAATTCCTAGCTGCCTCACAGCATAACCGATAATATGGAATGTCGTTTCATTTCATATTAAATAAATGAATAAATCCATAAATACTAGCCTGACAAGCCAGACCTACATAAAGATGTTAGGTCTGGGAACTCACCATTGACAGGGCTCAAGCCGAGGGGCGGGATAAACGGCTGTCTTTCAAATTCCCTCTGCATGCAATAGGATAGCGCTACAACCAGACAGAGCAACGAAGAAGGGGGAAGAGATAGTTGATACATTAAACGTCTGCCGTATCCGGTCGGCAAAACTCTGAACACATCTTTTTTTTAGAATGACTTCAGTGCTGTTCTTTGTTCTTTGTATGGCACAACAATAGAATTTATGAATCCAAGATAACCGATAAAGCGAGGATTGACCTAGTCTGATCAGAGTATCCTGGCATTCAGTGTTTCACGACGGCAAAGCAAGGCTGAGGAGGAGCGACTAGGTCAAGTCAGGCTGAGGAAGAGCGACTAGGTCGAGCCAGGCTGAGGAGGAGCGACTAGGTCGAGTCAGGCTGAGGAAGAGCGACTAGGTCGAGCCAGGCTAAGGAGGAGCGACTAGGTCGAGTCAGGCTGAGGAAGAGCGACTAGGTCGAGTCAGGCTGAGGAGGAGCGACTAGGTCGAGGCAGGCTGAGGAGGAGCAACTAGGTCGAGTCAGGCTGAGGAGGAGCAACTAGGTCGAGTCAGGCTGAAGTAATTCAGATAGATTCACGGCTTTCCTCAATAGACTGCAAGGTTGATTGATATGTAGCTCAGTGATAGAGCTGTCGCCTGCATATTGGAAGGTTGGTGGTTTGATCCCTGGCCCTGCAGTCCCATTTCAAAGTGTCCTTGGGCAAAACACTGAACCCTGAGTTGTAAATGTGTGTGAATGTTTATCAGATGAGCAGTTGGCACCTTGTACGGCGGTAATAGCGCTTTGAGAAGTAGTTAAGACTAGAAAAACACTATCTAAATACAGTCCATTTACATTTTACATCACAGATTTACTGATGCTAAAATGGAGAATATGCGTTGTGCATACACATTTGTAAAAAAAAAAAAACATGGCCGCTGTAACGACACAGCGAAAGAAAGCGTGGCAGATGATCACGGACTGCCTGAATGTGTAAGCAGCCTAAACATATACATTAACTGACCATTGCTTTTGCACTGTATTAATATTCATTAATAATGAGATTATATTTCTGTGACTCTTCCGTCTGGAGTAACCTCTTTCCTTCACTTACCTCCTCCTCCTCCTTCCTCTTGCTCCCTCGCTCCTCTGAGTCTCCCGAGGCCTCACTGACAACTTTCCTCTTGCCCTCCTTCTTCTTTTCCTCCTTCTCCTTGTGTTTCTGCATGTACTCGGTGATAAGGTCGGGGCAGTCCAGGTTGTCTAGAGGCTCCCATGTGTTATCCTCACTGGAAAGGTGAAAGCAGACAAAAGAAAATCTCGTCAGGCGTTGTTTTTAGGAAATACATTCTCACTCCAATTGCTAAGTCGTATTATTCCTTTTTTAAGGTTATTTGATGGTCTGCAACCTTAAACTTTCAACTTAAAATGCTGGAAATCTTGCAGATTATTTGCAATTTCTAAATGAGCAAGATTATATATATATATATATATATATATATATATATATATATATATATATATATATATATATATATATATATATATATATATATATATATTAATATTAGACTCATACACTTACTCTGAGAACCCCTTCCATTTCAGCAGAAACTCTTCTCTTCCCTTCACCATTCTGCGGTCCAACACCTTCTCCACCACATACTCCTCCTCCTCTTCCTCCTTCACTGCTGTTGCTGCAGGAGATGGTGCAGGCTGCTCCTCCTCCTTGGCCTTCTTGCCCTTCTTTCCTGCTCCGGTCGCCAGCTCGACGTCTGCTGAGGGCTCCTTTCGTAGACCCAAGGGGGAAACATGCAGATATAAAGATACAAGGGTTAGAAGACCTAATGAGAGGTGGACGTGAATTATAGTTTACCATGTTTTACTATATTCAAATGTTAAGTTTCAATGGAGAAAATGCAAGGGCTGATGAGGTGGAGCAATCCATAGGACTTCAGAGTGTGAAGTATCTCCTGCATTAAAAATGAAATAACTAAAATGTAAGCCACAAAAGTCATTAACTGGTGCTACAAGCTCCATGCACAGTAGCCTCAATCACCAACAGTTAATTTATCAGAAAATCGCCAGATGTTGCTTGCCTTCCAAAACTCTGTTCGTTTCGGGAAACAACAAACTTTGAGATAGCGAGCTACACGCTGAAAATGGCAAGTTTAGAATAACGTTTTGATCGTGCAACAAGGCAGGTCTGGTTGGTTCTTCCTGAGAGTACTTGTAAAGATTTACAAAGAATATGTTTAACGTTACGACATTTTATATCTATCTGGGATGTTTTGGGACCGATTGTGGCAGGATTGCTGCGGACAAAGTAATGTTACACAGGGTGATACACTGGTGAGAGCAAATGACGTTTAGCCATGTATGGAGCTGATTTAAATAGCTCACTTTACCGTATTGTGTCAGTTAACTTCTTTTTATGTTACATGTGGCTAGGGATAGGCAACGTTCACATATTTACTGGTGCCGGTACAGACAGAGATGCTCACAAGTTTCTGAGCTGGAGTCCAAGTCAAGTCTCAAGTCTCTGGGCTAGAGCCCAAGTCAAGTCTCAAGTCTCTTAATAAGTAATAAGTAAATAATATGCGTTGCATCACATACGCGCGCACACGCACACACACAATAACAGCAGGCCCTAATAGGATGAGGACAGAGTAAAGGTAGGCTACACAGGACCTAAAATTTCCACACTTTTAGAAACTTTTTTCCCCACTTTTTGAAAACACCATACAAGGGTTAAACAAACGCTCATTTATATTTCATGAGGAAGACAGTCGGAGTTAACCTCCCGTATCGTTAGCTCGTAGCTAAACCAAGAAACAAGCTAACAGTAACATTACATGGTCAATGCTGAGCTAACGTTAAACATGTGTACTGACCTGTCAGGATGCGTTTTCAGATGCCTGATAAAATTAGATGAAAGGCACAGCAGCGGCCGCCGGCCGGTGCAGTCAACATGTGTGTTCGCTGTCCTCTAATGTTGTCGCGCGCAGCAGATACAGTAGGTTACGTTACGTCGTGGGCAGGTTAGAGGTAACGGAGGGAGCGGAATAACAGCGAGCTCATCAGACGTTTCCTAAAAATAAACATTGTTCACGAGTCCCGCAGCTCGAGTCCGAGTTAAGTCTGAAGTCTTTCGAGGACGAGTCTCAAGTCGAGTCTGAAGTCACTGTGTGTGCAACTTAAGTCGCACTCGAGTCCGAGTCTCAAACTCGAGTCCCCATCTCTGGGTACAGATACCTGAAATTTGGTTCCGGTACCCAAACGGTACCTTTTGCAGTACTTTACCTTTGTAATAACAAAAAACATTTCAGTTGTAAAATTGATTTCCAAACTATTTATCCTAGAGTAACTTTGCTCCGTCTGCACATCTGTGTGTGTGTGTGGGTGTGTGTGTGTGTGTGTGTGTGTGTGTGTGTGTGTGTGTGTGTGTGTGTGTCAAAGCTGAGCCCTGCTCTCCGTCAACATGCAGATGGCGTTTCTTCTATCGGGGTGAAAATGTTCCACCTAAACAAGTTCCTTCCTGAGACTATTTTGCAGAGCCAAAGTCGTTGCGTCCGGAGCATAACGTCGCCCAACACTATTGTGATTGGTTTAAAGAAATGCAAACAAGCCTAAGCGTTGTTTCTCCTATCCCAGAATGTCTGAGTAAGTGCATGTGTGAGACCGCATGTTGATGTGTCTGAACAAAAGAAAAAACTATTCTAAACCATTCAGGAAGCAGACGTGAAAACGTCATGCATCCAAAGAATCAAGAAATCCTGACAGATTAGTCAGTAAACTTGAACGGTATGGTATCAGGGGGGTTGTTTTCAACTGGCTAAGAAACTATCTACGTAACAGGCAACAGTTTGTGAAGATGGGTGAAAACATGCCGTCTTATTTGGACTAAACACCTTAACACGGTGTTTCCATTTCAGCTCAATGTGAGAGACTTTCCTGTGTTTTGCTGTCATTTATGGCCACTCTGCTTTCTCTCCCCTCTGTTGATCTATTCCACAGACAGTTCACAAAGCTCTAAGATTGTCAATAAAGTAAAAAGGTTAGCCTAATCCACTATCTAGGTTTTGTGAAAAAGCCCTCTGTTACTTCAGAGTGGTTGTAGTGTCCAGGGGGCTATTACACAAAAACAGGATATGGGATTAAACCGGGATATTCCTGTTATCCTGGATGAATTTAGCCTTGACTCGGTTGCACAAAAGCAGAGGCAAATAAGTTACCATGGAGATTTATTCTGTACAGCTAACCTGCTCCTGACCAGGCTAACAACCAGGCTAACAGCTAGCCTGCTTCTGACCAGGTTAACAGCCAGGCTAACAGCTAGCCTGCTGACCAGGTTAACAGCCAGGCTAACAGCTAGCCTGCTCCTGACCAGGTTAACAGCCAGGCTAAGAGCTAGCCTGCTTCTGACCATGCTAACAGCTAGCCTGCTCCTGACCAGGTTAACAGCCAGGCTAAGAGCTAGCCTGCTTCTGACCATGCTAACAGCTAGCCTGCTCCTGACATCCCCTTCTCATCAACAGTTACAAATCTTGGTGTAAAAATGGACTCCCAACTCCCTTTTGAAGCCCATATAAATCACCTATTCAAGACCTCCGCCCCATTCTCTCCCTCTCAGATGCCGAAAAGGCTGGTTCATGCCTTTGTCTCCTCCAGACTGGACTACTTTAACACACTTCTCATTGGGATTCCTAGAAAGAGTCTGCAGAGGCTTCAGTACATCCAAAACTCTGCAGCTAGGATCCTGATGAGAGTGCGGAAACATGAGCACATTACCCCCATTCTCCACTCACTCCACTGGCTTCCCATCTCCACCAGGATTGAGCACAAGGTTTCCCTCCTCACATACCAATGCATCCATGCACATTTTGGTCCCCTTTAGATGTTTCGTCCCCTGTTTTTAGTTATTTTTATTTTAAAACTGCTCATTCGTCTGTTTTTAACCTGTAGCACTTTGAGATCTTTTGATGAAAAGGGCATTATAAATAAAATGTTATAAAACCATGTATATATTATTATCAGCCTGCATTAAAATACAAGTGCATATTGCTGATCATTTAAGTACTATTATATAAAGTGTGACCATTATGTTTTATAATTATTCATGTGACAGTCATTGTTACTGTTATATTACTGTATGAAGACTGATGTTCATATTGTTGTTAGAAGTTTGATGAATATATTACAGCAGTTATTGAGATAATTAGAAAAGGCTGATAAAGTTGCCAGATGTATTTTAAATGAAATCTGTTACTAAGGGCAACATATAAAGTGCTGTACATGTGTATTTCTATAGTGCACCAATGCACCTTCAATTATTTTAGTTCATTCATTTTTTGTATTCTTTAACAACTATAATTTGGGAGGATTGTACATTTTTCAAAACATCCTAAATGTACAATCCTCCCAAATTATAGTCTTAAAGTAGACTGGACCAGTAACTATCTAGTGTAGTAGACTACTGTACATTCATGTAACAGCAGGGTGCAGACACCCCAATGGTTTTTGACCTTATATTTTGCTTCATAGTTTCGCACCTGAGTTAAATGTATATTTTTAGGCTGCTTACACATTCAGGTGGACCGCCAGTTATCCTGGATTTATTAATTCTACTTTTGTGCAACACCCCCCTGAACACTGACCTGAACATGGCTGGTATCAGAGTCCGAGTCTCCTGCTTGTCTTCTGGGGACCTTGTTGCTCCGCTGCTCCGGGTTCTGGTTGTCCTCCTCCATTCCTCTCTTGTCCTGAAATCCAGCAGACGTCCACTGTGGCTGCTGGACTCACTCTGGATTCTATTCAGTACAAATCAAAGCACTCAGAGATATTCAGGAGCTGCTGTCTCCTCTCGTTTTCCTCTCATCCACACACAACTGAAACAACAGTCGGCAAACTCAAAGCAGCGACTAGAAAACTTCCATTTCCTTCCTCGCTACACAATGAACTCGGACTAGTTTGGAGAAAACAGCATTATATTAAACTGTGAATAAATCTACACATATAGATATCAAACCAAAGCTACTCACTATATGTGATGAAAGTGCTGCGAGCTGTAAGTTCACCACTTCTACAGAAGGCAGGAGATGACGTCATCTCGGAGACAGCTGGCTTCCTGTCTCACTCTGACTCTGTTGTTGTTTAGGTGGGCTAACTTACACTAAGAACTTTACTGTCGTCAAAATACCTCCGCTAGAAATAGTCCGGTTGGTTTGGGACGGTGTGAAAGCTCATCTGAACTCGGTGCAGATCAAACACCAGAACTCTGGTCTAGAGATCGACCGATACAGACTTTTTTTCAGTCTTAGCCGATGTCTGATACGGGCTGCCGGTGTTATGTGCCTTCTGGTTTTTCCACCTACTGGTTTCCGAGACTGTCCAGATGCCGTGTAAACCTATCAGACTACCCACGTCGACAGATTCGCTACATATTCATAAACATTTTACTGGCCTTTGCATGTCGCACCTCAATATAAACTGAACTGAACTGAACTGAGTATCTGAACACTACATACATAATAGAAATATTGCTTCTTTTCATAAAACCAAGGAACTTGTTGTTGTAGCTGTTTGAGCCTGGAGATAACGCGATTCGGCGGCCAGGGTAACCAGTTGTTTTAGACCTCTTGTTTCAGAATCCGTGTGCTGCCTCGTATAATTTATAACAAATCATTGAACACGGATAGTGCAGACGTGTAGCAGAAGGTTAGAGTGCACGATATAGTTACGTTTTTAAGCCTAAATCAAGGTAACCTGTTGTTTCGTAATACTCAGTGAAACGGTGATTCATGGCCTACTGAGATGAAACAAAGTCATGTCATTCTCCAGAGAAGTAATGTGATTACTGATAGTGGAGTGGAGAGCGAAGCGGGCTTGTGTGTTATTAATTTTTGCTGAGGGAGGTTCGAATCCAGCGCCACACGGATCATCCTAATTATTTTTACTTTTAAAACACATTTTCCCCGCTGTAGAATGTTGTAGTCATGTAGTGTTCAGATACTCAGTTCAGTTCAGTACAGTTTATATTGAGGTGCGACATGCAAAGGCCAGTAAAATGTTTATGAATATGTAGCGAACAGGGCCGGATTGGGACTCATTTTCAGCCCTGGAGTTTCATGCCTTAGACCGGCCCACTTTAGTTCACGACTAAAGGCTTAATTCATATTACTTTTATCCTATTCCCTTTCAATCGTGAGCTTTGTATATTCACTATTGTTTGATTAAAAACATAATGGGTCACTAGTAACACTTGGGAATAGAAAGTTGTTATATTGTAAATAATGTGATCACTGCAAAAAAAAATGCTTTTTTTACTTAGTATTTTTGTCTCGTGTATCTAAAAGAAAATCTTACATCAAGATGCATTAACTAAACAAGTATGAAAAAACACCTCAAAATTAAGTGATTTTTGCTTAAAACAAGGCACATTATCTGCCAAAAATAATTGTTTTAGATTTAGCTTGTTTTAAGCAACAACAAAAAAACAAAATCACTTAATTTTTAGGTTTTTTTCAGAAAACGACATAATTTCACTTGTCTAGTAAATGTATCTTGAATTAAGAATATTTAGATATTTGAACTGGAAACAGGTAAGATACTAAGTAAGAAAAACATTTTTTCAGTGATAACGTTTGGTTATTCACACATTATGGTACATCAGCAGCTTCCCTGTGTCTCAGTGAGAACATTAGTCTCTTCACAGCTGGCTCTGTGTCTGACACTAAATGACATGTTTTACATTTATTTCTCACCACAAATATCCCCTTTTTACAAAGCTTTCAAATCAAGTCAAGTCAGTTTCATTAATGATTCATTGTTATTAATGTATAATAATCTCAGGACATGCTTCATTGAGCAGGGTTCTGGTGTGGTGGGCTCATGACTGGAGCTCGGTAACGTTACCGGGTCTCGCTGCTCGTCACTGTAAGCAGCAAACCGGACTAGAGGCGGCTGCTGCTGAACAGCTACAAGAAAAACGTTTGATACATGAACGGTGGTTTGCAGACAACGTTGTTTTGCACGGTCGCGAGCATCTTGCACTGCTCCTAACTACCTTAACGTTAGCTTACTTACCGGCCTCGTCTTCATTTGTTTTTTTGAGGAAAAATGTGCTCAGCTTAGAACATTTGACTGCGTCACTTTCCAAAGCTTTCTTCTTTTTTATTCTGGCCTTTTCAGCGCCGCCTTTGCGCTTCCTGTTATCCATTTTTATCTGACTTTTTTATTTTGAGCAACTTTCAAGGTGCCGTGTCGGGGCGGGGGGGGGGGGGGGCGAAATTACGAATCCCACTATGGCAACGCCAAGACCCGCCCTGCGAAGCAGCTCGATTGGTTGGGGTTAGGCATTTCACCTCGAGTGGTTAAGTTTAGGATAGCGGATTGGTCAGGGGATAGGACCTGAACAAATCAGGTTACGTTACCTTGGACGCCTGGCCAATAGTAGTGATTGAAGGGCGGGTCTTGGCGTTGCCATAGTGGGATTCGTAATTTCACGGGGGGCAGGGAGTCAAAAAATAATAACGTCATCATTAACCTGCAGGCTGCACTCTGCGAGAAAATATTAAATAAAAAAAGAGTGGGACTGCGATAAAATAATGAATAAAAAGAGTGGGGCTGCTGTGAGTGCAGGCAGCCATAGGGACAGCATCCATATTTCAACCCAGTGCCATGACAACAACGGCCCTCGCGGCCAAAAAAACAGACCGGCCCACCGGGAATTTTCCCGGTGCTCCCGATTAGCCAATCCGGGCCTGGTAGCGAATCTGTCGACGTGGGTAGTCTGATAGGTTTACACGGCATCTGGACAGTCTCGGAAACCAGTAGGTGGAAAAAACCAGAAGGCACATAACACCGGTTTTATTGAGCCGATACTGCTTTTGCTCCCTCAATTTTCTACATGAAATAAAATGAGCATGTCTAAGGCTAATATGCCGCCTAATATGCAAAGACTACACACAAGTAGGTCTAAACGAAAATGTAAAAGACGCTGCAGATTTGTCAACCACAGAACATAAATCAGCAGAGGAAAATAACGTGATGTCAGATGCTCATTAAGCAACAAATTGTTCAAGTTTCTGTTCTAAACTACATCAACGTTAAAGGTATAAATATTCAACCACATAGAAAACATATCTCTCAACGTTTTAAAAGCAGCACCCTCATATTATCACTGTGATGCGCATGTCCTACTGACACTCACACACACACACACACACACTGATCGACTGACTGAAAACTCAACCACCATTGAACTGGATTGATAATGATAACGTCAGCAAACGGCTCTAAACACAAGTGAGGCAGACACGGTGCCCTTATGTCTGGTACATGATAAAACATATATGTCACCATTATATTCCATATTTCAGCTAAGTCAAACAGTGAAAAGATGCGTTGAAAGTTTAAAACTTACTGTTGTCTTTAAGATAAAGAGTAGCAGTGCTTCGGCTGTAGGCTACTTCCACCCAATATAGTCCCAGATCAATATCTGCCTAGGAAATCCTCTAGTCTTATTCTGCGTTGCTATTTGTACTTGTTGTGAATACGCAGCCACAAGACGTAATTAGGTTGTTGTTGTTGTTGTTGTCTCACTTTCACTCACGACATGCTAACAGCAACAAAGGATTCCATTCACTATGCTAAGCTAAGCTAGCAGCGGCTCCGCCGGACTGAGACAATGCATGCACGGAGACAAACAACGCGTTCGCCCTCCTATCTCCATCTAGAGGAGACCGTGATCAGCCCTATTTCAACAAACGGTGGCGTATTCCTTTACAACTTGAGCCCCGAATCGCCCCGAGCCCACCGAGCTATAGAGGAGCAAGAAACGTAGCAACAGTTGCTCAGCAACGGACGTTCTATTTCCCCGAATCTTGACAACAGCAGCAGAATGGGAAGCTGACGCATGCGCAGCTCTGTCTTCTACTCGCTTTGATAGCCGTGTAAAAGAACAGTTATTAAAGTGTTTACTTGAGTGTGTGTGCGGGTTTACCTGGAGCTTTGTCTTCTTAAAACCTTTTTGTTGTCTATGCTTAAAACTCAGTAAGCTACACAACTATCCCGCCGCCAGCCCGAGATCACAGTGAAGCAACGAGACTTCCGGTTTCCTCCAAGTCAGGGATTTTCAGAATAAAGTTTAAAATTATAGAAGTTTGCCGCCTAGAGGTCAGGAGGGAAACAACAGATACACATTCAGTTCATTAATCACTTAGTGGTGGACTGGAACTGAGTACAATTACTCAAGTACTGGACTTAACTCCAAGTACGTGTACTTTACTTGAGTATTAAATCATGTACAGCACTTAAATAATTGAAACAATTTGTAAGTATGAAGAGAAATAACTAAGTATAATGTAAGCATTTAAATGTATGTTTCCACCAAACTCCAGTTAAATAAAATAGCAATTTCATGATTATTAAACACACTTCATTTATAGACTATAGAAAAATAAAAAAATAAATATCAAAATGTTCCAACAACAATCACCACTCTGGTCTGGTTGAAATAAACCCTTAATTCACCCATTTACATGTGGAGATATGCTGGCTCTATACACGCTAAAAGTCCTGATTATTTACATGGAGTCTGGCTCTATACACACTAAAAGTCCTGATTATTTACATGGAGTCTGGCTCTATACACGCTAAAAGTCCTGATTATTTACATGGAGTCTGGCTCTATACACACTAAAACTCCTGATTATTTACATGGAGTCTGGCTCTATACACGCTAAAAGTCCTGATTATTTACATGGAGTCTGGCTCTATACACACTAAAAATCCTGATTATTTACATGGAGTCTGGCTCTATACACGCTAAAGGTCCTGATTATTTACATGGAGTCTGGCTCTATACACGCTAAAAGTCCTGATTATTTACATGGAGTCTGGCTCTATACACGCTAAAAGTAGTGATTATTTACATGGAGTCTGGCTTTATACAAGCTAATAGTAGTGATTATTTACATGGAGTCTGGCTCTATACACGCTAAAAGTCCTGATTATTTACATGGAGTCTGGCTCTATACACGCTAAAAGTCCTGATTATTTACATGGAGTCTGGCTCTATACACGCTAAAAGTCCTGATTATTTACATGGAGTCTGGCTCTATACACGCTAAAAGTCCTGATTATTTACATGGAGTCTGACTCTATACACGCTAAAAGTACTGATTATTTACATGGAGTCTGGCTTTATACAAGCTAAAAGTAGTGATTATTTACATGGAGTCTGGCTCTATACACGGTAAAAGTCCTGATCATTTACATGGAGTCTGGTGTAGTTTGGTGATGGGGATTTCGGGGCTGTTTCATGTTAAACTAAAAGGATCTTACTCTTTCACTAAAAGCTCTATCTCTGTAGGGATCCTTTTAGGGCTGAAACGATTCATCGAGTTACTCGAGTAACTCCTCAAGGCAATAATTCTGCCTCGAAGCCTCGTTAAATTCCTATGACGCGCACTATACGCGCAGGGATCTGATTGTTCCACACGGACCGTTGTTCAGGAAGCACACCACTAGCGCGCGATACATTTTGAATTTAGTTAGCGCGATGGCAGAGAGTACACACACACACACACACACACACACACACACACACACACACACACACACACACACACACACACACACACACACACACACACACACACACACACACACACACACACACACACAGGTTGCTAGGTTACCATAGCAAATAGGCTCACCCCAGAAATTATATACAACCCCAAATCAGAAAAAGTTGGGACAGTATGAAAAACACAAATAAAAAAAGAAAATAGTGATTTCTAAATGTACTTTGACTTGTATTTCATAGCAAACAATGTGAACACAAAATATTTCATGTTTTGTCTGGTCAACTTAATTTCATTTGTAAATATACATCCTTTCCTGTCATTCAGACCTGCAACACATTCCAAAAAAGGTTGGGACAAGAGCAATTTAGGGCTAGTAATCAGGTAAATTGGTTAAATAATGATGTGATTTGAAACAGGTGATGTCAACAGGTGATTGTAATTATGATTTGGTACAAAAGCAGCATCCAAGAAAGGTCTAGTCCTTTAGGAGCAAATATGGGCCGAAGATCGCCAGTTTGCCAACAAATACGTGAGAAAATTATTGAAATGTTTAAAAACAATGTTCCTCAAAGAAAGATAGGAAGACATTTGCTTATTTCACCTTCAACAGTGCATAACATAATTAAAAGATTCAAGGAATGAGGAGGAATTTCAGTGCGTAAAGGACAAGTGGCAAGCCTAAGCTGAACAACCGTGATCTCCGATCCCTCAGGCGGCACTGCATCAAGAATTGTCATTCATCTATAAGCGATATCACCACATGGGCTCAGGACTACTTTGGCAAACCTTTGTCAAGTACCACAATACGTAGTTACAGCCACAAATGCCAGTTAAAACTGTACTGTGCCAAAAGGAAGCCCCATGTGAACAGTGTCCAGAAGCGCCGTCGACTTCTCTGGGCTTGGAGGCATCTGGGATGGATCATCACGCAGTGGAAACGTGTACTGTGGTCAGATGAATCAGTATTTCAGGTATTTTTTGGGAGAAATTGACGCTGTGTGCTCCGGACCAAAGAAGAAAAGGATCATCCAGACTGTTACCAGCAACAAGTCCAAAAGCCAGGGTCTGTCATAGTATGGGGTTGAGTCAGTGCCCTTGGAAAAGGTAACTTGCACTTCTGTGATGGCACCATTAATGCTGAAAAGTACATAGAGATTTTGGAGCACAATATGCTGCCTTCAAGAAGACATCTTTTCCAGGGACGTCCATACATATGTACACAAGATAATGCAAAACCACATTCTGCACACATTACAAAGTCCTGGCTGCGGAGGAAGAGGATACGGGTACTTGACTGGCCTGCCTGCAGTCCCGACCTGTCTCCAATAGAGAATGTGTGGCGCATTTTTAAGTGCAAAATGCGACAACGAAGGCCCCGTACTGTTGCCCACCAGACTTGTTTGCAGCAAGAATGGGACAAAATTACACCTGAAACACTTCATCACTTGGTGTCTTCAGTCCCTAAACATCTTTTAAGTGTTGTGAAAAGGAATGGCAACATTACAAAGTGGTAAATGCTTTACTGTTCCAACTTTTTTTGAAACGTGTTGCAAGAACCAAAATAGGAATTTTGTTTTTTTGAAACAAAAACAATACAAATCATGAGGAACACATTAAATTATGTGCTGTTGTATTGTCTGCAATGAAATACAAGTCAAAGTACATTTAGAAATCACGACTTTCTTTTTTTATTTGTGTTTTCCATACTGTCCCAACTTTTTCTGATTTGGGGTTGTATTATTTGTTGGTAGCCTAATGGTAAATGCTGCAGGTGTAGAAATCTACATAAAACAGATATTTACTTTGATGTCAGGGCTAGATTACAGCATGAAACTTAATTAAATTAAATTGCCAAATGTTGGAGTTGGAATAAATTACCTCTGTTCTTTTGAGAAATAAAAGCCAAATGCTTGATCATTTTACAGCCACATCATTTTCGTTATACATTATTTGTTTTGGCTGTTTCAAAACGCGCTAAAAAATATCCAATTAATCGATCGATTAATTTCTAGAATAATCAATTACATAAAGAATCGATAGCTGCAGCCCTAGATCCTTTCATGATGTTGCCAGACTCTTATAATAATAATCTGAGTCTGTCAGCAGCAACAACAGAACTTTTCGTGGATGGAAACTTTACCTTTTAACTAGGAGTTTAAACACAGACACAACAGGAAGAATAAATCCATCAAATTAAGTCACAAATAATCAGCATGTGGCCTTGTTTTTTTATTCATTTAGCATTTATTTGTTCCACATTCCCAGACATTAAAATCAATTCAATCATTGACCTTATTCTCCAAGTCTGATGAATCAATGAGCTGTTTGCTATCTGACCTGGTCTGTTTCCTGCTGCTCCATCATTCTTTAGTGTCGGCTGGAAACACTTTGCTTTCTATTTTCTGACTTTGTATGACATCATCAGTGTCTTTGCTTTCAGTGTGAACAGACCTCAACACATTTAAAACCACATTCAGTCACAGGAAATACAATCAGGGGATATAAAACGTCACAAGAAGATTATTAAATGAAAAGTTCACACCTCTCTCTCTATCTCTCTCTCTCTCTGTGTGTCTCTCTCTTTCTCTTATTATTATTATTATATGAAAAGTTCACACTTCTCTCTCTCTCTCTCTCTCCACTGTGTTTCCTGTGTTCAGCTATACGTTTGTTTTTGAGGGACACCTCTCTCTCTTTATGTCTTTCTCCCTCTCTCTCTAACAGAATGAACAGATGATAACAGAGTGTTGTGAATATGTTACATTTCACATTAAATTATATGAGGAGAACTCTGAAGAAAGTCCTTCTCACCCATTTATTTTTGTCATAAATTGTAACAGTCTTGTCCATACATTACGGAGTTGGTATTTATATTTGAGGTATTACGATTTCTCATACCTGCATGTATCCCAGTTCACTTGCGTGCAATGATGGAGACGGATGAACAGAGCCGTGCACATGTATGGAATAAATAACTATATTAAACAGACTTATACCACTTATACTTTCACGTCAAGTTCAAGTCAGGTACCTTAACACCATCTGTTTTTTTCCTTCACAAATCACACATTTTATACTTTTAATCCTCAATTCAAACTACAAAGTCAAATGAAATGAGATGTTATAATAATATTAATCCTTAGAGTTTTTGGGACAAAGAGTCTATGTACAACCCCCAAGCATAATGTGTAGTCGTAGCCAGGATAACATATATGCTGTTCAGAAGATAAAGTTACTGCTGGTCAGCCTTCAATGTGGAGACAAGATCAGAAAATAACAACACAGCTATCAGGGCACGAGGAGGAGGCAGGAGGAAACAGCTTGGCCCTGAAACATGTTCACAACGAGGCAGTGTGGATGAGCTGGTGTCTTTTAAGGTGACTACTCTGAGAAAACATTTTCCCACATTGATCACACCAGTACGGCTTCTCTCCAGTGTGAATACGCTGGTGAGATTTAAGGTGACTACTGTGAGAAAACATTTTCCCACATTGTTCACACCAGTACGGCTTCTCTCCAGTGTGAACATGTCGGTGGCTTTCTAGGCTACCACTCCTGGAAAAGGTTTTACCACATTGATCACAGCTGTAAGGTTTATCTCCAGTGTGAATGCGTTGATGTGTTTTTAGGCTACTCTGTAGAGTGAAAGTGGCCCCACATTGATCACAGCTGTAAGGTTTATCTCCAGTGTGAATGCGTTGATGTCTTTTTAGTTTACTCTGTTGTGTGAAAGCGGCCCCACATTGATCACAGCTGTAAGGTTTCTCTCCAGTGTGAATGCGTTGATGTATTTTTAGGGTACTCTTTAGTGTGAAAGCGGCCCCACATTGATCACAGCTGTAAGGTTTATCTCCAGTGTGAATGCGTTGATGTGTTTTTAGGCTACTCTGTAGAGTGAAAGTGGCCCCACATTGATCACAGCTGTAAGGTTTATCTCCAGTGTGAATGCGTTGATGTCTTTTTAGGTTACTCTGTAGTGTGAAAGCGGCCCCACATTGATCACAGCTGTAAGGTTTCTCTCCAGTGTGAATGCGTTGATGTATTTTTAGGGTACTCTTTAGTGTGAAAGCGGCCCCACATTGATCACAGCTGTAAGGTTTATCTCCAGTGTGAATGCGTTGATGTGTTTTTAGGGTACTCTGTAGTGTGAAAGTGGCCCCACATTGATCACAGCTGTGTAGATTCTCTCCAGTGTGAACTCTCTGATGAATCTTTAAATATCTAGATGTTGTGAAGGATTTGTCACAGTGTTGACAGTGGTGACGTTTGGGTCCCTCTCCTCCTCTCCGTTTCTATAACAACAGACAAGCAGACAGAGAAAGTTAGTGGACAACCTTCTTAATCCCTGGACTTGCTAGTTATTAGGGCGGCACGATATGAGGAAAATATGCGATATCCCAAAACATTGTTGAATATCGCAATAATGATATAACTTGTGATAAACAGATGTTATAATGTAGCCTACTCAGTTTTGCTACTTTCACTATTTTGCTAAAAAAACAACAACAGATTGCACGTTAAATTTTAAACAAATGACAAAAAATTGTAGCCATGATGTGCTTCATCAGTTAAATCAGGTTTATTTTTTTTGGCCAAATGTTAACGGTTCAGCAGATAAAATACCCATAATGCTATACTCCACACAGAAAATGACATGTTATTCTCAACAATGTTTCCTCCTAGTGCTGGGTGGTATACCGGTTTGTACCATATACAGTTATTAATTTCCCGTGTGATATGAATTTTGCATATACCATAATACCGGTGCATTGCCGCCGAGAGCGCTACGGCCAAAGTAATCTGCAAGTGAATTGAGAACGGGAGCCCTGTTAATGGCGTACACTTCTCAACCATGGTAGTATCTTTTTAACACAGAGGAATAGTTAACACACTGGATTTAAGAGGTCTTGCCTCGCTGAAATACGTCCGCCAACGTACTAACATTATTCAAACAGTGAAGCAGGCTGACAGCGGAGCTACGTTCACTTTTCTACAACAAGCTAACGTTACCTGTGGCCAAGGTAGTGTTTAAACAACTATCTTACAACTATTTTTTTTGAAAGGGAAACAATGTTAAAGTTGTTTGTATTCATTTGATTTAAGTTTATTTTGCTACAACTCCAAATCAGAAAAAGTTGGGACAGTATGGAAAACACAAATAAAAAAATAAAGTAGTGATTTCTAAATGTACTTTCATTTGTATTGCATTGCAGACAATGAACACAAAATAGTTCATGTTTTGTCTGGTCAACTTAATTTCATTTGTAAATATACATCCTTTCCTGTTATTCAGACCTGCAACACATTCCAAAAAAGGTTGGGACAGGAGCAATTTAGGGCTAGTAATCAGGTAAATTGGTTAAATAATGATGTGATTTGAAAGAGGTGATGTCAACAGATGATTGTAATTATGATACGTACAACAGCAGCATCCAAGAAAGGTCTAGTCCTTTAGGAGCAAAGATGGGCCGAGGATCGCCAGTTTGCCAACAAATACGTGAGAAAACTATTGAAATGTTTAAAAACAATGTTCCTCAAAGAAAGATAGGAAGACATTTGCTTATTTCACCTTCAACAGTGCATAACATAATTGAAAGATTCAAGGAATGGGGAGGAATTTCAGTGCGTAAAGGACAAGGGCGCAAGCCTAAGCTGAACAACCGTGATCTCCGATCCCTCAGGCGGCACTGCATAAAAAATCGACATTCATCTGCGATAAGCGATATCACCACATGGGCTCAGGACTACTTTGGCAAACCTTTGTCAAGTACCACAATACGTCGTTACATCCACAAAGGCCAGTTAAAACTGTACTGTGCCAAAAGGAAGCCCTATGTTAACAGTGTCCAGAAGCGCCGTCGACTTCTCTGGGCTCGGAGGCATCTGGGATGGACCATCACACAGTGGAAACGTGTACTGTGGTCAGATGAATCAGTATTTCAGGTATTGTTTGGGAGAAATGGACACCGTGTGCTCCGGACCAAAGAAGAAAAGGATCATCCAGACTGTTACCAGCAACAAGTCCAAAAGCCAGGGTCTGTCATGGTATGGGTTGTGTCAGTGCCCTTGGCAAAGGTAACTTGCACTTCTGTGATGGCACCATTAATGCTGAGAGATTTTGGAGCACAATATGCTGCCTTCAAAAAGGAGCCTTAAAGTTACTTATCCAAGTCACTGTGCGTTACTATTTTGACATTTTCTTAGTAAAAATTAGCGGTGGGCATAGATTAATTTTTTTAATCAAAATTAATCTCACTGTAATCTTGGAATGAATCTAGATTAATCTAGATTAAAATGGCTCATTTGCATTCTGCCGTGTCGTGGATGAATACCTGCAGCAGTGTTTAACACTGAAAACACACAGCTCAGTTCAGCATTTACTTGCAGCTCTGCTACAGTAGCAGATAACCGCTAACATTACCTACCGGTCACATCGTCTCTAACAGTCCGGTCACAGTGACGTCCTGCACGGATCAACAGATGTTACAGTCCGGCGGCTGCTCGCTCTGTAGACGCACACCGAGTAGATTAATGCGCTCACAGATCCAATCTTTGCAGATGTTACCGCTCTGTGTTTGGCTAGCTAATAAGCCGTTAGCCTGTTTGCTTGAGGTTTGTCTGAAGGCGCCTAGCGGCAAGCCAGGCTCCGTCACACACAGACACATTCCGGATTCCGCACATCCTCCGCTCAGTTTAACCTCTAACCCCCCAGTACCGGTCAGAGAAGCGTGTTTACTTTGTCTCGGTCCTCCGGTGCGTCCAGCGACGGGCTCCGCTGAAAGTCTTCATAGCTGCGTAGTATCCTATAGACCAGCTCCCAACCCAACTTTGAGAATAGATTAACGGTGATATTTTTTTTATCCTCCTGATAAGAGTCTCGCGTTAACTCAGCACGTTAACGCCGATAACGGACCACCACTAGTAAACATATATATATTTTTGCTTTCTTCTTGCGTCTCGGGGAGTGAAGTCACGTATGCGACAGATCACATTTTCAGCATGAGGACAGTTTACGTGTACCACGCAGAGATACAAACGTAAACAACAATGGAGGGAGGAGAGAGATGCGTGTTTTCTAGCTGGAAATACAGTCACTATTTTGAGTTTGTGTAAGTTAAAGATGGCAATATTAAGGTTTGTTGTAAACTCTGTGCTGGTGGCGACAAAGTGCTATAGCTACAAAAACACTACGTCAAATATGAAGAAACATTTGGAATCGCAGCACTGCACAGTTGAGTCAAACTAACAGAGCAAGTCCCAGCAGGTGGTGCGAAGCAGAGAGCAGGAGGTCCCCCGTCACCTAAACAACAAAAGCTGGACTTCGGTACAAAACCAGTGAGTGGGGGAGAGTTGAGGAAATTGGTCAGGCAATATGTTGTAGAGGAAATGCTGCCCTTAAACATGGTTGACTCGCTCGCTTTTGTGATATGACGTTGGTAAACAAGATCCCTACTACTGTCAATTCCTAGCTGCCTCACAGCATAACCGATAATATGGAATGTCGTTTCATTTAATATTAAATAAATGAATAAATCCATAAATACTAGCCTGACAAGCCAGACCTACATAAAGATGTTAGGTCTGGGAACTCACCATTGACAGGGCTCAAGCCGAGGGGCGGGATAAACGGCTGTCTTTCAAATTCCCTCTGCACGCAATAGGATAGCGCTACAACCAGACAGAGCAACGAAGAAGGGGGCAGAGATAGTTGATACATTAAACGTCTGCCGTATCCGGTCGGCAAAACTCCGAACACATCTTCTTTTTTTTAGAATGACTTCAGTGCTGTTCTTTGTTCTTTGTATGGCACAACAATAGAATGTATGAATCCAAGATAACCGATAAAGCGAGGATTGACCTAGTCTGATCAGAGTATCCTGGCATTCAGTGTTTCACGACGGCAAAGCAAGGCTGAGGAGGAGCGACTAGGTCGAGTCAGGCTGAGGAAGAGCGACTAGGTCGAGCCAGGCTGAGGAACAGCGACTAGGTCGAGTCAGGCTGAGGAGGAGCGACTAGGTCGAGCCAGGCTGAGGAGGAGCGACTAGGTCGAGTCAGGCTGAGGAAGAGCGACTAGGTCGAGTCAGGCTGAGGAAGAGCGACTAGGTCGAGTCAGGCTGAGGAAGAGCGACTAGGTCGAGTCAGGCTGAGGAGGAGCGACTAGGTCGAGTCAGGCTGAGGAGGAGCGACTAGGTCGAGGCAGGCTGAGGAGGAGCGACTAGGTCGAGGCAGGCTGAGGAGGAGCGACTAGGTCGAGGCAGGCTGAGGAGGAGCGACTAGGTCGAGCCAGGCTGAGGAGGAGCGACTAGGTCGAGTCAGGCTGAAGTAATTCAGATAGATTCACGGCTTTCCTCAATAGACTGCAAGGTTGATTGATATGTAGTTCAGTGATAGAGCTGTTGCCTGCATATTGGAAGGTTGGTGGTTTGATCCCTGGCCCTGCAGTCCCATTTCAAAGTGTCCTTGGGCAAGACACTGAACCAAGAGTTGTAAATGTGTGTGAATGTTTATCAGATGAGCAGTTGGCACCTTGTACGGCGGTAATAGCGCTTTGAGAAGTAGTTAAGACTAGAAAAACACTACCTAAATACAGTCCATTTACATTTTACATCACAGATTTACTGATGCTAAAATGGAGAATATGCGTTGTGCATACACATTTGTAAAAAAAAAAAAACATGGCCGCTGTAACGACACAGCGAAAGAAAGCGTGGCAGATGATTACGGACTGCCTGAATGTGTAAGCAGCCTAAACATATACATTAACTGACCACTGCTTTTGCACTGTATTAATATTCATTAATAATGAGATTATATTTCTGTGACTCTTCCGTCTGGAGTAACCTCTTTCCTTCACTCACCTCCTCCTCCTTCTTCCTCTTGCTCCCTCGCTCCTCTGAGTCTCCCGAGGCCTCACTGACAACTTTCCTCTTGCCCTCCTTCTTCTTTTCCTCCTTCTCCTTGTGTTTCTGCATGTACTCGGTGATAAGGTCGGGGCAGTCCAGGTTGTCTAGAGGCTCCCATGTGTTATCCTCACTGGAAAGGTGAAAGCAGACAAAAGAAAATCTCGTCAGGCTTTGTTTTTAGGAAATACATTCTCACTCCAATTGCTAAGTCGTATTATTCCTTTTTTAAGGTTATTTGATGGTCTGCAACCTTAAACTTTCAACTTAAAATGCTGGAAATCTTGCAGATTATTTACAATTTCTAAATGAGCAAGATTATACAGTGTTTCCCCTAGGATTTTTTTTTAGCTGTGGTGGCAGGTATGCCAACCCCTCTCCCCCCCCGCAGACACTCCAAGGCCGGACTTTCAAATAAAGAAAATAAAATTAATGTATACCTATTATGCCTATTCTCGTTCAAAATGTTCACTTTCTTCCTGAATTAATGCTATTTTTTTTACATACAGTACATTAGTGTGAGCAAACTCCTCAAAAACATGGAAACTCCATAATGATAACTGACTCTTTAACTAGAACAAGATCTCAGACTAGGAGGCAGTTCACTGAGTGATTAGTCTGTGATTGGAAACATGGTTGTAGTATGCAGGAAAATGCTTGCAGAAAGAAAGGCTGTTGTCAGGTAAAAATGTCACAGTCACAGAGGCTGAAGGGGAAATTGACATAGAAAAGCCTTTAATGATGAATGGACTGATAAGCAGGCTACCATTCATACTGTATGCCTCATTTGCAATGAAATGATGGCTGTTGCAAAATAATAAAACCAGCATCATCATCAAGAATGAAGAACGCCACGGTAACGATCGCGTCATTCACGTGCATATTCAGTAGCCACATGTATCTGTTTTGGTCTTAGTTATAATACATCCACAGATATACCGCTCCAGGAGAGAGGACGGTTCGCTCAGCCAGCAGTTAAGTTTAGAAGAATTTGTCCAAATTTCTAGATTCCCTAAAACTACGAATACAACCCACAGCTTTATTTGTTTTAGCTTGTTGGTAAAAATGAGCAGAGTAGAGCTGTGTTTGGTAAAACAGCGCGGTGGACGAGAGCAGACAGCAGATTAAAATATCTCTTTCTACATGTTTATGCCGGTCTATACAGGTGAGTGCATTGATAAGTATTGACTTTTTACCCATGAAGGTTTTATCGTAACCTACTTACAGTAACGAGACTAGCGTTCATCTGCCCCCCCAGCGGCCGTTGGTAATCCTCGGTATCGTTCCCAGTCAGGTGCTGCGCATGTTTTAGATGTGTGTGAGCGTTAACGTTAACACACATCTCGGCTGCGTGTGTGTGGCGCACAGGCAAGAATCCAGGCATGTGAATAGAGACGGGGCTGGGTTTGTGCTCTACCTGTGAAGCGCGTGTCCGCGCTATTCTCCGACAATCAACACCGTGGCGTGGCGGCAGGAATTTAACTGTGGCGGTGCGCCACTTGCCAATCAACGTAGGGGAAACACTGTTTATATATATATATATATATATATATATATCTATCTATCTATCTATCTCAGGACCAAGAACACCAAGTATTAATATTAGACTCATACACTTACTCTGAGAACCCCTTCCATTTCAGCAGAAACTCTTCTCTTCCCTTCACCATTCTGCGGTCCAACACCTTCTCCACCACATACTCCTCCTCTTCTTCCTCCTTCACTGCTGCTGCTGCAGGAGATGGTGCAGGCTGCTCCTCCTCGGCCTTCTTGCCCTTCTTTCCTGCTCCTGTCGCCAGCTCGACGTCTGCTGAGGGCTCCTTTCGTAGACCCAAGGGGGAAACATGCAGATATAAAGATACAAGGGTTAGAAGACCTAATGAGAGGTCGACGTGAATTAAAGTTTACCATGTTTTACTATATTCAAATGTTAAGTTTGCAAGGGCTGATGAGGTGGAGCAATCCATAGGACTTCAGAGTGTGAAGTATCTCCTGCATTAAAAATGAAATAACTAAAATGTAAGCCACAAAAGTCATTAACTGGTGCTACAAGATCCATGCACAGTAGCCTCAATCACCAACAGTTAATTTATCAGAAAATCGCCAGATGTTGCTTGCCTTGCAAAACTCTGTTCGTTTCGGGAAACAACAACAAACTTTGAGCTAGCGAGCTACACGCTGAAAATGGCAAGTTTAGAATAACGTTTTGATCGTGCAACAAGGCAGGTCTGGTTGGTTCTTGCTGGGAGTAATTGTAAAGATTTACAAAGAATATTTTTAACGTTACGACATTTTATATCTATCTGGGATGTTTTGGGACCGATTGTGGCAGGATTGCTGCGGACAAAGTACTGTTACACAGGGTGATACACTGGTGAGAGCAAATGACGTTTAGCCATGTATGGAGCTGATTTAAATAGCTCACTTTACCGTATTGTGTCAGTTAACTTCTTTTTATGTTACATGTGGCTAGGGATAGGCAACGTTCACATTTTTACTGGTGCCGGTACAGACAGAGATGCTCACAAGTCTCTGAGCTGGAGTCCAAGTCAAGTCTCAAGTCTCTCGGCTAGAGCCCAAGTCAAGTCTCAAGTCTCTGGGCTAGAGCCCAAGTCAAGTCTCAAGACTCTTAATAAGTAATATGTAAATAAATAATATGCATTGCATCACATACACGCGCACACACACAATAACAGCAGGCCCTAATAGGATGTGGACAGAGTAAAGGTAGGCTACACAGGACCTACAATTTCCACACTTTTAGAAACGTTTTTCCCCACTTTTTGAAAACACCATACAAGGGTTAAACAAACGCTCATTTATATTTTCATCCCGTATCGTTAGCTTGTAGCTAAACCAAGAAACAAGCTAACAGTAACATTACATGGTCAATGCTGAGCTAACGTTAAACATGTGTACTGACCTGTCAGGATGCGTTTTCAGATGCCTGATAAAATTAGATGAATGGCACAGCAGCGGCCGCCGGCCGGTAGGGTCAACATGTGTGTTCGCTGTCCTGTAATGTTGCCGCGCGCAGCAGATACAGTAGGTTACGTTACGTCGTGGGCAGGTTAGAGGTAACGGAGGGAGCGGAATAACAGCGAGCTCATCAGATGTTTCCTAAAAATAAACATTGTTCACGAGTCCCGCAGCTCGAGTCCGAGTTAAGTCTGAACTCTTTCGAGGACGAGTCTCAAGTCGAGTCTGAAGTCACTGCGTGTTCGACTTAAGTCGCACTCGAGTCCGAGTCTCAAACTCGAGTCCCCATCTCTGGGTACAGATACCTGAAATTTGGTTCCGGTACCCAAACGGTACCTTTTGCAGTACTTTACCTTTGTAATAACAAAAAACATTTCAGTTGTAAAATTGATTCCCAAACTATTTATCCTAGAGTAACTTTGCTCCGTCTGCACATCTGTGTGTGTGTTTGTGTGTGTGTGTGTGTGTGTGTGTGTGTGTGTGTGTGTGTGTGTGTGTGTGTGTGCGGGTTTACCTGGAGCTTTGTCTTCTTAAAACCTGTCTTATACCGTCTATGCTTAAAGTTCACCAATAAACTACACAACTATCCGAAAAGCTTGCAGCAGCCGCTCACGCCCATGGATGTATTACGCCCCGCGCCCAGTGTCACGCATCGTCCGACTTTTCTTTGCCTTCAAAATAAAAGCCCCCTTCTTTTCTTTGCCTTTTCAAAACATTTATTTGTAATTGTGTTTTTCTAAATTGTATTTCTAAATTGTATTTTTCTATATAAATGCCCGTTATTTATAGTTCGGGGTGGAACTACAGAATGCCATTCAAAAAACAATCAGTTCATGTTGTATTGGATAGTTTTTGTATGTGCTAATGCAGGGGTCTTCTCAATGTTTTTTAGTCCAAGGACCCCTTAGCTGAAAGAGAGACGGAGCAGGGACCCCCCCACTACATATGTTATATATAGTATAGACCAGTAAGCCTATCATCAGTGGGGATTTATATTTGCTAATAAAATGCTGGATTCATGTTAAGACATTTTAATTTTTTTTAAAACTTCAAAGTTTTGCAATAATTATATTAAAAAAATATTTAAAGTTTTGTTGTTTGCAGTTCAATGCATTATAGAACAGGGATCTTCAACAGGGGGTCAGAGACCCCTAGGGGGTCTTCAGAGTCAATGCAGGGGGGCATTGACTCTGAAGACCCCCTAGGGGTCTTCAGAGTCAATGCAGGGGGGCATTGACTCTGAAGACCCCCTAGGGGTCTACAGAATACAAAATACACAGAATAATTACCCATTAACAAGCGTACGTAAACTCCAGTTTTGGAGGAATTAATTGTACTACATAAGTATTAAAGTGTTTTCCAGAGTATGAATGGATGATGATGAATGTATGAATTTAGGCTCATATCTTCGCTTTATTATACCCGACTGCAATGACTGCAGACCTCTTATGTATGTAAAATGCAATGACACGTAGTGTTAAAATGCACCATCTTATTTAGAAACTAAAATAATCCACACGTCTTCATCTTCATTTTCTTCATTTATTTATTTTTAAAAAGGGACAATGTACAATATACATTAACCATTTTACCAGGTTGTAGCACTTGTGCTAATTTCCACCTGTAGTCCCTGGGCAGGCTGATGTCAACAAATACATTTACTAACACTTTTATCCCAAAACCAACATTAACATGATGGGAGAGCCGGGACAGATGAAACATTCCAGTTTTCTCCGAGTGCATTGATGACAGACAGACTTCCTCAGGTCAACACATAGAGCATGTTAACCTCCTTCTATCAGCCAAATATCTTCCTTTTATTTCCTTTAATCACGGAGTTACAGGCAATAAACGAGTTTTGATAGTCAAAAGTAAACTTCATTAGCGGTTAAATTTTTTCGATTATTAATGAGTGTTTTTCATTTAAAGGTTTGACTACATGCTTATTCAGTAGACCATTTAGTGTCCTCCACAATCCCAGACTTTCATATTGCATGCTTGTTTACATGGAAAGCAAAACAGGTTATAATGGCATATGTTCATGTCGGGTCCCCGACCTGGCTGTAACTCCATGTATTTTAAGTAAATGCACAAATATCTGTGTGTAGTTAAGGGGGGTTATTTGGAGTGCAGTGCCCTAACCCACGTAAAAAACGACATTTTCCACAATAGACATACATAATATGTTATGGATTTGGGGTTTTTGTCTTATTTTGGTAGTCTGTTTTGTATTTAGTTCTGTTTCCTGTTTTATTTTGAATTCTGTTTCCTTCATGGTCTTGTCTAGTTTTACTTCCCGTCTTGTGTTTTCCCACCTGTCTGATTGTTCTGGTACCCGTCTGGCCATTTTTCCTGGGACTCGTGGAGGCCGTAGACGGAGGAGGGGTCAACATGGCTCCCGACGTCATTCCCCGCTTCAACCTCTGTCCAGCGGTCCCGAGCCCGTGTTGTCCAGCAGACCAGAGCCCGAGCTGTCCAGCAGACCAGAGCCCTTGTTGTCCTGTGAACCTGTTCCTGAGCTGACATGCAGCCCTTCTGTTCCTGAGCTGACGCCCAGCCTTTCTGTTCCTGAGCTGACGCCCAGCCGTCCAGAGCCTCCGCTGACGCCCAGCCGTCCAGTGCCTCCGCTGACGCCCAGCCATCCAGAGACTCCGCTGACGCCCAGCCGTCCAGAGCCTCCGCTGATGCCCAGCCTCCCAGAGTCAACGCCGACGCTTCTCCCAGAGTCGACGCCGACGCTTCTCCCAGAGTCGACGCCGACCGTTCTCCCAGAGTCTACGCTGGTCTCCAGCGCCTCAGAGACTCCGCCGTTGGTCAGCGCCCCAGAGGCTTTGTTGGTCAGCGCCCCAGAGGCTTTGCCCTTGGTCAGCGCCCCAGGGACTTTGCCCTTGGTCAGCGCCCCAGAGAACTTGCCCTTGGTCAGCGCCCCAGAGATTTTGTTGGCCTCTGGTGACCCAGTGACATTGTGGGGTTTCCACACCCCAGAGACTTGGTCACTGGTCAGCATCCCAGAGACTGCCCGAGAGACTTTGTTGGTCAGCATCCCAGAGACTTTGCTGGTTCCAGCGCCCCTGAGACTTTACCGACCTCCGGCACCCCAGTGGCCTTGCTGGATTGCAGCTCTCCAGAGACTTTGCCGTTGGTCAGCGCTTCTGAAGCTGCCACAGAGACTTTGCCGTTGGTCAGCTCTTCTGAGACTTTGCCGTTGGTCAACGCCCCAGAGACTGCCCTGGAGACTTTGCCGGCCTCCGGGTCCCCAGAGTCCCGGCCGTGTAGCGGCCCCCCAGAGTTCCTAGAGTCCCGGCCGTGTAGCGGCCCCCCAGAGTTCCTAGAGTCCCGGCCATGTAGCGGCCCCCCAGAGTTCCTAGAGTCTTGGCCGTGTAGCGGCCCCCCAGAGTTCCTAGAGTCCCGGCCGTGTAGCGCCCCCCCAGAGTTCCTAGAGTCCCGGCCATGTGGCGGCCCCCCTGAGTTCCTAGAGCCCCGTGTTTTGTCGGCGGTCCGGCCGACTCCTGCCCCCCGTGTCCAGTCGGTGGTCCGCCGACTCCTGCCCCCCGTGTCCAGTCTGCGGTCCGGCCGATTCCTGCCCCCCGTGTCCTGTCGGCGGTCCGGTCGACTTCGGCACTGGTCATCGGCCCAGCTGACCTGTCGCCTGTCATCGGCCCAGCTGACCCTTCGCCTGGTTCCGGTGCCTGAGGGGTTTCGGCGTCGCTGCAGGCCGCCTCGGAGCCCTCGACGTCCTGCTCTGCCGCCTGAGGGGTTTCGCCGTCGCTGCAGACCGCCTCGGAGCCCTCGACGTCCTGCTCTGCCGCCTGAGGGGTTTCGCCGTCGCTGCAGGCCGCCTCGGAGCCCTCGACGTCCTGCTCTGCCGCCTGAGGGGTTTCGGCGTCGCTGCAGACCGCCTCGGAGCCCTCGACGTCCTGCTCTGCCGCCTGAGGGGTTTCGCCGTCGCTGCAGGCCGCCTCGGAGCCCTCGACGTCTTGCTCTGCCGCCTGAGGGGCTCCACCTTTGCCGCCAGCTGCCTGGGAGTTCCCCTCTTGCCGAGGCCTCCCTCAGCTCCCTGTCCCTAGTGGCCCTCTGGTTTCCCTCAGGCCTCTCCGGCCCTTTGTTTCCCCTGGGTCTCTCCGGCTCTCTTTTCCCTGTGCCCCAGCGCCCTTCGTTCCCTGTGCCCCAGCGCCCTTCGTTCGTCCTGTGTCGGATCATTGTTTACTATTTTTGGTTTTGTGTTCCTGAGAGTTTCTGTTTGAGCTCCTGCTTTCGTATTTGTGCTCAGTTCGTGCTCCCATTTTTGATTCCCCGTTCTTTGGATTTACTTCATTTTGGATTCCTTTGGATTTTCTGTTGCTCATTTTTGATACCTTGAGTTTTGGCATGTACTTTGCCTTTTAGTTAATAAAACCCTTCTTTGGACACTCTCCTGCTCGCCTGCCTCCTTTATCTCTGCATTTGGGTCCGCTATTTCCTGCAACCTCTAACATAATAAACATTATATAAATGGGAACACCTACTGTTCTAGCTATAAAAATGGCAGAATCATCCACAGTGCAGGATATTTCAATAACGGCTTCATACGCGCTTCATGATGACGGCAATGAGTTGTTAACAGACATTCACAAAGACGTAAAGCCCAGCAACAATCTATCTAAAATAACACCTTTTGGGAGTACCATTCAGGATATGTAGTAAAATATTAAAGTTGTGGGAAGTTTATATGGCTTAAACTGTGTGTTTCATCCGTCCCCGCATGCTGTTTCAGTCGTCCCGACCAGGAGGGACGGATGAAACATTACGCATGCCCCACTGTTGCTGCAATAATTTCTGAACGGTTTTGTTCAAAGCTGAAAATGCATCTGTATTTGACAGATGACAGGAGGAGGTTGTTAGTGACAAAATATTAGCTTTCAGTGCGATACGATCGCTTTGTAAATTACATTTAATTAAAAAGTGTTTCAACTGTCCCGGCTCTCCCCTACCCTTCATTCATTTACAGATATGCTCCCACATACATGTAACCAGGCCCAATAAAGGGCTTAGTCAAATTTAGCAATTTACACAAGTGACAACGCCACTTTGAGACTTTCACCCAAAGAGTCTAAAATTTACCTGGATATCAGTTGATACTTAACTAGGGATTCCCACTACACAGGCAAGCCCACATAAATGGTCAGAAACGAGGTTGGTTTAGGTAGCTCACAATAATTTATTACAAATCCAAAGACAGTTTCCTGGCACACATTAGTTTAAAACAGAATCAAAATGATAAAAAGGCACTTGATCCAGAAATACACAAAAAACACAATAAAGACCCAGAATTTCGGTACAGATAAAACACTATTGACCTGAAAGTGAGGTAAGTAAGTGCCGTGTTATTATGGGTGGATCGTATCACCACAAGGCTAAGAATACAGTTTAAGAAAACATGCGACTGTCACAATAATCACACCACAAAAACTCACACTAAAACCATGCAATACAGACTACTAATGAAGTTAGCCGGTGATATGTCACCACCTCAACAAATAACATCGGCCACCTCTAGGTTTCCTAAACGAAACTCAGGCCAATTTAAAAGGGTACTAGACCTCATACACAATGTGCAAAATAAAGCAACGCTCCACCATAAAAATATAACACTAAATCGTAACACTAATAAGGCAGGTACACGGAGTGAGTAGGTGTAAATTTCTATCTAGGCAAAACAGCAGCGGCGCTGGGCACTGCATGGACAGAAGAACAAAAAGATCAATGTCTGTTCCAACCAATGCAAAACCCACAGTAAAAGTGATCCATAATTTGCAAACATACCTTGATTGCCAACGCGTTAGTCAACCCACAGAACAGCCAACAGCACCTGAAGCACACCAGCAGCGAGCAAAAGGGAAAGTCGGAGCTTACCGGACGGCCTTTATTTCCGGGGCGCCTCACGTGATATGTCACGTGACAGTGTACTTAACCTACCGGTTACATACACATCAGTTACTATACATTATGTGAACATGTTTGTTATAAAAGAAGCCATTTATTTATTTTTTTCTATTTAGAGGAGTGGAAGAAAAGGTGGAAGAACCTAAGGGACAGGTACATAAAGGAGAGGAGGCAACAGAGAGACAAAAAAATGGTGCAGGGGCAGAACTGGACTATCGGAATGTTGTACGTATCCGGGAAATCGTAGAACCGACTCTCGTCAGCAGACTGTCAAATTGCTCCCTGTTGAGCCAAAAGTAGCCCTGGAACCAGTCAAAGTGCAGAGCTCCTTCACCAGCCTGAATTCCCCCAACTGCTGTCTGGACCTGGGGGTCTCGTGCACCCACACCCTTGTTGCTGCGGCTGCCTTCCTCCGTCTTCTCCTCCTCACAATCAGGGCAAGTGCCAAGGCTTTCTTTTGGTTGACAGAAAGAAACATCTTCGCCACCAAATCACAGGTGTATACACAATGTTGCATGTAACGCACATCTGATGTCAACACCGGACGGACACAGACGTGACGTGCATTTAAATATTGTCGCATGTATGACGTAAATTTCAAAACTCTGCCTCCTCTGCGCTGAGCCCCGCGGCAAGCACAACAAAAGTTATTTTGGGAATAGGACAACCTAGCGGCAAGCGCAGCACATGCCACGTCCTATGTGAAACGGGCCTGAGGCGGCAACAAGAATCGTCATTCATCTATAAGCGATCTCACCACATGGGCTCAGGACTACTTTGGCAGACCTTTGTCAAGTACCACAATATGTAGTTACAGCCACAAATGCCAGTTAAAACTGTACTCTGCCAAAAGAAAGCCCTATGTTAACAGTGTCCAGAAGTGAAAATCTCTATGTACTTTTCAGCATTAATGGTGCCATCACAGAAGTGCAAGTTACCTTTGCCAAGGGAATTGACACAACCCCATACCATGACAGACACTGGCTTTTGGACTTGTTGCTGGTAACAGTCTGGATGATCCTTTTCTTCTTTGGTCCGGAGCACACGGCGTCCATTTCTCCCAAAAAATACCTGAAATACTGATTCATCTGACCACAGTACACATTTCCACTGTGTGATGGTCCATCCCAGATGCCTCTGAGCCCAGAGAAGTCGACGGCGCTTCTGGACACTGTTAACATAGGGCTTCCTTTTGGCACAGTACAGTTTTAACTGCCATTTGTGGATGTAACTACGTATTGTGGTACTTGACAAAGGTTTGCCAAAGTAGTCCTGAGCCCATGTGGTGATATTGCTTATAGATGAATGACGATTCTTGATGCAGTGCCGCCTGAGGGCTCGGAGATCACGGTTGTTCAGCTTAGGCTTGCGCCCTTGTCCTTTACGCACTGAAATTCCTCCGCATTCCTTGAATCTTTTAATTATGTTATGCACTGTTGAAGGTGAAATAAGCAAATGTCTTCCTATCTTTCGTTGAGGAACATTGTTTTTAAACATTTCAATAATTTTCTCACGTATCTGTTGACAAACTGGCGATCCTCGGCCCATCTTTGCTCCTAAAGGACTAGACCTTTCTTGGATGCTGCTTTTGTACCAAATCATAATTACAATCACCTGTTGACATCACCTGTTTCAAATCACATCATTATTTAACCAATTTACCTGATTACTAGCCCTAAATTGCTCCTGTCCCAACCTTTTTTGGAATGTGTTGCAGGTCTGAATGACAGGAAAGGACGTATATTTAGAAATGAAATTAAGTTGACCGGACAAAACATGAAATATTTTGTGTTCACATTGTCTGCAATGAAATACAAGTCAAAGTACATTTAGAAATCACTACTTTCTTTTTTTATTTGTGTTTTCCATACTGTCCCAACTTTTTCTGATTTGGGGTTGTAAACAAACTGTTGTTGGTTTTGTGGTTTTATTCTATGTGAATTCGCGAGATCTAGTGGGTCCTCGTGACTACAGCTGAGCCGGAGCGGATTCGTTCCGCAGCCGTTACACAAGCTGTGTAAATCCCCGGTAACAGTGATACCAGTATGAATGATGACGACATGTCCACAGTCGACTTCATGTAGGCTGAGAAAGAAGGAGAGATAAATAAGAGGAGAAAACACAAGGAGAAATATAGAAAAATAGACAGATTCTGTCACCTACTGATATGATTTCCAATAAAACACCTAACTGCAGATACATGGAAGCCTTGTCTTTATATGCTGTGCGTTCTGCTTCTGGGAATGTTTTGGTCAACTTGCTCTTCACTGTAATGGCTTTGAGAGATGTGAATCAAATATGCTTTTATTAGTTTGTTAGCTGTAGGTAAATGTCTATCATTATTATTAACATTAATGTTAATGTTCATTTGGTAGATCACCTTCTGAGTTGCTATACCTTACTGAAAATGTGTGGAACTGAACTCAAGCTGATTGGGTCATCTCTACAACTTGGTTGAGGTATGCTATGCTTCAAACATCCACTAGAGGTCACTCTATTTTTGACAGTAGAACCTTTCACTCATCCTGCTGTTAGCAAGTTTAAAATCATAAAATCATCTCTGACATGTGGACTATTTTTGGCTGTATTTTCAAAGGTGAGTTAGTTTTGTCAACATTTTATATCATCTAACACGTTACTTAACAGAATTATGCAAATTGATGCAAAACAGAAACATCTTATAATGATCAAATCATTTTTTTAAAACATGCTTGACCATACGGTTGAGTTGGCACTCCACGGTAAACCTTGGCATGGAATGACAGCTCAACTGCATGGTAACAGTTTGGTGAAGTTATGCTAATTTTATTTATTTTAACTGCAAACCACAAGCTTTATTTCTAATACTAACGTCTGAATGTCTGAAATGGCAGATTACTTCAGACGCAGAACGCAGGTGGACTGCAAGCAAATTGCCTCTTTCAACACTTAAATAAAGGCAGGAGGTCAGGAAAGGCTGAGCGAGAGGCTTCACACACACACACACACACACAGACACACACACATGCAAGGGTGGGGGTCTGTGCAGTGTGTCTTCCTCGTTCACACGGTTCCTGCTTGTCTGTCTGTTTGGTGAACAACACTATATATGGTATAAACTGGAGGTAAGAGTTAAAATCATCTTTCTTAGTACGGGGAGTACTGATGTTTCTCACCCGGAGAACTTGTAACCAACTTCCTCAATGACTACACACACACACACACACACACACACACACACACACACACACACACACAAAGACACGTAAAGAAATAATAAATAAATTAAAGTAAATACAGAATATCTAAACAAACAAAAAAACACACACACAGACACACATACCCACATACACACTAAGGCATGGATAACCGACCCAAGCCCGACTGGTCCCGACGGGCCGGGCCGGGTTCAGACAGATATTTAGAAATCATGGTCCAGTTCAGGCCGGGCTCGGTCACATCAGCGTGATAAGACATTTGTTGCAAAATGGTGCTGCGGCTCCTTTAAGAGAGCTCGTGTGTGTGTGTGTGTGTGTGTGTGTGTGTGTGTGTGTGTGTATACTTGTTTTATAGCTTTCTCTGTAAAAATACCATATATGTTCACTAACTAGTCCAAAACAACCTGCTTAGGCTTTCAGCTGAAATAGCAATCAGCAGCGTTTGAAATGCACCAGGCTGAAATCTATTCTGAGTGTGTGGTTAACAGTTCTGACAGCAGTGTGTTAGCATGTGAACAATGTGCTATAAATTCATATTGTTGTGCATGTTGTGGTTAAAGTGGTGAGATAAGTGTGAAGAGTTTTGAAAACTTCAAGCAATGAGAAAGGAACTAGAGTTTGGTCCAAAATAACTGCTGCTGTGCAGACTGGAGTGGACTGGAGTTTTGGACACGTTACTCCAGTTGTGCCCACTGTTGTTTAGCAATCAAAAAGCCTGTAGTATAAGGAACAATTACAACATGATTAGAGCTATTAAAAATCTTTTTCTCAAATGCTCTATGAACTGGAGCATCTTACATAAAATAACTTATTCACAATGCTATTCACAGCACAGATACCATATACTGGGCATTTATTATTGAAGGAAACATTAGTTTTAATGACTTATGAGTCTACTCACATTGGGGCGGATGTGGCTCAGTGGTAGAGTTTAGTGTTCGCCTGCCAATCGGAAAGTTGGAGGTTCGATCCCCTTGTATACAGACGTGGCCTCAGTGTGTGCATGTGTGTGTGAATGGTGGTTCCTGTACTATGTAAAGTGCTTTAAATAGTTGTTAAGACTGGAAAAAGCGCTATATAAATACAGTACATTTACTCTTAACTTAAAGAAAAGGCTTCTGATAAAACATGCACACACACACAATCACTACTATTAACACAGACACACACACACACGCAAGGGTGGGGGTCTGTGCAGTGTGTCTTCCTCGTTCACACGGTTCCTGCTTGTCTGTCTGTCTGGTGAACAACACTATATATGGTATAAACTAGGAGGTAAAAGTTAAAATCATCTTTCTTAGTACGGGGAGTACTGATGTTTCTCACCCGGAGAACTTGTAACCAACTTCCTCAATGACTACACACACACACACACACACACACAAACACACACACACACACACACACACACACACACACACACACACACACACACACACACACACACACACACACACACACACACACACACACACACACACATCTCTTCATCTGTTTTCCTGACATTATTAAAAGGATCAAATGCCATAACTGCACAAACACCCACACACACACCTCTCTTATTTCTGAAAGGTTTCCTCTAAAGACACGTCAGCCTCTGTGGTTTTAGGGTCAAGTAATGTAAAGGCTTAAGGGTTAAATTGGGCCGCCCCGGCACATAAGCCTGCTCGTTTGTGTCCGGATGTGCCTGCTTGCAGTCAGTTGCGTGCTGGAAATCAAATCAAATCAACTTTATTGTCACATACACATACACGTACATGTAGCAAAATTCATCTCTGCATTTAACCCATCCCTCCTTCTCAAGGGAGCAGTGGGCAGCCAGTCTCAGCGCCCGGGGACAAAAAGATAATACACACAGGAAGAATACAGCATGACATGAGGAATGGGGGGGGGTGAGGAAAAAAAAAGCGACTCCCAACCTATGCTCCTGAGAGTACACTTTGGGAACAGGAAAAAAACCTCTGTAAGCGCATAAGTAGACACAACATAAGTAGACACAACAACAAGACTCGACATCATAACTTGCAACAGGGGGGGGTAGGGGGGTGGAAGTAATCCAGTACGGCAAGCAGCCATTAGGACCTGCAGCCGACACAGACCCCTTGTTAGACTGGGCAGGCGCTGGTCACAGACCCCTTGTCAGACTGGGGGTAAAAAAAGCTGCGAAGGTGTGGGACGGGGGTATTGGGGTGGAGGGGGGCCTGGAGAGAGTCACTTTGCCAGGCAACCAGTCCAAGGTGTCTCAGTCCGCAGGATGTCATAGCGTTAACACAGCAGATTGCCATGGAGACAACCTTGAATAGGTCCCAAGCAGAGTCAACAATCAGCAGGTGTTTTGAGGGAGGTTGGGGGAGGAAAGAAGCATCTCTAAGCAGTAATCTTCAGGGGAGTTGATGTTCCAGCAGCGGCCTTGGCCGAGGCCAGTGCTGGATAAGGGGGGCCAAAACTTGATAAGATTGGTGTTGTTTTGTGTTTTGTCTTGCGAGAAGCCGCATTCCTTTTCACAGCTTCTCTCATGTCCATTACTGGTCAATCTTCCTCTGCAAAGCGGATATCTTATCCAAGATAGAATCCAAATTGCGGCTCATCTCCATGTTGTTCTCCATAATGCGGTTAATATTCCCAGCTTGAATGCTGACCGCTCTGCCCACCGCTTCAATCATTCCAGGCAGCTTTTTGGGGCTTTGAACAGCTGTCATAGTCATGATAATTTTTCGATAAACCAGGCCAATGCCTAATCCAGTCAGCAAGGGCCTGTTATCATGGTTCCGAATAGGTAGATATCCTCAACGTCCTCCCCGGAATGAGCCGCCAGACACACGACCCGCCACTCCTCCCCCCCGAACCCAAGCTCCTCGTCGAGAAGATGGTGTCAATTGTGTTGAGAGACCAGTTGATCAAATCCATGGTTTTAGGGTTTGGAGAGCAGTGCTGAGAGAGTCTCTTAAAATAACATTTGAAGGGATGCTTTTGAAAACAAGCAATAAACAATAAAACATTTTTGAAAATGTCTATTTTGTCTCGGCGGATGTGAGATGAGAACAATCCGCACAACAAACCCGCGCAGCACTGCAGACAATTCACCACTGCGGGACAACTACATAATGTTTAAGTGTCTACGTCGGTAAGACTTGGTTTTAGGATTAGGGTTAGAATGAGGTTATGGTTAGGGTGAGGGTAAAGGTTAAGGTGAGGCATGTAGTTGTGATGGTTAAGGTGAGGGTAAGGGGCTAGGGAATGCATTATGTCAATGACGGCCGTGACGGTGAAACGCACTGTGTGTGTGTGTGTGTGTGTGTGTGTGTGTGTGTGTGTGTGTGTGTGTGTGTGTGTGTGTGTGTGTGTGTTGTAGTAGTAGTAAAGAGAGAGAATGGGAGAAGGAAGTTTGTGTGAGGTGGACCTGGTCACCCCAGACCCAAATCTTCTCAGCTGTTGCTACTGTTGTCACGAAGCCACAAGTGGGGAGGTGACAGGCTGGCTGTTTTTTGGAAGCCTCTCTCTCTTTTCCTCTCTCCCTCTCCTCTGCTCGCCCTTCTCCCAGTGCTGGTGTGGCTGACTGCTCCTGGGATGACACTGTGGTGGAAAATACCCAGGGTGCAGCAGGTGTAGATTAATTAACTGTTTTAGAATAATTGAAGATGAAACAAGTAACAAGAAATAGTAGACTGAAACCAATGTAGGTTTTTGTAATTTATTGAAGTACATATATTCTGCGCAGAATAGGAGAACTCGTTCACAAGATGCACGCAGCAACATGTGGAAGAGTCTTCAAAGTTCACACATCAAGAACATCAGCTTAAATACACAGATAAGAGAGAGGGAGTGACATCGCTTTAAGCACACAATTCAATCTAATAACAAATGAAGATAGACCTTCTGGTCTGTCTGGTTCACAGGGATGTTATGTCGTATAACCTGTAGAGACCTTGTGACTACGGTTGTATCTCAGTAAACCTAGGTTGGCTATTTTCTCACAGACAAATGTATTTAACTTCTCCTTGGGGGAGACATAACAAGAGCACATACAGAAAAGACATAATTAAATTGGTAAAATATAATTTTGCCATTACAACACACAGCTGCAGGCAATCTCCCATCACCCACATGTTTCCCGTGGCTCATCAGTGCAGCTTCTTAAGCTGTGACTCCTTTCTGTTCGCCGCCGGATTGTTATGTCTAGTCACAAAACCACTCTGTCCTGCTGCATGTATTGCCTGCCTGCTGACGCCACTCTCCGCCTGCCTTCATCTGCCTGTGTACCTCGTCATTCTGCCTGTGTTTACTACTCGCCCTGCCAACTGAGAGGATTCCCCCACTTTACCGTTTGACTCTAACTTTGATTTTGAACAATAAACCGAGTTAAAACGTTAACTGTTTTCTGGGTTCTGGGTTCAAACCACAAACTCTGACAACTGTCATATGCTGCACCGTCTCTTCATGTGGAACATTATGTTTGGCACACTGTATGGGTCACTTCTTATATCATAACAAGGTAATCACTGATTAACAGTAATGTAAATGCTAAATGCCCTAATACCTGTTGATACTACAACAATGCGAAGTATCGGCAATTAACCTTGCAGTTTTGCACATATCATGTAAGACTTGATTTCTCCATTTCTTTGGACAAAACTCTCCAGAAAGTGCCATTCAATGATTTATTTTTCAAAAAAATTTCCCAGGGGGACATACCCCCGGACCCCCCTAGGGAGAGATATGAGAGATATGATGATGAGATCAAGAAGTCATGTTTGTTAAACAAATAAAAAGAGCAGCTGCTGATGAGGGTTGGTGTAGAGCGTATACATGAGCTGAGTGGTGTCAGTGTTTGTCGACCTCGGAGCAGAATGGCTGCAGTCACAGAGCTCTCCTTCCTGCTGTTTGCTCTCATCAACTACATCCATGCAGAAGAACGGATCATCATCCAATGGGAAGGAGACTCTTACACCTTCAAACTCCCCGAGAACACCAACTCCTGCCTGATCTCCAGATCTGTTGGTGAGGAGAAGCTTGTCCTGTGGAACACCTCTGACCTCTGGTCCAACAGCTCTGACCTTTGGTCCCAACACCTCTGACCTCTGGTCCAACACCTCTGACCTTTGGTCCCAACACCTCTGACCTCTGGTCCCAACACCTCTGACCTCTGGTCCAACAGCTCTGACCTCTGGTCCACCACCTCTGACCTCTGGTCCAACAGCTCTGACCTCTGGTCCAACACCTCAGTCCTCTGGTCCCAACACCTCAGACCTCTGGTCCACCACCTCTGACCTCTGGTCCAACAGCTCTGACCTCTGGTCCAACACCTCAGTCCTCTGGTCCCAACACCTCAGACCTCTGGTCCACCACCTCTGACTTCTGGTCCAACAGCTCTGACCTCTGGTCCAACAGCTCTGACCTCTGGTCCAACAGCTCTGACCTCTGGTCCAACAGCTCTGACCTCTGGACAACCACCTCTGACCTCTGGTCCAACAGCTCTGACCTCTGGTCCAACACCTCAGTCCTCTGGTCCCAACACCTCAGACCTCTGGTCCACCACCTCTGACTTCTGGTCCAACAGCTCTGACCTCTGGTCCAACACCTCTGACCTCTGGACAACCACCTCTGACCTCTGGTCCAACAGCTCTGACCTCTGGTCCAACACCTCTGACCTCTGTTCCAACAGCTCTGACCTCTGGACAACCACCTCAGACCTCTGGTCCAACAGCTCTGACCTCTGGTCCACCATCTCTGACCTCTGGTCCACCATCTCTGACCTCTGGTCCAACAGCTCTGACCTCTGGTCCAACACCTCAGTCCTCTGGTCCCAACACCTCAGACCTCTGGTCCACCACCTCTGACTTCTGGTCCAACAGCTCTGACCTCTGGTCCAACACCTCTGACCTCTGGACAACCACCTCTGACCTCTGGTCCAACAGCTCTGACCTCTGGTCCAACACCTCTGACCTCTGGTCCAACAGCTCTGACCTCTGGACAACCACCTCAGACCTCTGGTCCAACAGCTCTGACCTCTGGACAACCACCTCAGACCTCTGGTCCAACAGCTCTGACCTCTGGTCCACCATCTCTGACCTCTGGTCCACCATCTCTGACCTCTGGTCCAACAGCTCCTCCGTACCTGATGACGTGAAACAACGACTTGTCAGCACTGTGAATACTTCTTCGTACACCATCCTCCACCTGACCCATTCAGACTCCGGCCCGTACCGAGAGGAGTGTTGGACTGAGGGCAACGTGACGCATGACAACAACTTCACTATTACTGTTTATACTTCACTATATCAGAGATTTATCAGAGCGAGACTTGGAGAAACGGTGGACCTGCCATGTGAGGGAGAAGCTGATAATCTGGATGTCCAGTGGCTCAAACTGGACTCTAGATATGAGCAAAAAACATGGAGCAGAGTTTTTGGGGACAAGACGACATCAGTGATGGACAGTGATAGAGGAAGATACCAAGTGGTGACAAACACATCAGATCTTCGTGTTTCCAACGTCACAGCATCAGACCTTACAAAGTACAACTGTCTGGTGATAAACCAACAGCAGTGTTGGCAAGTTTTAGGCCTGACTAGTTGTGCACCACATCAAAAGAAATCTATATGTTTTTCATACTGTAATTACGCGACACTGCCGTGCAGAATTTGACAGATTTGCCAACTTTGAGACTCAGAGAATTTTTTAAATATTCAGGCTGTGAAACAGGTTGTTGTGAGTCAGCTGGGTGGTAGCTGCTTTTAAAAATGTTAATTTTTTCGTAAATTCTATGAAACATCTTTGCTGACATTTTTAGGGTTTTATGTTGAGCAAACTGTATGGGATATATCCTATGTATATGAGACATGCAATAAGTAAGGGATAATGTAGAGCGAGGTGGTTGTTAAGGCGAATACAACCCAGACAGGGTGATCAGGCCTTGCACAAGCTTGTGCGTGCGTGTGTGTGCGTGTGTGTGTGTGTGTGTGTGTGTGTGTGTGTGTGTGTGTGTGTGTGTGTGGTTGGCAGGTGAATGCATAAAATATATAGTATTTTGGTGTGTCCAGCTAAATTTGGGTTGACCCGGATGTACGGCATCCCTCAGCAGCCCATGACGCCTCGAGTGGATACACACAACTTTAGCCTTGATTTTCGACTTTCTGTCAAATCAATTAGTTGAGTTAAGACATGTAGTCAAGTCAAGTCAGCTTTTTTGTCAATTTCTTCACATATACTAGACATGCAGAGGAATCAAAAGGACGTTTCTCATAGAGTCACATGTGCAGCCATCTTTTCCTCCTCTTATTTTACCACAGGAAATAGTTTCAGCAGCAATTGGTGGCTGACAGACCACCTCTGTGTGTCTTCAGAACGCTACAGACCGGCACATTGAGAGTAGTTGTAAGTTTCTACTTGTCGCATCGTGAACTGGGCTTAAACTACAAGTTTCACTTTGAAGAATGGACGTTGGATTCATGTATGTGGCAACATGCATAATCATTGCCATCGGCCTTCCTTTGACCCTCGTGACCATCCCTGCTCTTTATTCTCAGGTATGAACATTTTGACTGAGATATATTTATTGTATGTTGCTTTGTCTGTTGTACAGTCTGTCTGTAAAGGATCTAGATCTGGGTTGGGTGTCAGGGGCATGAAAAAAAAAATATATATATATATATATATATATATATATATATATATATATATATATATTTATACATAAGATGAGAGAAGATAAGATAATACAAGATAAGATCAGATAGACTTTATTAATCCCATACTGAGTAAATTCCTGTGCTACAGCAACTCAAAAGAAAAAAATTACACACATCAGAATAACACAAATACACAATAAGTAGACATAGGCATTAAGTATAAGAAATAGAAAAAATAGAATTAGTAATAAATCAAAAATATTTACACAATAAACATCCTTCTATAAACAGACAGCATATAAACACAGTAACTAAATGAATAGAAATTAAATTTTGTACAGTTGGAGGTGACAGAGTAATAAAAAATAAAGCGCAGTGCAGAATATTGTCCAACTTTAGCCCTGCTTTTGGACTTGCTGTCAATTAAATTAGTTGAGTTAAGAGAACTCCTCATAGAGTCACGTGCAGCCATCTTGTCTTCCTCTTATTTCACCACAGGAAATAGTTTCAGCAGCAACTGGTGGCTGACAGACCACCTCTGTGTGCCTTTAGAACGCTACAGACCGGCACATTGAGAGTAGTTGCAAGTTTCTACTCGTCTCATCGTGAACCAGACTTAAAGGGGTAATAGAATGATTATAAGGGGTATTTCACTCTGTTCCTTAAGGTCTCCTATAGGGTATGGAACATTGGTTGGGCTGAAAAAGGCCTGGTTGCTATTTTTATGGGTCCTAAACTACCCTGTGAATATGGCCCTATTTTGAATGAGAGCTTTTCTTCCAAATATGGTATGCTCATGAATGTTCAGATGAGCTGCACGCTGATTGGTTGAGCGAACCACATACACACAGAGTGGAGATGAAACAACAGTCTCATGTGTCATTGTTTGTTTGCTATTTGGTTACTAAATTCACTTCTGAAACGTTTTTATGCGAGACATAGACTATATAAAGCTCAAATATGGGCCGTTTTACTAAAATCAATGGCTAATTGCTAATTAAGTAATTAGTAAGGTGCAGATGAATAGAAATGAAATTTTGCACAGTTGGAGGTGACACAGAGTAATAAATAGTAAAGCACAGTGCAGAATATTGTCCAGTGCTGGCTCATATTGCAGAAACAGCTAGCAGTGCTTCCAACAGGTAGTCAACCTCTTTTTTCATCAGCTCTCTCTTGGCCAAAGGACAACGGTATGCATGCTGTTTAATGGGACGCGCTGTACCAACATCAATGTCATGTTTTAATATGTTTGTGCTAGACGTCACTAGACGTCACTAAACAGAGATGGATGGGAGCGCATCAAAGATATTATCTCTATTCGCTGATCTACAGGGATATAGCTCAGATGGGTGTCTATTTCTGATAAGAACTTTGTGTTACACAGCCTACCACTCTGCTGATCACTGCTCAGCACTGCCAAACCATCGTCAGGCAAGGACAAAACCAAGGAAGTAGATGTTTTATCTGGGGCAGCAGTCTCCGGAGTTTTTTCTGCTCCCCCTGGACAGCTTCTCTGGAATGATAGGATTTGAGCATGTTAATGTGGCACAATCGCACCTTACGTCTGCGCTCAGGCGTGTGAATGACATAGTTTGTGTCGGACATTTTGCTTTTAATGACGTGTGGGCCTGAAAAACGGGCAGAGAGAGCAGAACCAGGGGTCAGTAACAGCACCAGGGGCCTCATGTATAAAAGATTGCGCAGCTTTCATACCAGAAGATGGCGTACGACCAAAAACTTGAAAAGTACCTACGCACAGAAATATTCAGATGTATAAAACCGGGCGTACGCCAGGTCCTGCGCACCTTTCCTTTATACATCACAATCAACGTGAAATTGAGCGCACATGAACGAGCCAACGAACCCGCCTTGCCTCCTCCCATAAATGAATATGGAAATTACTATAAATGCGCCACCGACGTCATTCTTCGTCCAATCACAACGGGTTATCCCGCTGCAGACGGAAAAAAACTTCACCGAGGTTTAGGTGCTGATCGCGGAAGTGGAGGCGAGAAATGTTTTTCTGTCTGGAGGTTTGTCATCTCGGATAAGCAATAAAAGAAAATGCCCAGAGTGGCAAATGTTGACCAGGCGGTGAATGGCAGAAATTAAAAAAACAATGTCCAATGTCAAAGCGGAAATCAAGAGAATAGAGGCAGCGCCACACCAGTTACAGAACAACATCTCAGTGTCAGTCCAAGTGACGCACAATAAGCAGTTTGAACCCACCGATGTAATGCCATTTATTTTAAGTGTTAGTAGGCTAGAGCGCGAGAGAGATCCGACTCAGAGGAGAGGTTAGCGAGGCCAACGTCTCCACGGCAGGTGACAGTGCGCACGGATCCGCTGCGCCATGCATGGATGAAATAAATGAAATAGTAAATAGGACTACAGTAACAGAAATATGTGCAGAATCAAGACAGTCAAGACGGCCCAGTGTTTGGTGGACCGGGTACACCTTGTTCACTGAATAGCCTACAAATCATCCACGGGATCAATTACGCATCACATGAGTTTGCCCCCCCGACACAGCGTTTGTTCCTGTGGAGATGGAGCCGTGCGTCCCGCCTCCCGTGTGCCATGGATGTCTGAGCCTCAGTAACTACAGACTTACAGACACTAACAGAAAGATCGCCACGGAAAAATGTAATATAGGCTATTACATTTTTCAATGCCGATCTTTTTGTTGCACAGTGAGTATGTATTTCATCTATGGGAAATACAGAGGATGACTGAAAGTATTTTCTAAGTGGATTTATCTTTCATTTCCCGTCCTCATGTTTAACAGGTTAAGTAGCCTGCAGATTAAACAGTTAATAGTGTGAAAGATGTGAAACATTAGCCATAAATGATCAAACTTTTATGGAGTATCATCGGATATAAATATGTTTTTTCATAGACAATGTCACATACATATGCCAGTAAGTGAAGTGGAAACTTTATTTTGTAACGTTTGGTGATTTTCAGCAGTTTTAACTTAGAATTCGCCACGTTACAGTGCCAGACAAGACTTTGCGGACGGTCCGCACATTCTCAGACTGCTCAACAGTTTGCGTGACGGCCCGCACATTCTCATCGTCAAGTTTTTCTTTATACATCACAAAGTGTCCGTGACAACCAGCGTACGCAAGCTTTTCGTGCGTACGCAACGTTTATACATGAGGCCCCTGGACTCTCTCACCTGGTTCAAACTCACGCTTAACTGCTTTCTGGTCAAACCGTTCTTTCATGCTCTCCTGAGAAGAAGAGAGCGCCACTTTAGCCAGCGCACACGCATGACGTAAACGCTTTTTGCACCGTAACACAAAATCCTGCACTGTAGTCTGTGAAGTAGTGTTGCACAAGAACTGATCCTTTAACACCTTCAGTGGGCCCCGCACATGGTGCAAGTTCAGCTGGACTGAACCCTAGCGATTCCTGTTTGGCTTCACATATGGCAAACATACACATTCTTTCCCTGTATCAAGACAGTATTTCCGCAACATGGACTTCAGAGTTTGTTGCCAACGCTCAAGCGCCCCCCGAGACTGTGGATGATATGCGCTAGAGTGTGAGTGAGTGATGCCTAGAGACTGCAAGGTATGCCTAAAAGATTTTGACAGGAAATTACTTCCTTGATCAGTCTGTACAACATTCGGCAATCCAAATGTAGTAAAGAACTTGGTCAATGCTCTTGTGATGGCAGCTGTGGTAATGGTTCGCAGTGGAATGGCTTCCGGAAACCGAGTGGTAACGCACATTACAGTTAACAAAAACTGGTTACCAGACTTTGTCCTCGGCAATGGACCAACACAATCAACCAATACACGTTCAAAGGGTTCACCAACCGCCGGAATAGGGTGCAAAGGGGCTGGAGGAACAACCTGATTTGGCTTCCCCACCACCTGACAGGTGCTACATGTGTTGCAAAAGCGCGTAACGTCGGCCTTCATTCCTGGCCAGAAGAAATGTTTCAGCAGACGGTCATAAGTTTTAGTGATGCCACAGTGACCAGACCAGGGATGTTCATGGGCTAATTCTAGCACATGCTGCCGGTACACAATGGGAACCACTACCTGACACACTGAGGCCCAGTCACCATCTGAGCTGGTTACACCTGGTGACGGGATCCATCTCCGCATTAACACTCTGTCATCTACAGTAAACGACTGACTCTCATTACCCTTGTTGTCATCCCCCACCGCTGCAAAACAGTTTCTTAACGACGGGTCACCTGACTGGGAACTGATGAGTGCCGCACGCGTCAGTGGCAGCACATGAGCAGCAACAGGTTCTGCACCACTTTCACGCCTTTCTAGGTCTGCGGTGCAGTTCCCATCTTCCCCCGTAGGTGGCAGCCTGTCCTCAGATAAGCCAGAAGCAAAAACAGATCAACATCCGGAGCTTGTTTTCTAGCTTGAGCCCTAGTTACCACACTAACTGAGAACACACCAGGGTGACACTGGACCAGATCATTATGCACGGATTCTGCAAGAGGGATGTCAACAACTTCGGGTGATGGATATACTTTACCCCCAGTTATGTCGTTAACCATTATGAAATCCACACCATCAATGGGGAACGCACCGCTACTGGGAAGAAACCAGTTATGAGGTTAGACTTGACGTGAATGCAGTGAAGAGGTGCAGGTACAAAACCCATCCCGATACCTCTTACTGTAGTGCTCACGTTACAGGCGGACTCCTCACTCAAGGCCAGCACTGTGGACAGAATGAATGACTGGGAGCCACCTGTGTCCCGCAACACCGAGACAGGACGCTGATCATCCACCCTTCCTTGTGCTCTAATACCTTAACAATTAACATTTTGTCCTAGCTTTTAGGCCGGTTAACATGTCAGTCTATCTGGAGGCTTGTGCTGCCTCTTAGATCTCCTTAGTCCCACTGTGGGACCAACAGGTCGTGTAGCAGGTTGTGTACTCCCAGCCAAGTTTGGGGTACAGACAGGCTGGTCTACCTGTACAGACTCACTTTGCACAGACAGTCCATCAGTTTGCTGTGGTGCTACTGGCACCTCAAAATCAGCCACCAAGCTGCCCACACTGTCCTTGCGTGTAACACTCTGAGGCCCCTCCCCTTCAGCCCCACGGCGAGCACGCAGGTGATCCTGGTGCCTGCGGATCTGCCGACCATCCAACAAGTCCACCGTGAAGGACACCGGTCCTGTCTGGCGGCTGATGAGTCCTCGCAGCCAGGGAGGACCCTGACAAAGTTCTTGGCAAACACACAGTCCCCAGGCTTAAAAAGCCTCTCTTTAGCATGTTGGTCTTGCCTCCCTATCTGCTCTTCCTGCGAACGGACAACTCTCGCTCCGACGTCTGGGTGGAGCAGATCCAAATGAGATTTGGGCTTTCTCCCCATTAACATTTCTGCTGGGGAGATGCCCGTGGTTGTGTGGGGGGTGATCCTATATTGGAACAAGAAGCGGGAAAGCTGAGTTTCCAGTGTATGTCCTGACATCTTTCGTAGACCATCTTTCAGGGTCTCAACGGCTCGTTCTGCTAAGCCATCGGAGGCCGCATGATAGGGAGCCGTGCGGACATGTCGAATACCATTTTTCTCCATGAACTCCTCGAACAACTCACTGGTGAAAGTGGGCCCGTTGTCTGTCACAACAGTATCTGGCAACCCGTGAGTAGCAAAGATGCTCCTGAGCTTTTCGATGGTGACTGAGGCAGTAATGTTTGACATGATGTGTGTCCAGCCACTTAGAATGCGCATCCACCAGCACTAGGAACATGTGACCAATAAATGGACCAGCAAAATCCAGGTGGAGCCTTGACCATGGACGACCAGGCCACTCCCATGGGTGGAGCGGGGCAGGCGCTGGCATCTTTTGGTTACTTTGACATTGTGCACATGCCTTTACCTTTTCTTCTAGAGCACTGTCCATCCCCAGCCACCACACAAATGACCTGGCAAGGCTCTTCATCCAGGACACGCCAGGGTGGGCGTCATGCAGCTCGTCCATCACCCGTGCCTGTCCTGGGGATGGAACAATCACTCTGGATCCCCAGAGGAGACAGCCATCTTGGACACTTAGCTCTAGCTGACGCTTGAAAAAGGGCTTAAACTCCACCTGCCCAACAGCTGCTGGCCAGCCCTGCATCACCCATCTCTTAACTTGAGATAACACTGGGTCTCTCTCAGTCCACATTTTTACTTGCTTTGATGTCACTGGAGTGACAGCCTATCTAACATGAACACCGTCTCTGGGGGCAGGAAAGTTTGGTTTGGTGTGTCTGGAAGAGGGAGTCGGCTAAAGGCATCAGCATTGGCATTTTCGCTGCCCGCCTTATACACTATGTTGTACTTATACGCTGAGAGGGTTAGTGCCCAGCGCTGTACTCTTGCTGAAGCCATGGGTGGGGTGCCTTTTGACTCACTGAACAGACCCATAAGGGGCTTATGGTCTGTATAGATGGTAAAGGGACAACCATACAGGTACTGGTGAAACCGTTTCACAGCAAAAACCACAGCTAGTCCCTCTTTCTCTAGCTGCGAGTACCCTTTTTCTGCTGGAGTGAGAGTGCGCGACACATATCCAATCGGCTTTTCAGAGCCGTCCTCCATCTGGTGCGAAAGGACCGCCCCCACACCATAGGGCGACGCGTCACAGGACAGGATGACATCCCTGTCTGGATCAAAGTGCACCAGCAGTCGATCAGAGTGTAACAGTTCTTTTACCTGCTGGAATGCTGCCTCTTGTTCTCGCTGCCACTTCCATGAGCTGTCTTTATGCAGTAGCTGATAGAGGGGGGCCAGTACAGTTGAGAGGTCAGGTAAGAATTTGCCATAGTAGTTTACCAAGCCCAAGAACGACCTGAGTTCTGCCACATTCTTTGGACTTGGAGCCTCTTTTACTGCCCTCACCTTCTCATCCACAGGAGACAGACCCTGAGCCATAATCCTGTGGCCCAGGTAGGTGACACTTGGAGCTTGGAAAACGCATTTACTGCGCTTCAACCGCAGCCCGGCCTCTGCCATTCTCTTCAACACCTGGCCCAAGTTACTCAGATGCTCCTCCTCTGTTTTCCCGGTGATTAAAATGTCATCCAAGTAGACTGCCACATGGGGAATGTTTTGGAGCAGATTGTCCATGGTGCGTTGAAAGATAGCCGGACTGGATGCAACGCCAAAAACCAGGCGGTTATACTTGAACAACCCTTTGTGGGTGTTGATGGTGACATACTGTTTGGATTTCTCGTCCAACAGCAGCTGTTGGTACGCATGACCAGTCCAGTTTTGTGAATGTCTTTCCACCTGCCAGGGTAGCAAACAGGTCCTCCACCCACGGCAGAGGGTAGGTATCGAGCTGTGAGGCCCGGTTTGCCGTCAGTTTGTAGCATCCACAGATGCGTACTTTACCATCATCTTTCAAAACTGGCACAATCGGGGCTGCCCAGTCTGAAAACTCAATAGGCTCAATGACACCTAGCTGCTGGAGGCTCTCCAGCTCCGCCTCCACCTTGGCTTTCATGGCATATGGCACTGGGCGAGGTCTGAAGAAACGTGGTTGTGCATTGGGGTCTACACATAGTTTTACAGTTGTGCCATGGAGGGTGCCCCGCTCATCTTTAAAAACATTTGCGTACTTTCCTAGGATGTCTTCAATCACTCTCACGTGCTTGATTTCCCCCCAGTTCAGGTGAACTTTCCGCAGGATGTCACGACCAAGCAAACTTGGCCCCTCTCCCTTAACCACAAACAGCCTTGCCGTAGCCTCCTGCCCTTGGTACACAATGTCAACTTCTATAGCTCCAAGAAGTGGAATGCACTCACACGTATATGTCCTCAGTCTGACATTAGTCCCTTTGAGTGCAGGCGCTTCCTCTGAGCGCCACAAGTTGAGGCAGGTAGCTTGACTTATCACTGAAGCAGAGGCGCCCGTGTCCACCTCCATTTCCAGCTCCTTTCCATTTAACTGCAGTGTTGCCTTGATGGGCTCAGCCCGGGGCTCGCTGAGGTCGATGAGGTTGAACATGTTAAAGGAAATCTGTTCCTCAGCCTCCTCAATCTCCAGGTGATGTGTGTTCCTATTGTGCCTAGATTTCCCCCAATCCTTTCTCTGTTTGTGCCCTTTTTTCTTACAGTTATGACATACAGTGTCTTTAAAGCCACAGTCATTGGCAAAATGTGCTCCTCCGCACCGGTAACATTCAACTGACATCACTGGCTTGCCTGTTTTCTCCTTGAACACGCGATGAACGGCGCGGTGCTACACACTCCCGTTGGCCTGTTGGATGTCCTTAGTATTATTGGCCGCTGTTTCCATTGCTTGTGCAATCTCCAACGCCTTCTTGAACGTAAGTGTAGCTTCCCCTAACAACCGGCGTTGCATGCCGTCGTCACTGATGCCACAGACTAACCTGTCGCGCAGCATGTCGTCCAGGGCTGCTCCAAACTCACAGTGCTGCGATAACTGTCTCAGCTCCGCCACAAACGCAGCCACCGGAACACCTGGCCTGCGGGCATGAGTATGAAACTTGAAGCGCTGAACAATTACAGATGGCTTCGGGTTGTGGTGGTCTTGCACCATCTTCACCAGCTCCTTAAACCCAATACCTCCTGGGCTCCGCGGCGTAGCCAGGTTGCGTATCAGTTTATACGTCTTTGCCCCGCACACATTGAGGAGGATGGAGCGTTTGTTGTCCTCTTCTGTAATGTCATTCGCCAGGAAAAAGTATTCCAGTCTCTCGACGTATTCAATCCAGTCACCGTCCGACTCGACATATTCACTAAGTGAACCCACAGTAGCCATGCGTAAACTACACGGAAACTTCTTCTTCGACCTAACTCGGTTTTAATCCTCGTCGCCAGTGTTATAACCTTAGACGGTTAATAATACACGCACACTTTGAACTGTTAACGGACTTTACTTAACGTTTGCAGCAGCTCTCATACACAGGTGGCAACACACAGAGAGGACAACACATGTGCACAGGGCGGGGTCACCCTCTTAACCTCCCTGGGGGGAACCTGGGTTAAATCATGAAGGTTGCGGGGTGCAGTAGCCTTAAACACTGGGGCACAGTTTCAGTCTGTAACACTGCCGATATGCCTCAGGCACCAGCTCATACACCCGGAGTATCGCGCTTTTTACTTTTTCATAAGATAGGCTGTCCTCTACAGACAGAGAAGAACACGCCTCTTGAGCTTTACCTGTTTGTTTGCACTGTAACAAAATTGCCCACACATCCCTCGGCCAGTGCAGAGCAGCGGCGATGTGCTCAAACGCACCAAAATAACCCTCCACCTCAGACTCTCGGAAAACGGGAACCAACAAAATGTGTTTACCTACATCAAATGCCACAGTTGAATCCGACGACCGCGTAATAGACAAAACTGAGCCAGACTGCAGCTCCAGCTCACGCATCTTGACCGCGGTTTCCGCCTCCAACCGCTTCAACTCCAACCGGAGATGAAATTCACGCTCCCGCTCCTCCCTCTGTTCCTCCTTCTCCAACTGGAGACGAGCCAACCGCAACCTTAGCCGCGTGTCTGTTCTGGAGCCAGGGCTTGATTCAGCAGACAATGGTTCAAAACGTGGCAATGTAACCTGCTCATCGGCCCTGTCGTCGCGTTTTACACCGGGGGTCTAAATGCTAAACATGTCTGGCCGCAGCTCAGCCGCTTCCGCCCCCCGAAACTCGGAGCGGACTTCAGTCACAGCCACAGCCGCCGGTAAACTACACACACCCCCTTCCACCAACCCGACAACCACGGCAGCTTTCAGCTCCTTTTTAACCAGAGAGGCTCCGCCACAAACTCCTCCACACTAAACGCTGTCCCACTTACCAAACCAACCCAGCCTTACCATAAACAAACATCCCCCAGAGCCTACCTAATAAATACTAACCTGTCTATCTTCTGGAGCGTGCCGGGCTCGAGGCGACTTTAAAGGCGGAACTTCGGTGACCGGAGCCCCGAAACGCCTACCCCCGTCGGGGATCGTGATCCCCGCCCAGGATTACTCCGAAAATAAAAAAGGCAAAACAACAAACAAGTGTCCGATGGCGGGGCCGCTAAGCAACCCGACTGGACACTCCTGTCTAACTGAGGGAGTTTGTTAAGAAACAGTCAAGGCTTTACCGTGAGCACCCAGCCGCCAATCCTCAACGTCTTTAAACAAAAAGGGATCCCGGACGAGCGCCCAAACTACGTCCCCCTTCTAAATGTCTAGGGGAAAAGGGAGAGAAAAAAAACTGTTTTTACAAAGTGCTTTGGCAGACAAATCAAAGAAATTCGATAAAGCAGCAGACAGCTAAACATTAATCAATCCCTCCAGACAAACGTGATTATGCGATCGCAGAATTCAATGCATAATCAGCCAAAGTCTGCTTAATGCGGGGGCCGCATTTTTTCAAATACGCCGCACTTTCGCCGCATAAATTGCAGATTTCCCTCGCAAAATATGCGGGGCTTGCATGATTTCATAATCCCCGCATTTTAGTTGCAAAAAAGTCGCATATATCTCAGCAGAAAGTTGAAAAATGTTGTGTTTACTTCACACAAGAGCAGCCATTTTCCCGTTGCCATGGGAACGTTATGAAGTGACATAATTTCGCCTAGTGAGAACGCGGTGTTGGGGAATCACTTTTTTTTTTTTCAAACCGCAGTTTTTGCAAGTTCCTGCATAAAATTGCATAAATATCCCGCATATTCCATCGCATTTTTTAAGAAAACGTGCCACATAATCAAGGATTTTTTCCCGCAACAATCACAAAAAAATTGTTTTTCTGGAGGGACTGATTAATGACACAAAATTGGGTAACTAAAAACAAGAAGATTAAAGACGCAAAACCCGGTACTAAGAAGACAAGATAAGCATATAAATATAAGCAATAAAACAATAAAAAATCAAGAGCAATAACAGGTCAAAAGAGACAATAAAAACAGACATCATATGAACATAAAATGGATGGAATGGAAAAATGATTTTGAAAAGTGATTTAAAAGAGTTGTGAAAACATGTGAAAGCACGGGTTTGATTCTTAGTCAAAGGAAACAGGACTGAACACATTGTTTCATGTGTGGGTGAAATGTTAAATCTGAGTCAAATACCACTCCTAAATGTCTGGCAGTGGGGGGCCGGGGTTCAAACCCGACCCGGGGACCTTTGCTGCATGTCATCCCCCCTCTCTCCCCCCTTTCCTGTCTTCAAGCATATCTATCAATTAAAGGCCATGAAGCCCCAAATAAAACTTTTTAAAAAGTATTTTGCACACAGCGTTATATTGTAAGGTTCTGCATCTTTCACTGCAGAGAAAAGAAGTAAAGGAAAACATGTTATATAGTCAGTATATTAAACACAGGTTGTTAACATTAAGGTAGTAGGTTTAGACTGCACTGCCAATGCTGAGCAGTGCTAGATGACATCTGGGAGGAGGTGAAGTTCAGAACATGTTTACAACTGCTCTCTTTACTTTGACCAATGTTTTTCCCTGCAGGTGAGAAATGATCATGTTGCTCCGATCTACGTCATCAACCTTCTCATATCTGACCTCCTTCAGTACTGCTTCATGATTGTTGAAGTGGCCCAACCTGAAAGCTGGACAATACATAATATCTTCACATTTATTTACTTCTATAGCCTGGCAGCTAGTCTTGGCTTCATGGTGTGCATCGCCCTGGAAAGGTATCTATCTATCCAGTATGTGTGTAGCTACTTCTGTGTCTGACCGTTGTATGACTACATCATTCTGAAGCAGTATATCTTGTATTACAGGTATTTGGTCATCGTCTTCCCAGTGTGGTACAGCTGCAGACGAGGCATCAAGAGCTCTGTGGTGATCTGTGTCATGTCCTGGGCCCTTTCTGCTCTCTATCTTATCATTGTATTTTTCAGTAGTTATGATGTCACGCAAATCATCGACATTGTCTGTTTCGTCCTACACCTCCCACCGCTCATATTCTTCCTGGTTGGGACCCTCAAAGCCCTGTCTGCTTCCATCTCGGTCCCAGTTGACGAAAAACGACGACTTGTAGGAACTTTGGTCCTGGTGCTGCTAATTAACATGCTGCTGTTCCTGTCCATCGTCATTTTGATAGTGTTTGATAGTTTTCGACCCATCTCACCAACTCTGTGGGTCCTGTCTATTTTGTTTCTCAGGCTGAGTCCTCTTGCAGACTTAGTTCTGTATTTTTTCATGAATAAAGGGGCCGTAGACAAGCTTTTGGCCTCTGTGTGTTGTTGCAGAATGGAAAGCAATGATGACATAGACTTAGCTGTAATGTCTACAGTTACTTACCACAACATGCCCAGCAAAATACCATAATTATCTTTTCCAGTTCATTACTGTAATATGCATTGCATTATGGGTATTAACATTTCATTTACAGTGACTTACTGTATGTTTTGAATTTGCGGTAGTCTGCTGTGAAACAACAGCCGTAGTGCTACTGTAGTTGAATGAGACAGACTTAATTAAAATTGTTAGTTAATGTTATAGATGCATAGAAATAAAATGGAAAAATAAAATATCTATAAAATGAAATACATTTTATTTGTTATGCTTTTAGCAGTGAAGGTAATTTAAAAATGTGTTTTTCAGCATTGTAAATAATTTACTGAAAATTGTAGAGAGAAACAAGAAAAGGATTATGGATATAAATGCTTGACCGCCAGATTTGAACTCTGACCTCACGACTTCAAAAGAGTAGCGTGTAGATACTTCAGAGGCGTTTAAAGGAGTACCAGCTGTGACTGCGCGATGTGAGTTGAGTGGTGATTTGAGTCGCGCATGTGTCACTTTGCGACAAGTAGCCTACAAGATGCTAACGGCGTGCTAAAACATTTTTGAAATGACTGCTGGCTACAAGTTAGCAATCAAACATAAAGGCTGTCACTTGAATGGCGTTTTGAGCTAACGTTAGCAATCACACAATCATAGATAGCTAAAACCTTTTTGAAATGATTTCCATCTTCTGTTATTGTTTGTAAAGAGAAAAGTTTATTATTGTATGGATTTCACAAATTTCAGTAAGACATGTTATGCCTTAAACAGTTTAAATCTCACGTCTGAAAACATTTAAATGGTAACTACATTGTTCAGACATGTATCTGCCTCTGAAGGCCGTCCAGTGTTTGCTGCATACTTAAACATGGTTGTAGTATTGCTTGTATTTAAAAAAAATTTTGTTGCACTTTCAGACTTAAAACTAGCTTGGTCTTGGTATTTGTACCTGTATAATAAAAACAAATAAAAATGTATTACTATTTTTTACATGGACTAAAGTCAATTATTTGGAATTTATTAAATTCACTAGCATTTATGTAAAATAATTAATAGTTTGAACCAATTACAGTAAAACTATAACACAGCAAGACAATTACAGTATCATTTAGCAAATATATAATATATATATTTATATATATATATATATATATATATATATATATATATATATATATATATATATATATTATAGTTATACTGTAAAACTAGTTACAGTAAGGGTATTATACTGTACAATGGAAATGCGGTAAGGGCATCATACTGTAAAAAACACATTGCCAGTGAGTTACCGCATATATACAATAAAAAGTCTAACAGTGACCAGTATGAATGATGACGACATGTCCACAGTCGACTCCATGTAGGCTGAGAAAGAAGGAGAGATAAAAAAAGAGGAGAAAACACAAGGAGAAATATAGAAAAAATATACAAATTCTATCACCTACTGATATGATTTCCAATAAAACTCCTAACTGCAGATACATGGAAGCCTTGTCTTTATATGCTGTGTGTTCTGCTTCTGGGAATGTTTTGGTCAACTTGCTCTGGTTTATTGTGATGGCTTCAACAGATGTTAGTCAAATGTGTTTTCATTAGTTTGTTAGCTGTAACTGTCTGTCCATCGTTATTAGAAGCAGAGCAGATATCTTATTTTAATAATCTGGAAGTGAACTTAACTGAAATGTCCACCAGATGGCGATCTAGTACAACCTGAAGTCTTTTTTAACATCCCTGCTATGTGTTATGTGTTTCTCAACAAGGTCAAATAAAGAAAGCAAAAATCAATTTTACAAAAATAAATACTGGGTTTTAAATCACACAAAGTATTTTCAGACAGTAACTGAATATGGAACATGCTCTGGATGACATTGTCATTTTGTTTCTCTCTTAAATTAGACAAACTCCATAGACCACTTTTCCATTGTACTATTTGTTAAGGGGAACATAAAATGCACCTTCTGTTTAATGGATCCATAGTGAGACCAACCATAAATAAACCAATCTGCAGTGTAAAGTGCTGTCTGCTCTCATAACAATGAGAGTTTAGTTTTTTTGTACTGTGTCAATGATTCACCAGGGAACAGTCCTGTCCCTTTAAAAACGTCTGCAAACTCCTCCATTACAGACACTTCTTGTTCAGCAGACACAGAGAGAATGAGCTTGATCGATCCGAACTCCAGGCATGCTTGTAATCCTAGCACTGGTGGTGCATGTGTGTCTACAACATGAAATATCAGCATCAACTGAATGTCCCTGTATTGGCATTTCATGTTGTACTTGCCTCTAACTACAAGCTGCTCTCCACCATAGCCATAAAGCGGGCGCATTGAGGGCTGAAGAATACTTCCATTCTGTTTGAGTCGTCTTCACTCTTTCACTCTGACACCATGTCTTGTTCTGTACTGCATGTACAAACATGTAGAATCACACTGACATGACATGAACTGGGTTTTATTCACTCAAACCTGGAGCAACATGTGAAACGTGTCTCTGCTCATCGTCTACTCAAGTTACACACTGAGCATTCTCAGTTTACAAATCATGACGTGCTGTAATAATGACTCACTGTAAGATGTAATCTACATTGACTGGCAATTTAAAATATGGTTGAAAGAAGTAAAAATATATCCAAAACTTTAAAAATGATGACTTTTATTATTGTGTAATGTAATCCCAGCTAACAATTTTTGGTTCCCAAAACGTTTTGGTAACGTTTATTTTTGGTTGCGGAAACGTTCCCTGAAGGTTAGTTTTTGGTTAGTCTGTGGTTAGTTTTTGGTCCCCACGGCAAGTTTTGTGAACGTTTTGTAAACGTTAGTTTTTGGTTTGGTCGAACGTTCTCTGAACTTTCCCTGAACGTTCAGAGAACGTTGTAACCTTTAGATAACGTTCCTCTAACGTTGTAACCTTTAGATAACGTTCCCCTAACGTTGTAACCTTTAGATAACGTTCCCCTAACGTTGTAACCTTTAGATAACGTTCCCCTAACGTTGTAGTAAAAATAATCAAGAATTCACATTGCACATAGTAAAAAATCGAATTCTTGATATCAAAAATGCATAAACTGAATGAATAAAAGCTAAAATGGCTTGCCATAGAATGTTAAAGTTTTTATTTATTTATTATTATGCATGTTGAAGCAATTCTTGATTTATGGTTATTATTTACTGAGGGATGTGCATCCATATTGACCAGTATGTCCAGCTAATCAACATTTTAAATTCAATATAGCCTATAAATCAATGTCAAATTGTCAATACATTGCTTTCCATCTTGCATAATTAGTGCAGTTGTTTAGAGTTTTTAACTACACATTGTCTGAGACTAGATAATCAGTGTCTTAAAAGTATGTATAATGTGTACTTTGATGAGGAGTGCCATCATTCACGCCCATATATTGTAGCCTACAGTCTGTCTGGTCTTCACATATATTTCTGCTTGAAAAATTATGGTGCTAAAACAGTATCATAACCATTTGTAACTTGTGAAACACAATGCACAAATAAATGCAGAGAGATTTGTATGTGTATATCTGATTTGTATCTGTGCCTCTAATTTGTAACTCATATTTCATCATTTGTAAATCAAATGGAATGGAAATATATTGATAATACTCCTTCTATCCTTGTGGATCTTTTGAGACTGTTTTTCCGCGCCGTTTTGTGGACAAAATCAATTCGTGTCTCCAGTGACAATCCCAGCAGTCTCCAGGAGATGGCGGTGTTAAGTGACGATCCCAGCAGTCTCCAGGAGATGGCAGTAATACAACACGTAGAGATGACAACTGCTGTTACTACATGAAACTGTGAAGAAGTCTTGTTAAATGTTTCAGACAAGAGACGGTCACGTTTGGCACAATCGGCTCTGGCACAGTCTACTTGAAATTCCTCTGGGTAAGTTGATAATATTAGGACTTTGTCGTCAGATAAATTACATTTATGTTTCAACATCATTGTTGCAGTGCATTTACTGTACATTTATTCAATGTGTTTATTTGTGTTATGGTGGCATTGACACCTTGCAACTTTTTAGAGCGTGCTAACTGCAAACAGCGATGCTAACTTAGCTAGCTTGTTAATCAGCCTTGTAACATCAACTCGCCTGGTCTTTGTATGGAATTTGCAGTCTGAGTCTGAAATATTATTAAGCACCGCTTAAACTATTTGTGGGCCCAGTTATAAAGCTATTGAATATATTTGGTAGGCCTTTCACGTTAAACTAGCTAGCTAAGGAATCAATGAATGATGTTGTAAGTTAGCTAAACTTTAAAGAGTTTAAATTTAACATTTGCTCAAGATATTGTAACCATGTTTATTAGCTAGTACAGAAATTGCCACACACAAATACACGCTTCTCCTGTAAGACTAAATGTATGTACAGTTGTACACCCTGCCAAAAAAATGATAGTTTAATCACTGAATCTGCAATGTTTTACAGATCTGACTGATCAGATGCTGTCCTGAATATGGTGCTAAAACAGTATCATAACAATTTGTAACTCTGTAAGTACAGATCCGTGTCTGTAAGTACAATGCACAAATAAATGCAGACAGATCCGTGTCTGTAAGTACAGATCCGTGTCTGTAAGTACAATTCACAAATAAATGCAGACAGATCCGTGTCTGTAAGTACAGATCCGTGTCTGTAAGTACAATGCACAAATAAATGCAGAGAGATTTGTATGTGTATATCTCCTTCTATACTTGTGGATCTTTTGAGACTGTTTTTCCGCGCCGTTTTGTGGACAAAATCGATTCGTGTCTCCAGTGACAATCCCAGCAGTCTCCAGGAGATGGCAGTAATACAACACGTAGAGATGACAACTGTGGTTAATACATGAAGAAGTAGCTACACTGTCAAGAACATAGACAGTAGCCGTTTCTCAATGTCAAGGATCCTTCCTTGGTAGGACTAATCCTTCCAAGGAAGGATCCTTCAGAGGCTAGGCCAGAGTCCTCCGTAGCATTCGGAGAACTCGTACATTGGAACAGGCTACCAAGTGCACGTCATTGCGTGCCTGCGTCATGTAAAATGTTTCGCCTTCACTTCCGCGCTGCATTTCAAAACACTGGATGAAATGAATGTGGAACTATGAACTGTGCCGTGCATTTGTTTTGTTGAGATGAAGAAAGTGAATCAGCGTCAGTCTGCTTGCAGGAGGAGAATATTCTGTCGGCAACTTTACTCGCAACGTGCGAAGGCAGGTAACGTTACCAACACTGACAGGCTATAATGTAAGCAATAGTCATTTCTCTTATTTATCCCATGTCAACAAATTAAAAACTTGTGGGAGTTCATGTTTCTAGTTGTCATAGCTAACACTTACCGGTAAGGAGAATTGCATCAAGTAATCTTAATTCCATTAAGTTTACAGTTGAAGTTTATATTAGCTTGTAGTTTACTGCACACATGTAACATTTGCTCATTGTTTAGTAGCTTGTTTAGTAGCTTCTAGCTTTCAAACAAATGCGTTGCAAAATATAATCAGCAACTACAACAAGGTAAACGCTACCAGGTAGTGAGCTACCACAGGCAGTATGATATGCAGTAAACTGCAAGTGAGAAATAGAACTGTAAACACACAAGCTACAAGGCTACAACCAACATATGAAAAGTCATAACAACACCATTGATAAACACCCACTAACAGTAAAGGTAGATAACTACTGGACTAATCTAAAGCCTTCTCCTTCTGTCTGCAGTGTGGAAGCAACGCCATCGTCTGCAGCTGAGTCTGATCGCTGCTTCATGTTGAATATACTTGTGTACAGTATATAGTAATGTTTGAATAAATGTTATAATACAGATGCACGTTTCGTTCATGTCTTTTTAGGGTTTGTATACCTAACTAGTTATATAATTATCCAGTCAGAAGTTTCCTGTGTCCAGCTCAGAATTTGATGGAAAAATAGACACTGAAAAACAGTTTACATTATATACACACACCCAAAAACTTAAAGACAGACAAACCAGTTAATTTAAAGCATTTATTTTATGAATGCCAATCTCTACTAGGCTATAGCAAATCTATTCAGCATCTCTTTGGTGTCGGTCTCCCTGCTCTCTTGTCTTTTGCTTTCCCTCTCCTCCTCCTCATCTCTCCCTTCTGGCTTTCCCATCCTCAGTGACCGCCTCAGTTTGTTCCTTAGTACCTGTTAAAGACAGTAAACACAAGAAAAATATGTTTATCGTTATGAATGCTATAACGTAATGTTACGGAACGTTATACTTGTGACATGGGAAACTACTCGTACATTTTAGCACTCATTTAACGTTGCTAGTGAAGTTAAAAAGGGGCAGAGTTACCTCCCATCATATCACGAGTAATGCAGCAGATATACTTACTCTTCTCATTTACGCACACAAAGAAAGATGCCACTCACAACTACAATCCAACTGAACGACTAACTCTAGTCTATCATACTGCTTAACTGTGTGACGTCAGTTATGATATACCCAAAGATATAGCTAGCTAATACTAAGTATATATCTCTACGTAATATACCAACCAGCACGCGCTTTGGCTACCCTATAACCAGCACTGAATACATGGGAGTAAACATGAAACATAAAACAGAATTTGGTTAACTGTACTAAATAATAGCAACACTAACAAAACTGTGGGGCCTTTTTTACAAGCAGCAGTTATTTAAGCCGGTGTGTGGCAATTACTGTACTAAGAAAAATGGTTACAATATGTCAGGCAAATGTTAAATGTGAACTCTTCATAGTTTAGCTAGCTAACTTTCAACATCATCGATTGATTCCTTAACTAGCTAGATCGTCTAGCTAGTTTCATATAACCAAATATATTCACTAGCTTTATAACTGGGCCCACTAATAGTTTAAGCAGCGCTTAATAATATTTCAGACAGCAAATTCCATACAAAGACCAGGCGAGTTGATGTTATAAGGCTGATTAACAAGCTAGCTAAGTTAGCATCGCTGTTTGCAGTTAGCACGCTCTAAAAAGTTGCAAGGTGTCAATGCCACCATAACACAAATAAACACATTGAATAAATGTACAGTAAATGCACTGCAACAATGATGTTGAAACATAAATGTAATTTATCTGACAACAAAGTCCTAATAATGTCACTTACCCAGAGGAATTTCAAGTAGACTGTGCCAGAGCCGATTGTGCCAAACGTGACCGTCTCTTGTCTGAAACGTTTGACAATACTTCTTCAGTTTCATGTAGTAACAGCAGTTGTCATCTCTACGTGTTGTATTACTGCCATCTCCTGGAGACTGCTGGGATCGTCACTTAACACCGCCATCTCCTGGAGACTGCTGGGATCGTCACTGGAGACACAAATTGATTTTGTCCACAAAACGGCGCGGAAAAACAGTCTCAAAAGATCCACAAGGATAGAAGGAGTTTTACTAATATATTTCCATTCCATTTGATTTACAAATGATGAAATATGAGTTATAAATTAGAGGCACAGATACAAATCAGATATACACATACAAATCTCTCTGCATTTATTTGTGCATTGTACTTACAGATACGGATATCTCTGCATTTATTTGTGAATTGTACTTACAGACACGGATCTCTCTGCATTTATTTGTGAATTTTACTTACAGATACGGATCTCTCTGCATTTATCTGTGCATTGTGTTTCACGAGTTACAAATGGTTATGATACTGTTTTAGCACCATACATACCCACATACACACACACATACACACTAAGGCATGGATAACCGACACAAGCCCGAAGGGCCGGGCCGGGTTCGGACAGATATTTAGAAATCATGGTGGAGTTCAGGCCGGGCTCGGTCACATCAGCGTGATAAGACATTTGTTGTAAAATGGTGCTGCGGCTCCTTTAAGAGAGCTCATGTGTGTGTGTGTGTGTGTGTGTGTGTGTGTGTGTGTGTGTGTGTGTGTGTGTGTGTGTGTGTGTGTGTCTATGTGGAAGGTGGTCAGAAGACAGATAGAGAAAGAGGAAGCAGACGTGTAGATGCGACCGGAGCAGAGTTATTCATGTTATAACAGCGGCCCTGGAGGTACCGAGTCTCCGCTGGTTTTCTGATTACGGTCGGAAACGAAGCGAGCGGTGAAGGTTAACACGTTGAACATTTTAACAGCTTATTAACGTGAGCTTGTTGCCCCGTGTGCGCTGATGCGCTCATCTGTTTACATTTCCGAATGCCTTCCTACAGTTGCTTAATAAAAGCTTTGCACACAAACAAACATATGTCTACATGTGTCATTAGGATGAGAACTGGGACAGAGAGGCTGTTGCTCTAAAAAAGGCAACAGAGTAGAATCTGAATGAAGTCATATCATATTTATATTATATGTATGTGTTTGTATATATGTATATATATATTAGTGCTGTCAACCGATTAAAATGTTTAATCGCGAATAATTGTATTAATGTCATAGTTAACTCGCGATTAATCGCAATTAATCGCACATTTTTATCTATTCTACATGTCCCTTGACTTCTTTTTGTCCCATTATATTTTCTCATTTTAATTCTCTTATCAAAATGGAAAAGTTGATCGGCTTGCTTTGTGCAAATGTTTTTTATTGAATTGGCATTGGCATATATGTAGTGTTCAATTTCACACTTGGAACTAATAATCTGTCACATAATGTAACACCTCCATTTAACATTGCAGATAGTACTGCCTCATGCCTGAGGCGAGTGACTCATTTCCTGGTTCTCGTTCTCCATAACCAACGTACAATCAAGGAGAGGGTTAACTTTTCCTGCTCCAGGTTTCCCACCGTGGTCAAAAAGAACAGGGGAGACACTTTGTTTCTCTCTCTGACTCTAGAGTCACTACTCGCTTCGAAGCTAGTCGCCATCATGAGCCTACTAGCTAGCTACGTGGCTCGCAAGCATGGATGTATTAAGAGAACACACTAGTTTGGCTTGCGATCTGCGGCCATAGAAGGCTGCGGCCGCGGCGAGTGTCTGTTTTTCCGGTCTGCGAAATTACAAGACCCGCCCTTCAATCACTACTATTGGCCAGGCGTCCAAGGTAACGTAACCCCATTTGTTCAGGTCCTATCCCCTGACCAATCCGCTATCCTAACCACTCAAGGTGAAATGCCTAACCCCAAGCAATCGAGCTGCTTCGTAGGGCGGGTCTTGGCATATTTTGCTTCTTGTCTAGCTAGAGCCAAAAGAACGTTAATCCTTCTTTAACTGTCTATGCGTTTTATATATATATATATATATATATATATATATATATATATATATATATATATATATATATATATATATATATATATATATATATATATGTGTGTGTGTGTGTGTGTGTACTTGTTTTATATCTTTCTCTGTAAAAATACCATATATGTTCACTAACTAGTCCAAAACAACCTGCTTAGGCTTTGAGCTGAAATAGCAATCAGCAGTGTTTGAAATGCACCAGGCTGAAATCTATTCTGAGTGTGTGGTTAACAGTTCTGACAGCAGTGTGTTAGCATGTGAACAATGTGCTATAAATTCACATTGTTGTGCAGGTTGTGGTTAAAGTGGTGAGATAAGTGTGAAGAGTTTTGAAAACTTCAAGCAATGAGAAAGGAACTAGAGTTTGGTCCAAAATAACTGCTGCTGTGCAGACTTAGTTGATCAAATCCATGGTTTTAGGGTTTGGAGAGCAGTGCTGAGAGAGTCTCTTAAAATAAAATTTGAAGGGATGCTTTTGAAAACATGATATTTCTGACAATAAATAAAACATTTTTGAAATGTCTATTTTGTCTCGGCGGAGGTGAGATGAGAACAATTGGAACACGGCAACAACCCGCGCAGCACTGCAGACAATTCACCACTGCGGGACAACTACATAATGTTTAAGTGTCTACGTCGGTAAGACTTGGTTTTAGGATTAGGGTTAGAATGAGGTTATGGTTAGGGTTAAGGTTAGGCATGTAGTTGTGATGGTTAAGGTTAGGGTAAGGGGCTAGGGAATGCATTATGTCAATGACGGTCGTGATGGTGAAACGCACTGTGTGTGTGTGTGTGTGTGTGTGTGTGTGTGTGTGTGTGTGTGTGTGTGTTGTAGTAGTAGTAAAGAGAGAGAATGGGAGAAGGAAGTTTGTGTGAGGTGGACCTGGTCACCCCAGACCCAAATCTTCTCAGCTGTTGCTACTGTTGTCACGGAGCCACAAGTGGGGAGGTGACAGGCTGGCTGTTTTTTGGAAGCCTCTCTTTCTTTTCCTCTCTCCCTCTCCTCTGCTCGCCCTTCTCCCAGTGCTGGTGTGGCTGACTGCTCCTGGGATGACACGCAGCTGCAGGCAATCTGCCTGTGTACCTCGTCATTCCGCCTGTGTTCACTACTCGCCCTGCCAACTGAGAGGATTCCCCCACTTTACCGTTTGACTCTAACTTTGATTCTGGACAATAAACCGAGTTAAAACGTTAACTGTTTTCTGGGTTCAAACCACAAACTCTGACAACTGTCATATGCTGCACTGTCTCTTCATGTGGGACATTATGTTTGGCACACTGTATGGGTCACTTCTTATATCATAACAAGGTAATCACTGATTAACAGTAATGTAAATGCTAAATGCCCTAATACCTGTTGATACTACAACAATGCGAAGTATCGGCTCTTAACCTTGCAGTTTTGCACATATCATGTAAGACTTGATTTCTCCATTTCTTTGGACAAAACTCTCCAGAAAGTGCCATTCAATGATTTATTTTTCAAAAAAATTTCCCAGGGGGACATACCCCCGGACCCCCCTAGGGAGAGATATGAGAGATCTGATGATGAGATCAAGAAGTCATGTTTGTTAAACAAATAAAAAGAGCAGCTGCTGATGAGGGTTGGTGTAGAGCGTATACATGAGCTGAGTGGTGTCAGTGTTTGTCGACCTCGGAGCAGAATGGCTGCAGTCACAGAGCTCTCCTTCCTGCTGTTTGCTCTCATCAACTACATCCATGCAGAAGAACGGATCATCATCCAATGGGAAGGAGACTCTTACACCTTCAAACTCCCCGAGAACACCAAGTCCTGCCTGATCTCCAGATCTGTTGGTGAGGAGAAGCTCGTCCTGTGGAACACCTCTGACCTCTGGTCCAACACCTCTGACCTCTGGTCCACCACCTCTGACCTCTGGTCCACCACGTCTGACCTCTGGTCCACCACCTCTGACCTCTGGTCCACCACGTCTGACCTCTGGTCCAACACCTCTGTCCTCTGGTCCACCACCTCTGACCTCTGGTCCCAACACCTCTGTCCTCTGGTCCACCACCTCTGACCTCTGGTCCACCACCTCTGACCTCTGGTCCCAACACCTCTGTCCTCCGGTCCAACACCTCTGACCTCTGGTCCACCACCTCTGACCTCTGGTCCACCACCTCTGACCTCTGGTCCAACAGCTCTGACCTCTGGTCCAACAACTCTGACCTCTGGTCCCACACCTCTGACCTCTGGTCCAACAGCTCTGACCTCTGGTCCAACAACTCTGACCTCTGGTCCCACACCTCTGACCTCTGGTCCAACAAATCAAATCAAATCAAATCAAATCAAAGTATACATATACACACACACACCTACATATATATATATATATATATATACATACCGTATATGCATATCCACATACACATACATACACATATACACATACATGCACATACATACACAAGCATACACGCACACATGTACACATACATACACATGCACACACCCACATCATGTATATACACACATACACATCAAGAGGTAGAGCTGAGAGCAACTAAAACATTTTAAAAGGAATACAAATTAAATACCAAACCGGTGTAACCTTTCTAGTTTAGATAAAAACACAATATGGTAAATAATAATAATATTGTGCGTATAACAATTAACTCTAAATAGAATAAATTACCATTGCACTGACCATTACAGTGATTAAAAACATGGAGTAGGATACTTTTGTCCCTCCTTAATGTCCTGTGCCACTAGCCTGACAGTGGCTGGGTAAAAACTTTTAAACAGATGGGCCTTGTGGGTGCTAATGCTCACAGGCCTCCGATGTCTCAGGTTGTAGCCTGTGTCCACCCATTTAAACAGAGCATAACCTGGGTGGTGTTTGTCCTTAAGGATGCTCTGTGCTTTTCCTCTGCAGCGCTGGGTGTATATAGTGTCCATAGAGGGAAGGTTAGAGCCGATAACCCTCTCAGCAGTCTTAATGACCCGTTGCAGTGATTTCCTCTCAGCCAGGGTGGTGTTGCCATACCACACTGTGATTCCACTGGTGAGGATACTCTCAACAATGCCTTTATAGACATGGGTTAGAGGTTTACTTTTAAGTCCGGCCTTCTTCAAAACTCTGACAAAGTGCAGCCTCTGATGAGCTCTTTTCACTGTTGCAACAGTGTTTTTAGCCCAGCTGAGATTTTCAGAGATATGAAGTCCCAAGAACTTATAGCTATCAGTGCGTTCTACCTCGATCCCCTTGATGGATAGAGGCTGTAAGGGGGAAGCTCTCTTCCTAAAGTCCAGAAAGAGTTCCTTTGTTTTGTCTATGTTGAGAACAAGATCATTGTCCTCCCCATAGACAGTGATCCTATGAACCATGTCCCTGTATGTTGATTCGTTGCCGCCTTTAATGAGGCCAAGAATAGTAGTATCGTCTGCATATTTAATGACAATATTGTTATTGTCCGAGTTGGTGGCACAGTCATGTGTATATAGTGAGAAAAGTGTAGGGCTTAGACAGCATCCCTGTGGGGCTCCTGTACTCACTGTGAGCTCAGCTGAGACCTTTTTTCCCATCCTCACCACCTGTGGCCTGTCTGTGAGGAAGTCTGTTATCCAATTACAGGTGGTAGTTGGTACTCCCAGTTCTATCAGCTTCGGGGTCAGCTTTGTCGGCCGGATCGTATTAAAAGCGGAGCTATAGTCCAGAAACAATACTCGTACATATGTATTTGGAGTGTCTAGGTGCTGCAGAATATAGTGAAGTGCCAGTGCCACCGCATCATCCACTGACCGGTTCGAGCGGTAGGCAAACTGAAGAGGGTCTACTGTTTCTGGAACCACAGAGTTAATATGCTGTAGGACCAGCTTCTTCATGCACTTCATGGCGACCGATGTAAGCGCCACTGGTCTGAAATCATTCATTGCAGTTGTGTTTGTTTTTTTCGGAACTGGCACTATAATAGAGGATTTAAAAATGCGTGGAACTGTTTCTTGGAGGAGAGAAATGTTAAAAATGTCCGTATACACCTCCGCTAGCTGTTCAGCACAGACTTTAAGGACTCTCGGAGCCACACCATCGGGTCCTACAGCCTTGCGGGGGTTCACCTTTCTCAGAACTTTAGGGACCTGTGAGTGTGTCACCTGCAAAGCATTTTCCTCTGAGTTATGGGGGGCTTTCAAGGGTATGTCTCTATTATTTTGATCAAATCTTGCGTAAAACGTGTTAAGATTGTCCAGCAAAGAGGAGTCTTGGGTCACAGATTTATTTGCAGCTTTCCTGTAGTTTGTGACTGACTGTATCCCTTGCCACATCCTTCTACTGTTATTTTCTCTGTAGCAGTTCTCGAGTCTCTGAGTGTAGGCCCTCTTAGCGGCCCTGATGGATTTTTGAAGCTCATATCTGGCATGCTTATACTCCATGATGTCTCCTGATTTGAAGGCTGCAGTGCGGTTTTTGATTTTGTTGTGCACATCCGCATTAAACCAGGGCTTCTGATTAGGGAGAACTCTAATGGTTCTGGAAGGAATGCAGATGGAAGTGCACCATTCAACATAGCTGCTAACAGTATCTGTATATTCGTGGATGTTATCTGAGGCTTCTCTGAAAATGTTCATATCAGTGGCCTCCAAGCAGCCTTGCAGTTCTTCCAAAGCGGAATCTGTCCACAGTTCTAACTGTGTCTGGGTCCGCTTTAAGCCTCTTGATGTAAGTGGGCTGAAGTAAAATTGCAAGATGATCACATTTCCCAAAATGTGGCTTGGAGACAGCAGTATAAGCATTTCTAATATTACTGTAGCATTTATCCAAGGACCTATTTCCCCTAGTGGGAAAGTTAACAAACTGATAAAGTTTGGGAATAGTTTTTCGGAGGTCACAATGATTGAAATCTCCTAAAATCACCATAGCAGCATCTGGATATGAGTTTTCATGCCTACTAATCATATCGTGCAGTTCTTTAAGTGTGTTATACTCGTTGGCCGCGGGATGAATATACACTGTGCTTAATATACACTGTGCTTAATATAACGCACTGCAGTTCTCTGGGCAAGTAGAATGGCCTGCATTTCACAGTAATATACTCCACATCCTCAGAACATGACTGTGATATTACCGTGTTGTCGGTGCTCCAGGATTGTTTGACGAGGATAGCCTTTCCACCCCCGCGAGTTTTACCGCATGCCATTTTGCTGTGGTCAGCTCTGTAAACATTGTAGCCTGCCGGTGTTATGGCTTCATCGGGGGTCCTCTGTCCAAGCCATGTTTCGCAGAAACATAAAACGGAACAGTCCTTAATGTACCTCTGCGTAGTCATCCAACAAAGAAGATCGTCCATCTTATTTACTAAGGATTGAACATTGGCGAAAAGTATGATTGGGAGAGTTAGCCGGCCTTTGCTAACCAGTCGACGGAGTCTACGTCCCCTTCCTCCTCGCCTACCGCGCTTCCGTGTCGGCCTCACTGTACCAGGAAGTCCCCCTGTTGTGGCATGGCCTGGCATCGCTCCAGCATGGAGATGTAGCTCCGGTAAGGAGTTGAGAGCATTTGTATTGAAATTACCTCTATAACTCAGTTCTTCTAGTTGTAGAAGAGTCACTCGATCATACTTAATATGAACTCTAGCCTGCCTCACATGACAGGACAGTAACGACACTACCAATACAACATTTAAATAAAACTTGACTCGGAGAGCTACGCTGTGTCGCACACAAGGGAGCGCCATCTCACAATATAGCTATACACAGCTCTGACCTCTGGTCCAACAACTCAGACCTCTGGTCCCAACACCTCTGACCTCTGGTCCAACACCTCTGACCTCTGGTCCAACAGCTCTGACCTCTGGTCCAACACCTCAGACCTCTGGTCCCAACACCTCAGACTCCTGGTCCAACAGCTCTGACCTCTGGTCCACCACCTCTGACCTCTGGTCCAACAGCTCTGACCTCTGGTCCCAACACCTCTGACCTCTGGTCCCACACCTCTGACCTCTGGTCCAACAGCTCTGACCTATGGTCCACCATCTCTGACCTCTGGTCCAACACCTCTGACCTCTGGTCCAACAGCTCCTCCGTACCTGATGACGTGAAACAACGACTTGTCAGCCCGGTGAATACTTCTTCGTACACCATCCTCCACCTGACCCATTCAGACTCCGGCCCGTACCGAGAGGAGTGTTGGACTGAGGGCAACGTGACGCATGACAACAACTTCACTATCACTGTTTATACTTCACTATATCGGAGATTTATCAGAGCGAGACTTGGAGAAACGGTGGACCTGCCATGTGAGGGAGAAGCTGATAATCTGGATGTCCAGTGGCTCAAACTGGACTCTAGATATGAGCAAAAAACATGGAGCAGAGTTTTTGGGGACAAGACGACATCAGTGATGGACAGTGATAGAGGAAGATACCAAGTGGTGACAAACACATCAGATCTTCGTGTTTCCAACGTCACAGCAACAGACCTTACAAAGTACAACTGTCTGGTGATAAACCAACAGCAGTGTTGGCAAGTTTTAGGCCTGACTAGTTGTGCACCACATCAAAAGAAATCTATATGTTTTTCATACTGTAATTACGCGACACTGCCGTGCAGAATTTGACAGATTTGCCAACTTTGAGACTCAGATACTTTTTTTAATATTCAGGCTGTGAAACAGGTTGTTGTGAGTCAGCTGGGTGGTAGCTGCTTTTAAAAATGTTAATTTTTTCGTAAATTCTATGAAACATCTTTGCTGACTTTTTTAGGGTTTTATGTTGAGCAAACTGTATGGGATATATCCTATGTATATGAGACATGCAATAAGTAAGGGATAATGTAGAGCGAGGTGGTTGTTAAGGCGAATACAACCCAGACAGGGTGATCAGGCCTTGCACAAGCTTGTGTGTGTGTGTGTGTGTGTGTGTGTGTGTGTGTGTGTGTGTGTGTGTGTGTGTGTGTGTGTGTGTGTGTGTGTGTGTGTGTGTGTGTGTGTGTGTGTGTGTGTGTGGTTGGCAGGTGAATGCACTTGGACATAAAAAAATATATAGTATTTTGGTGTGTCCAGCTAAATTTGGGTTGGCCCGGATGTACGGCATCCCCTCAGCAGCCCATGACGCCTCGAGTGGATACACACAACTTTAGCCTTGATTTTTGACCTTCTGTCAAATCAATTAGTTGAGTTAAGACATGTAGTCAAGTCAAGTCAGCTTTTTTGTCAATTTCTTCATATATACTAGACATGCAGAGGAATCAAAAGGACGTTTCTCATAGAGTCACATGTGCAGCCATCTTTTCCTCCTCTTATTTTACCACAGGAAATTGTCTCAGCAGCAATTGGTGGCTGACAGACCACCTCTGAGTGTCTTCAGAACGCTACAGACTGGCACATTGGAACGAGTTGTAAGTTTCTACTCGTCTCATCGTGAACTGGGCTTAAACTACAAGTTTCACTTTGAAGAATGGACGTTGGATTCATTTATGTGGCAACATGCATAATCATTGCCATCGGCCTTCCTTTGACCCTCGTGACCATCCCTGCTCTTTATTCTCAGGTATGAACATTTTGACTGAGATATATTTATTGTATGTTGCATTGTCTGTTGTACAGTCTGTCGGTAAAGGATCTAGAGCTGGGTTGGGTGTCAGGGGTATGAATATATATATATATATATATATATATATATATATATATATATATATATATATATATATATATATAAGATGAGAGAAGATAAGATAAGATAGACTTTATTAATCCCGCACTGGGGAAATTCCTGTGCTACAGCAACTCAAAAGAAAAAAATTACACACATCAGAATAACACAAATACACAATAAGTAGACATAGGCCAACAAATATAAATTAAGTATAATAAATAGAAAAAATAGAATTATTACACAATAAACATCCTTCTATAAACAGACAGCATATAAACACAGTAACTAAATGAATAGAAAGGAAATTTTGCACAGTTGGAGGTGACAGAGTAATAAATAATAAAGCGCAGTGCAGAATATTGTCCAACTTTAGCCCTGCTTTTGGACTTGCTGTCAATTAAATTAGTTGAGTTAAGAGAACTCCTCATAGAGTCACGTGCAGCCATCTTGTCTTCCTCTTATTTCACCACAGGAAATAGTTTCAGCAGCAACTGGTGGCTGACAGACCACCTCTGTGTGCCTTTAGAACGCTACAGACCGGCACATTGAGAGTAGTTGCAAGTTTCTACTCGTCTCATCGTGAACCAGACTTAAAGGGGTGATAGAATGATTATAAGGGGTATTTCACTCTGTTCCTTAAGGTCTCCTATAGGGTATGGAACATTGGTTGGGCTGAAAATTGCCCGGTTGCTATTTTTATGGGTCCTAAACTACCCTGTGAATATGGCCCTATTTTGAATGAGAGCTTTTCTTCCAAATATGGTATGCTCATGAATGTTCAGATGAGCTGCACGCTGATTGGTTGAGCGAACCACATACACACAGAGTGGAGATGAGACAACAGTCTCATGTGTCATTGTTTGTTTGCTATTTGGTTACTAAATTCACTTCTGAAACGTTTTTATGCGAGACATCAACTATATGAAGCTCAAATATGGGCAGTTTTACTAAAATCAATGGCTAATTGCAAATGAAGTAATTAGTAAGGTGCAGATGAATAGAAATGAAATTTTGCACAGTTGGAGGTGACACAGAGTAATAAATAATAAAGCACAGTGCAGAATATTGTCCAGTGCTGGCTCATATTGCAGAAACAGCTAGCAGTGCTACATTATGATGTATGAATTAAAAAGTCTGACTGCTGCTGGAAGGAAGGACCTGTGGTAGCACTCCTTCTTGCACATATATACACACACATATATACAACCCCAAATCAGAAAAAGTTGGGACAGTATGGAAAACACAAATAAAAAAAGAAAGTAGTGAATTCTAAATGTACTTTGACTTGTATTTCATTGCAGACAATACAACAGCACATAATTTAATGTGTTCCTCGTGATTTTTATTGTTTGTTTTTTTCAATAAAACAAAATTCCTATTTTGGTTCTTGCAACACATTTCAAAAAAAGTTGGAACAGTAAAGCATTTACCACTTTGTAATGTTGCCATTCCTTTTCACAACACTTAAAAGATGTTTAGGGACTGAAGACACCAAGTGATGAAGTGTTTCAGGTGTAATTTTGTCCCATTCTTGCTGCAAACAAGTCTTAAGATGGGCAACAGTACGGGGTCTTCGTTTGCGCTTCAAAATGCGCCACACATTCTCTATTGGAGACAGGTCGGGACTGCAGGCAGGCCAGTCAAGTACCCGTATCCTCTTCCTCCACAGCCAGGACTTTGTAATGTGTGCAGAATGTGGTTTTGCATTATCTTGTTTAAATATGCATGGACGTCCCTGGAAAAGATGTCTTCTTGACGGCAGCATATTGTGCTCCAAAATCTCTATGTACTTTTCAGCATTAATGGTGCCATCACAGAAGTGCAAGTTACCTTTGCCAGGGCACTGACACAACCCCATACCATGACAGACCCTGTCTTTTGGACTTGTTGCTGGTAACAGTCTGGATGATCCTTTAGTTCTTTGGTCCGGAGCACACTGCGTCCATTTCTCCCAAAAAATACCTGAAATACTGATTCATCTGACCACAGTACACGTTTCCACTGTGTGACGGTCCATCCCAGATGCCTCCGAGCCCAGAGAAGTCGACGGCGCTTCTGGACACTTTTGGCACAGTACAGTTTTAACTGGCACGTATTGTGGTACTTGACAAAGGTTTGCCAAAGTAGTCCTGAGCCCATGTGGTGATATCGCTTATAGATGAATGACGATTCTTGATGCAGTGCTGCTTGAGGGATCGGAGATCACGGTTGTTCAGCTTAGGTTTGCCCCCTTGTCCTTTACTCACTGAAATTCCTCCTCATTCCTTGAATCTTTCAATTATGTTATGCACTGTTGAAGGTGAAATAAGCAAATGTCTTCCTATATTTCTTTGAGGAACATTGTTTTTAAACATTTCAATAATTTTCTCACGTATTTGTTGGCAAACTGGCGATCCTCGGCCCATCTTTGCTCCTAAAGGACTAGACCTTTCTTGGATGCTGCTTTTGTACCAAATCATAATTACAATCACCTGTTGACATCACCTGTTTCAAATCACACCATTATTTAACCAATTTACCTGATTACTAGCCCTAAATTGCTCCTGTCCCAACCTTTTTTGGAATGTGTTGCAGGTCTGAATGACAGGAAAGGATGTATATTTACAAATGAAATTAAGTTGACCAGACAAAACATGAAATATTTTGTGTTCACACTGTCTGCAATGAAATACAAGTCAAAGTACATTTAGAAATCACCACTTTCTTTTTTTATTTGTGTTTTCCATACTGTCCCAACTTTTTCTGATTTGGGGTTGTATATATATATATATATATATATATATATATATATATATTACAAAAAGAATGTACTCCATAAGTAAGATATACATGAAGCTGATTTGACCCTGAACACATGCTATTAATAATAACTTTATTTATAAAGCACCTGGTACGTCCCCCTTCTAAATGTCTAGGGGAAAAGGGGGAGAAACAATGTGATGATAAACCGGGTGTTTAAAGAACGCAAAGAAACAGAAGGATTCAGATTATTAGACTATTTATTCAAAAATAACATAAACCAAGAATAACCCAACACGACTCCCTGCAAAAACAAGAAGTGAGGAAAAAGAAAGTTAAGCCTACAAAAATAGTGAATCAACAATATATATAAAGAAATATAAAACAGCAAATCAGAGAGAACCACAACTCCTGTTCACGACCGACAGCGACACGCTCTGTACGGCTCTCTGGCCCGCTGGCCTTCCGCCTGCCTCCATCCACGCAGCTTTATCAGCCCCCTAATGAGCAGATATGCTGCAGGTGTGCCCGACCAGCCAGGTGGAGAGGGCGGTACCTGGATCAGGACACAGGAGCACAGGAACACACACACACACACACATGTAACACCCCCTCCCATAAGTGCAAACCCACGGTTTGCTACAGTACTCAACACAAACAATCACTGACAGAACACATAATATAATAGCATTGTCACTAGATTCTTTCACTTCACTTTTCTGCCCCTCGCCCACGGGACAGGGCATCAGCCACCACGTTGTCAGTCCCTTTTTTGTGTTTAATCACAAGGTTATAACCTTGCGCCAACAGGGCCCAACGCATCAGTCGTTGGTTATGGTTGTACATCTGTGATAGAAAGACAAGAGGGTTATGGTCTGTATACACAATGACAGGAGATGAACTACCAACATACACCTCAAAATGCTGAAGTGCGAGAAGCATAGCTAGGGTCTCTTTTTCAATGGTGGAGTAGTTCAGCTGATGGCGCTTGAACTTGGCTGAGAAGTAGCACACTGGATGACCCACGTCATCCTGCCCATCCTGTATCAGTACAGCACCAGCTCCTGAGGCACTTGCATCAACCTCCAGCCTGAAAGGGCGAGAGAAGATGGGCGCTGCCAGGACAGGTGCACTGCAGAGGAGGGACATTGCTGCCTCAAATGCATGTAGACATTCAACACTCCACACAAAAGGAACCTTAGAGCTGCACAGACTGGTTAAAGGATTAACCACCACAGAGAAGTTTTTGCAAAAACATCGGTAATAATCAGCCATGCCCAGGAAACGTCGCAACTCACGCCTCGTTGTGGGAACCGGATGGGATAGCACGGCCGAGATTTTAGCATCTACAGGGCCGAACCTGCCCGTGGCCGACCTGTTTTCCCAAGTAGGTAACCATGGCTTTACCGAACTCATACTTGGCTAGGTTAAGAGTTAAGGATGCATCCACAAGCAGTTGAAACACTTCAGTCAGACTAGCTATATGACTGGCCCAGTCACTCGAGTAGATGACGACATCATCAAGGTAAACATTACAGTTTTTGACGTTTCCCATCACCAAATTCATTAGATGCTGAAATGTTGCTGGCGCATTTCTGACCCCAAATGGCATAACTGTGTATTGCGGGAAGTGGTCTGGGGTTACAAAGGCAGAGATCTCAGAGGCTCTGCATGTTAACGGAACCTGCCAGTACCCTTTCAACAGATGAAGCTTGGTGATAAATGCGGCCGGCCCAATGTTATCAATGCAGTCATCCATGCGGGGCAAAGGGAACAAGTCAGGCACAGTAATGGCGTTAACCTTTCGATAGTCTGTGCAGAAACGTGGAGTGCCATCAGGCTTAGGAGCCAGCACACACGGCGAACTCCAAGGACTACAACTGGCCACAGCTAAACCTTTTCCAACAGGTAGTCAACCTCTTTTTTCATCAGCTCTCTCTTGGCCAAAGGACAACGGTATGCATGCTGTTTAATGGGACGCGCTGTACCAACATCAATGTCATGTTTTAATATGTTTGTGCTAGACGGGACGTCACTAAACAGAGACGGATGGGAGCACATCAAAGATATTATCTCTCTTCGCTGATCTACAGGGAGATAGCTCAGATGGGTGTCTATTTCTGATAAGAACTTTGTGTTACACAGCCTACCACTCTGCTGATCACTGCTCAGCACTGCCAAACCATCGTCAGGCAAGGACAAAACCAAGGAAGTAGATGTTTTATCTGGGGCAGCAGTCTCCGGAGATTTTTTCTGCTCCCCCTGGACAGCTTCTCTGGAATGATAGGATTTGAGCATGTTAATGTGGCACAATCGCACCTTACGTCTGCGCTCAGGTGTGTGAATGACATAGTTTGTGTCGGACATTTTGCTTTTAATGACGTGCGGGCCTGAAAAACGGGCAGAGAGAGCAGAACCAGGGGTCGGTAACAGCACCAGGACTCTCTCACCTGGTTCAAACTCATGCTTAACTGCTTTCTGGTCAAACCGTTCTTTCATGCTCTCCTGAGAAGAAGAGAGCGCCACTTTAGCCAGCGCAGACGCATGATGTAAATGCTTTTTGCACCGTAACACAAAATCCTGCACTGTAGTCTGTGAAGTAGTGTTGCACAAGAACTGATCCTTTAACACCTTCAGTGGGCCCCGCACATGGTGCAAGTTCAGCTGGACTGAACCCTAGCGATTCCTGTTTGGCTTCACATATGGCAAACAGTGTAAAGGGGACACTCTCATCCCATTCTTTCCCTGTATCAAGACAGTATTTCCGCAACATGGACTTCAGAGTTTGTTGCCAACGCTCAAGCGCCCCCCGAGACTGTGGATGATATGCGCTAGAGTGTGAGTGAGTGATGCCTAGAGACTGCAAGGTATGCCTAAAAGATTTTGACAGGAAATTACTTCCTTGATCAGTCTGTACAACATTCGGCAATCCAAATGTAGTAAAGAACTTGGTCAATGCTCTTGTGATGGCAGCTGTGGTAATGGTTCGCAGTGGAATGGCCTCCGGAAACCGAGTGGTAACGCACATTACAGTTAACAAAAACTGGTTACCAGACTTTGTCCTCGGCAATGGACCAACACAATCAACCAATACACGTTCAAAGGGTTCACCGACCGCCGGAATAGGGTGCAAAGGGGCTGGAGGAACAACCTGATTTGGCTTCCCCACCACCTGACAGGTGCTACATGTGTTGCAAAAGCGCGTGACGTCGGCCTTCATTCCTGGCCAGAAGAAATGTTTCAGCAGACGGTCATAAGTTTTAGTGATGCCACGGTGACCAGACCAGGGATGTTCATGGGCTAATTCTAGCACATGCTGCCGGTACACAATGGGAACCACTACCTGACACACTGAGGCCCAGTCACCATCTGAGCTGGTTACACCTGGTGACGGGATCCATCTCCGCATTAACACTCTGTCATCTACAGTAAACAACTGACTCTCATTACCCTTGTTGTCATCCCCCACCGCTGCAAAACATTTTCTTAACGACGGGTCACCTGACTGGGAACTGACAAGTGCCGCGCGCGTCAGTGGCAGCACATGAGCAGCAACAGGTTCTGCACCACTTTCACGCCTTTCTAGGTCTGCGGTGCAGTTCCCATCTTCCCCCGTAGGTGGCAGCCTGTCCTCAGATAAGGCAGAAGCAAAAACAGTCAGACAGATCAACATCCGGAGCTTGTTTTCTAGCTTGAGCCCTAGTTACCACACTAACTGAGAACACACCAGGGTGACACTGGACCAGATCATTATGCACGGATTTTGCAAGAGGGATGTCAACAACTTCGGGTGATGGATATACTTTACCCCCAGTTATGTCGTTAACCATTATGAAATCCACACCATCAATGGGGAACGAGGAACGCACCGCTACTGGGAAGAAACCAGTTATGAGGTTAGACTTGACGTGAATGCGGTGAAGAGGTGCAGGTACAAAACCCATCCCGATACCTCTTACTGTAGTGCTCACGTTACAGGCGGACTCCTCACTCAAGGCCAGCACTGTGGACAGAATGAATGACTGGGAACCACCTGTGTCCCGCAACACCGAGACAGGACGCTGATCATCCACCCTTCCTGTGAGTGAGACAAATGCAGGGAAAATGAAAGGTTTGAAACATTCATCGGACACAGTTTGAACAGTGAATGGTGAACAACTGGCTACTGTTTTAACCATCCCCACACCCTTGGGCTTGGGAACTGCCGCCTGCTGCTTATGTTTCCACGCATTACAATCGGCAATTAGATGGTCGGCTTTATGACAGAAAAAACATTGCCTATCTGTCTTAGGACCAGAGGAAAATGTACGAGCACGTTGAACACGCGTGTCAACAGACCTAAAAGTTTCACGATGAGCAGACAAATCGTGCCTGATGAAGGCGCCTTTGTGGGTAAGAGCGAACTCATCAGCAAGGATAGCAGCTTGTTGCAGAGTAGATACTTTCTGCTCATTTAAGTACACAACAGTCCGCTCAGGCACACAGTTTTTTAATTCTTCCAACAACATCAGCTCACGAATCGAACCAAGATCATCAGCTTTACAAGCTGAACACCACCGGTCAAACAGCATCCCCTTCTCCCTGGCGAAGTCAGCGTACGTCTGGCCTGCTGTTTTCTTAAGGCTGCGGAAATGTTGCCTGTTATAACCTTAGACGGTTAATAATACACGCACACTTTGAACTGTTAACGGACTTTACTTAACGTTTGCAGCAGCTCTCATACACAGGTGGCAACACACAGAGAGGACAACACATGTGCACAGGGCGGGGTCACCCTCTTAACCTCCCTGGGGGGAACCTTGTTTAAATCATAAAGGTTCCGGGGTGCAGTAGCCTTAAACACTGCGGCACAGTTTCAGTCTGTAACACTTCTCCCCCTTTAAGTGAAAACATAATGTAAACAAATACAACTATGCCACTCAGGTCCCCTTTGTAAACTCATGAACGTACATATTTTCTGTCACGTTACGGCCTTTTTCTAACTTACAGAAATGTGTCTTGCATAACAATTTTAAACAAAAATCTACCAAATGCCTTGTGCTCTAATACCTTAACAATTAACATTTTGTCCTAGCTTTTGGGCCGGTTAACATGTCAGTCTATCTGGAGGCTTGTGCTGCCTCTTAGATCTCCTTAGTCCCACTGTGGGACCAACAGGTCCTGTAGCAGGTTGTGTACTCCCAGCCAAGTTTGGGGTACAGACAGGCTGGTCTACCTGTACAGACTCACTTTGCACAGACAGTCCTTCAGTTTGCTGTGGTGCTACTGGCACCTCAAAATCAGCCACCGAGCTGCCCACACTGTCCTTGCGTGTAACACTCTGAGGCCCCTCCCCTTCAGCCCCACGGCGAGCACGCAGGTGATCCTGGTGCCTGCGGATCTGCCGACCATCCAACAAGTCCACCGTGAAGGACACCGGTCCTGTCTGGCGGCTGATGAGTCCTCGCAGCCAGGGAGGACCCTGAGCAAAGTTCTTGGCAAACACACAGTCCCCAGGCTTAAAAAGCCTCTCTTTAGCATGTTGGTCTCGCCTCCCTATCTGCTCTTCCTGCGAACGGACAACTCTCGCTCCGACGTCTGGGTGGAGCAGATCCAAATGAGATTTGGGCTTCCTCCCCATTAACATTTCTGCTGGGGTTGTATGGGGGGTGATCCTATATTGGAACAAGAAGCGGGAAAGCTGAGTTTCCAGTGTATGTCCTGACATCTTTCATAGACCATCTTTCAGGGTCTCAACGGCTCCTTCTGCTAAGCCATTGGAGGCCGGATGATAGGGAGCCGTGCGGACATGTGGAATACCATTTTTCTCCATGAACTCCTGGAACAACTCACTGGTGAAAGTGGACCCGTTGTCTGTCACAACAGTATCTGGCAACCCGTGAGTAGCAAAGATGCTCCTGAGCTTTTCGATGGTGACTGAGGCAGTAATGTTTGACATGATGTGTGCGTCCAGCCACTTAGAATGCGCATCCACCAGCACTAGGAACATGTGACCAATAAATGGACCAGCAAAATCCAGGTGGAGCCTTGACCATGGACGACCAGGCCACTCCCATGGGTGGAGCGGGGCAGGCGCTGGCATCTTTTGGTTACTTTGACATTGTGCACATGCCTTTACCTTTTCTTCTAGAGCACTGTCCATCCCCAGCCACCACACAAATGACCTGGCAAGGCTCTTCATCCGGGACACGCCAGGGTGGGCGTCATGCAGCTCGTCCATCACCCGTGCCTGCCCTGGGGGTGGAACAATCACTCTGGATCCCCAGAGGAGACAGCCATCCTGGACACTTAGCTCTAGCTGACGCTTGAAAAAGGGCTTAAACTCCACCTGCCCAACAGCTGCTGGCCAGCCCTGCATCACCCATCTCTTAACTTGAGATAACACTGGGTCTCTCTCAGTCCACATTTTTACTTGCTTTGATGTCACTGGAGTGTTAGACAGCCTATCTAACATGAACACCGTCTCTGGGGGCAGGAAAGTTTGGTTTGGTGTGTCTGGAAGAGGGAGTCGGCTAAAGGCATCAGCATTGGCATTTTCGCTGCCCGCCTTATACACTATGTTGTACTTATACGCTGAGAGGGTTAGTGCACAGCACTGTGCTCTTGCTGAAGCCATGGGTGGGGTGCCTTTTGACTCACTGAACAGACCCATAAGGGGCTTATGGTCTGTATAGATGGTAAAGGGACGACTACACAGGTACTAGTGAAACCTTTTCACAGCAAAAACCACAGCTAGTCCCTCTTTCTTTAGCTGCGAGTACCCTTTTTCTGCCGGAGTGAGAGTGCGCGACATATACAATCGGCTTTTCAGAGCCGTCCTCCATCTGGTGCGAAAGGACCGCCCCCACACCATAGGGCGACGCGTCACAGGACAGGATGACATCTCTGTCTGGATCAAAGTGCACCAGCAGTCGATCAGAGTGTAACAGTTCTTTTACCTGCTGGAATGCTGCCTCTTGTGCTCGCTGCCACTTCCATGAGCTGTCTTTATGCAGTAGCTGATAGAGGGGGGCCAGTACAGTTGAGAGGTCAGGTAAGAATTTGCCATAGTAGTTTACCAAGCCCAAGAACAACCTGAGTTCTGCCACATTCTTTAGACTTGGAGCCTCTTTTACTGCCCTCACCTTCTCATCCACAGGAGACAGACCCTGAGCCATAATCCTGTGGCCCAGGTAGGTGACACTTGGAGCTTGGAAAACGCATTTACTGCGCTTCAACCGCAGCCCGGCCTCTGCCATTCTCTTCAACACCTGGCCCAAGTTACTCAGATGCTCCTCCTCTGTTTTCCCGGTGATTAAAATGTCATCCAAGTAGACTGCCACATGGGGAATGTTTTGGAGCAGATTGTCCATGGTGCGTTGAAAGATAGCCGGACTGGATGCAACGCCAAAAACCAAGCGGTTATACTTGAACAACCCTTTGTGGGTGTTGATGGTGACATACTGTTTGGATTTCTCGTCCAACAGCAGCTGTTGGTACGCATAACTCATGTCCAGTTTTGTGAATGTCTTTCCACCTGCCAGGGTAGCAAACAGGTCCTCCACCCACGGCAGAGGGTAGGTATCGAGCTGTGAGGCCCGGTTTGCCGTCAGTTTGTAGCCTCCACAGATGCGTACTTTACCATCATCTTTCAAAACTGGCACAATCGGGGCTGCCCAGTCTGAAAACTCAATAGGCTCAATGACACCTAGCTGCTGGAGCCTCTCCAGCTCCGCCTCCACCTTGGCTTTCATGGCATATGGCACTGGGCGAGGTCTGAAGAAACAGGAGCTAAGCAACCCGACTGGACACTCCTGTCTAACTGAGGGAGTTTGTTAAGAAACAGTCAAGGCTTTACCGTGAGCACCCAGCCGCCAATCCTCACCAACGTCTTTAAACAAAAAGGGATCCCGGACGAGCGCCCAAACTACGTCCCCCTTCTAAATGTCTAGGGGAAAAGGGAGAGAAAAAAAACAGTTTTTACAAAGTGCTTTGGCAGACAAATCAAAGAAAGTCGATAAAGCAGCAGACAGCTAAACATTAATCAATCCCTCCAGAAAAACGTGATTATGCGATCGCAGAATTCAATGCATAATCAGCCAAAGTCTGCATAATGCGGGGGATGCATTTTTTCAAATACGCCGCACTTTCGCCGCATAAATTGCAGATTTCCACGCAAAATATGCGGGGCCTGCATGATTTCATAATCCCCGCATTTTAGTTGCAAAAAAGTCACATATATCTCAGCAGAAAGTTGAAAAATGTTGTGTTTACTTCACACAAGAGCAGCCATTTTCCCGTTGCCATGGGAACGTTATGAAGTGATGTAATTTCGCCTAGTGAGAACACGGTGTTGGGGAATCACTTTTTTTTTTTCTTTTTCATCAAACTGCAGTTTTTGCAAGTTCCCGCAATTTCATCGCATAAAATTGCATAAATACCCCGCATATTCCATCACATTTATTAAGAAAACGTGCCGCATAATAAAAGGATATTTTCCTGCAACAATCACAAAAAAACTCTGCATTTTTCTGGAGGGACTGATTAATGACACAAAATTGGGTAACTAAAAACAAGAAGATTAAAGACGCAAAACCCGGTACTAAGAAGACAAGATAAGCATATAAATATAAGCAATAAAACAATAAAAAATCAAGAGCAATAAAAGGTCAAAAGAGACAATAAAAACAGACATCATATGAACATAAAATGGATGGAATGGAAAAATGATTTTGAAAAGTGATTTAAAAGAGTTGTGAAAACATGTGAAAGCACGGGTTTGATTCTTAGTCAAAGGAAACAGGACTGAACATGTTTTTTCATGTGTGGGTGAAATGTTAAATCTGAGTCAAATACCACTCCTAAATGTCTGGCAGTGGGGGGCCGGGGTTCAAACCCGACCCGGGGACCTTTGCTGCATGTCATCCCCCCTCTCTCCCCCCTTTCCTGTCTTCAAGCATATCTATCAATTAAAGGCCATGAAACCCCAAATAAAACTTTTTGCACTTTTAAGTATTTTGCACACAGCGTTATATTGTAAGGTTCTGCATCTTTCACTGCAGAGAAAAGAAGTAGGGAGACCAGGTATGGTTGTAACACTTTTTTCTTCAGCACCTAAAACTACCTTTTTTCTTTAGCTACACCTCTGAAACTTTTAGGCAAAGTTACCCACATTTGTCTACTACAAATGGCAACAATTTAAATTTCTTCAACTATATCGCAGACTTTGTGAGATGATGACAAATGCAAGGTGGTCCTTTGTTACAACCTACCCCACTACTGGGGTAGGTTGTAACACATACTGGGGTAAGTTGTAACAAGTAGACAAAATGAACAAAAACTAAGGGTACTCAAGTGATATGCCACAACAACAGTTTTATTTTAAATGAATGGCTGCAACAATAAAATAATGTGTGAATATGAGGAGTGTGTGCAGGGTTCAAAACGTAGTTTTTTGTCCACCTGCCAAATGGCTCGGGAATGTTCAGATTTTACTAGCCACTGAATAGATTGCCATTGTATTTTTGGCTGGTGATGTGTGTGTGTGTGTGTGTGTGTGTGTGAGTGTGTGTGTGTGTGTGTGTGTGTGTGTGTGTGTGTGTGTGTGTGTGTGTGTGTGTGTGTGTGTGTGTGTGTGTGTGTGTGTGTGTGTGTGTGTGAGAGAGAGAGAGCAAATTAACATGAACATATTTACCCCCATTCCACAGAATGAACAAATGAAATGCATTCTTAAGTCACAATGGTGACAAGAACAAACAAATGAAATGCAATGTTAATCAGAGTCAAAATGGTGACAAGTGAAATTGGTCAGGCCTGGAGTGCATTTCTGGTGGACCCAAAAGCTACATAAAACACACTTGACCCGAACTTAATGGTTGTAACACGTTCATAACACGTGTTACAACCTACCCCGCCACTGTCACCCATTGTTTAGCTAGCTGTATTAGCATGGTGCTTTGAAATTAGCAGGAGGTGGATACACCATTCTTTACTATAGAAACTACAGTTTGACCTGATATAACTCATACAACATCATCTACAACGGTAGAAGTAATAGACAAAATATTATCTTTTTTTTGTTTTACTTTCTTGCCTCAGAATTCGATTTTCTGCTGTAGCTTCAGGAGACGTAGCAACACAGACTCGAAAACCTCCATGTGGGATCGTAAAGGAAGCCTGAGGAAACTGAAACTGTCACATGACTCCTAGCTTATCCCTGATTCGTGGAACTGGTAGTGTTACAACTATCCCTGTGTTACAACCATACCTGGTCTCCCTAAAGGAAAACATGTTATATAGTCAGTATATTAAACACAGGTTGTTAACATTAAGGTAGTAGGTTTAGACTGCACTGCCAATGCTGAGCAGTGCTAGATGACATCTGGGAGGAGGTGAAGTTCAGAACATGTTTACAACTGCTCTCTTTACTTTGACCAATGTTTTTTCCTGCAGGTGAGAAATGATCATGTTGCTCCGATCTACGTCATCAACCTTCTCATATCTGACCTCCTTCAGTACTGCTGCATGATCCTTGCTGTGGCCCATGATGGCTGGACAATATATATCTTCGCATTTATTTACTTCTATAGCCTGGCAGCTAGTCTTGGCTTCATGGTGTGCATCTCCCTGGAAAGGTATCTATCTATCCAGTATGTGTGTAGCTACTTCTGTGTCTGACCGTTGTATGACTACATCATTCTGAAGCAGTATATCTTGTATTACAGGTATTTGGTCACCGTCTTCCCAGTGTGGTACAGCTGCAGACGAGGCATCAAGAGCTCTGTGGTGATCTGTGTCATGGTCTGGGCCCTTTCTGCTCTCCATCCGCTCACTTTATTTTTCAGTCATTATGTAGTTATCAGCATTGTCTTTGCCTTCCTTCCTCTCCCACCGCTTATATTGTTCCTGGTTGGGACCCTCAAAGCCCTGTCTGCTTCCATCTCGGTCCCAGCTGACGAAAAACGACAAATTGTAGGAACTTTGGTCCTGGTGCTGCTAATTTACATGCTGCTGTTCCTGCCCATCATCATTTTGATAGTGTTTAATAGTTTTCTAACCATCTCACCAACTCTTTTGGAACTGTCCTTTATGTTTCTCAGGCTGAGTCCTCTTGCAGACTTAGTTCTGTATATTTTCATGAATAAAGGGGCCGTAGACAAGCTTTTGGCCTCTCTGTGTTGTTGTAGAATGGAAAGCAATGATGACATAGACTTAGCTGTAATGTCTACAGTTACTTACCACAACACGCCCAGTAAAATACCATAATTATCTTTTCCAGTTCATTACTGTAATATGCATTTAATTATGGGTATTAACATTTCATTTACAGTGACTTACTGTATGTTTTGAATTTGCGGTAGTCTGCTGTGAAACAACAGCAGTAGTGCTACTGTAGTTGAATGAGACAGACTTAATTAAAGTTGTTAGTTAATGTTATAGATGCATAGAAATAAAATGGAAAAATAAAATATCTATAAAATGAAATACATTTTATTTGTTTTGCTTTTAGCAGTGAAAGTAATTTAAAAATGTGTTTTTCAGCCGTGTAAATAATTTACTGAAAATTGTAGAGAGAAACAAGAAAAGGATTACGGATATAAATGCTTGACCGCCAGATTTGAACTCTGACCTCACGACTTCAAAAGAGTAGCGTGTAGATACTTCAGAGGCGTTTAAAGGAGTACCAGCTGTGACTGCGCGATGTGAGTCGAGTGGTGATTTGAGTCGCGCATGCGTCACTTTGCGACAAGTAGCCTACAAGATGCTAACGGCGTGCTAAAACATTTTTGAAATGACTGCTGGCTACAAGTTAGCAATCAAACATAAAGTCTGTCACTTGAATGGCGTTTTGAGCTAACGTTAGCAATCACACAATCATAGATAGCTAAAACCTTTTTGTAATGATTTCCATCTTCTGTTATTGTTTGTAAAGAGAAAAGTGTATTATTTTATGGATTTCACAAATTTCAGTAAGACATGTTATGCCGTAAACAGTTTAAATCTCCCGTCTGAAAACATTTAAATGGTAACTACATTGTTCAGACATGTATTTGCCTCTGAAGGCTGTCCAGTGTTTGCCGCATACTTAAACATGGTTGTAGTATTGCTTGTGTGTCACTTTTGTCTGTTTTTTTTGCACTTTCAGACTTAAAACTATCTTGGTCTTGGTATTTGTACCTGTATAATACGAAAATAAAAATGTATTGCTTTTTTACATGGACTAAAGTCATTTATTTGGAATTTATTAAATTCAATAGCATTTATGTAAAATAATCAATAGTTTGTACTGCCAATGCCAAAGAGTGTAATATACTGTGAACCACAATTACAGTAAAACTATAACACAGCAAGACAATTACAGTATCATTTAGCAAATTGTAATTATTATTATTATATATATATTATTATAGTTATACTGTAAAACTAGTTACAGTAAGGGTATTATACTACTGGGGCCTCTTCTGTTTAACATCTACATGCTTCCACTGGCTCAGATTATGGAAAACAACAAAATAAGTTACCATAGTTATGCGGACGACACGCAAATTTACGTAACCTTATCGCCAGGAGACTATAGTCCTATACAAACACTGACTAAGTGCATTGAACAAATTAACGACTGGATGTGCCAGAACTTTCTTAAACTAAATGAAGAAAAAACTGAGGTGGTTGTTTTTGGAGCAAAAGAGGAACGATTACAAGTCAGCGCTCAGCTTCAAACGACAATGTTAAAAACAACAGACAAAGCCAGAAATCTTGGTGTAATTATGGACTCAGACCTGAATTTCAACAGCCACATTAAGACAATTACAAAGTCATCCTATTACCACCTTAAGAATATATCAAGGGTAAAGGGACTTATGTCTCAGCAGGACTTGGAAAAACTTGTCCATGCTTTTATCTTCAGTAGACTGGACTACTGTAACGGTTTCTTTACAGGTCTCCCTAAAAAATCAATCAGACAGCTGCAGCTGATTCAGAACGCTGCTGCTCGAGTCCTCACTAAGACCAAGAAAGTGGATCACATCACTCCAGTTCTGAAGTCTTTACACTGGCTTCCTGTGCCTCAGAGAGTTGATTTCAAAATACTTTTGCTAGTTTATAAATCATTAAACGGTTTAGGTCCAAAATACATTTCTGACCTGCTAGTAAACTACGAACCATCCAGACCTCTCAGGTGGTCTGGGACAGGTTTGCTTTCTGTCCCCAGAGTCAGAACTAAACAGGGGGTTTACAGCATTTAGTTTCTATGCTCCACATATCTGGAACAAACATCCAGAAAACTGCAGGTCTCAGTTCTTTTAAATCAAGGCTGAAGATCTTTCTTTTTGATGTTGCCTTTCGTTAAATAATTGTCCATTTCTTATTCTTAAGTTGAATTGTTGAAACTGTATGAAAATCTATATAAGCATATAAAGAGAAATTACAACCCCAAATCAGAAAAAGTTGGGACAGTATGAAAAACACAAATAAAAAAAGAAAGTAGTGATTTCTAAATGTACTTTGACTTGTATTTCATTGCAGACAATGTGAACACAAAATATTTCATGTTTTGTCTGGTCAACTTAATTTCATTTGTAAATATACATCCTTTCCTGTCATTCAGACCTGCAACACATACCAAAAAAGGTTGGAACAGGAGCAATTTAGGGCTAGTAATCAGGTAAATTGGTTAAATAATGATGTGATTTGAAACAGGTGATGTCAACAGGTGATTGTAATTATGATTTGGTACAAAAGCAGCATCCAAGAAAGGTCTAGTCCTTTAGGAGCAAAGATGGGCCGAGGATCGCCAGTTTGCCAACAAATACTTGAGAAAATTATTAAAAACAATGTTCCTCAAAGAAAGATAGGAAGACATTTGCTTATTTCACCTTCAACAGTGCATAACATAATTAAAAGATTCAAGGAATGAGGAGGAATTTCAGTGCGTAAAGGACAAGGGCGCAAGCCTAAGCTGAACAACCGTGATCTCCAATCCCTCAGACGGCACTGCCTCAAGAACCGTCATTCATCTACAAGTGATATCACCACATGGGCTCAGGACTACTTTGGCAAACCTTTGTCAAGTCCCTCAATACGTAGTTACATCCACAAATGCCAGTTAAAACTGTACTGTGCCAAAAGGAAGCCCTATGTTAACAGTGTCCAGAAGCGCCGTCGACTTCTCTGGGCTTGGAGACATCTGGGATGGACCATCACACAGTGGAAACGTGTACTGTGGTCAGATGAATGTATTTTTTGGGAGAAATGGACGCTGTGTGCTCTGGACCAAAGAAGAAAAGGATCATCCAGACTGTTACCAGCAACAAGTCCAAAAGCCAGGGTCTGTCATTGTGTCAGTGCCCTTGGCAAAGGTAACTTGCACTTCTGTGATGGCACCATTAATGCTGAAAAGTACATAGAGATTTTGGAGCACAATATGCTGCCTTCAAGAAGACATCTTTTCCAGGGACATTCATGCATATTTCAACAAGATAATGCAAAACCACATTCTGCACACATTACAAAGTCCTGGCTGCGGAGGAAGAGGATACGGGTACTTGACTGGCCTGCCTGCAGTCCCGACCTGTCTCCAATAGAGAATGTGTGGCGCATTTTGAAGCGCAAAATGCGACAACGAAGACTGCTTACTGTTGCCCACCTTAAGACTTGTTTGCAGCAAGAATGGGACAAAATTACACCTGAAACACTTCATCACTTGGTGTCTTCAGTCCCTAAACGTCTTTTAAGTGTTGTGAAAAGGAATGGCAACATTACAAAGTGGTAAATGCTTTACTGTTCCAACTTTTTTTGAAATGCAAGAACCAAAATAGGAATTTTGTTTTTTGATAAAAATCATGAGGAACACATTCAATTATGTGCTGTTGTATTGTCTGCAATTATATACAAGTCAAAGTACATTTAGAAATCACTACTTTCTTTTTTATTTGTGTTTTCCATACTGTCCCAACTTTTTCTGATTTGGGGTTGTACAAAGTAAGACTGGTGGGACCGGCCCGTTCTGGGAACAGCGAGGATTGCAGGTGGATTACGTGTATAGAGCAACATCTTATACATTGTCCTATACTAGCACCATAAAATCTCTTATTTTATCTGCTTTTATATTTTTAACTGCTCTTTAATTTCTTATACTGCACTGTAACTTTTTTTCTTGTATTTTAATTGTTTTCATGTAAAGCACCTGCTGCTGAAATGTGCTATACAAATAAAGCTGCCTTGCCTTACTGTAAAACTAAGTTACAATATTATACTACTGTAAAACTAAGTTACAATATTATACTACTGTAAAACTAAGTTACAATATTATACTACTGTAAAACTAAGTTACAGTAAGGGTATACTACTGTAAAACTAAGTTACAATATTATACTATATATTATATATATACTATATATATATATATATATATATATATATATATATATATATATTATATGCGGTAAGGGCATCATAGTGTAAAAAACACGTTGTCGGTGAGTTACTGCATATATGTAAATGTAAATGTACTGTATTTATATAGCACTTCTCCAGTCTTAACAACTACTCAAAGCGCAATATACAATAAAAAGTCTAACAGTGACCAGTATGAATGATGACGACATGTCCACAGTCGACTCCATGTAGGCTGAGAAAGAAGGTGAGATAAAAAAGAGGAGAAAACACAAGCAGAAATATAGAAAAATAGACAGATTCTGTCACCTACTGATATGATTTCCAATAAAACTCCTAACTGAAGATACATGGAAGCCTTGTCTTTATATGCTGTGCTTTCTGCTTCTGGGAATGTTTTGGTCAACTTGCTCTGGTTTATTGTGATGGCTTCAACAGATGTTAATCAAATGTGTTTTTATTAGATTGTTAGCTGTAACTGTCTGTCCATCGTTATTAGAAGCAGAGCAGATATGTTATTTTAATAATCTGGAACTGAACTTAACTGAAATGTCCAGCAGATGGCGATCTAGTACAACCTGAAGTCTTTTTTAACATCCCTGCTATGTGTTATGTGTTTCTCAACAAGGTCAAGTAAAGAAAGCAAAAATCATCTTTACAAAAATAAATACTGGGTTTTAAATCATAAAGTATTTCAGACAGTAACTGAATATGGAACATGCTCTGGATGACATTGTCATTTTGTTTCTTCCTTAAATTAGACAAACTCCATAGACCACTTTTCAATTTAACTATTTGTTAAGGGGAACATAAAATGCACCTTCTGTTTAATGGATCCATAGTGAGAGCAACCATAAATAAACCAATCTGAAAATTACAAGTGTAAAGTGCTGTCTACTCTCATAACAATATTCCTTTTGCAAAACTATGTAGGTGAAAATGGGGTCATCCCTATGTTCCCCGGTTAGGGTTAAGGTTAGGGTTAGGGTTAAGGTTAGCCCAAACAGCCCATAGGTCTACATAGACCTATTTGTACGGCCGTTTGATTACCTTGTTCAAGTCTTTAGGATCAAGGCATATCCTCAGTTTGCCTGTGCGTGGTTTTTCTGCTGCTACCATTGAGTTGACCCATTCAGTTGGTTCGGTGACTTTTACGATGATCTTTTCTTTCTCCTTGCTCTGTAGCTCATCCCGCAGGCGATCACGTAAAGCAATGGGAACACGTCTTGGTGGGTGAACAACAGGCACTGCATTGGGGTCAATGTGAATGGTACATTCACCAGGGAACAGTCCTATCCCTTTAAAAACGTCTGCAAACTCCTCCATTACAGACACTTCTTGTTCAGCAGACACAGAGAGAATGAGCTTGATCAATCCGAACTCCAGGCATGCTTGTAATCCTAGCACTGGTGGTGCATGTGTGTCTACAACATGAAATATTAGCATCAACTGAATGTCCCTGTATTGGCATTTCATGTTGTACTTGCCTCTAACTACAAGTTGCTCTCCACCATAGCCATAAAGTGGGCGCATTGAGGCCTGAAGAACATTCTGTATTCCTGTTAAGCTGAATCTCAGGAATGAGTCACAAAGGACTACACTTCCCAGAGTGCACCAGCAACTCAAACCGGCTGCTTGTCACCTGGTCAGTAAGTGTCACTGATTTAGAGCACCTGTTAAAGCATAAAGGAAAAACAAACTTCAGAGAAGACGCTCCAAGTTACTCGTAGGTTCAGTCCAAAGACGCCAATGGTCGGTAAAATGTTTTATTTACCTTCATGTTGTTTGAAATGCTGCTTAATATGTTTGAGGTGTGTTGTGTAGATTGATTGATTAATTGATTAAGGAACATATTGCAGCATTAACTTCATTGGGTTTGTGGTAAATGGGTTTGTGCTGTGGTGGAAAATACCCAGGGTGCAGCAGGTGTAGATTAATTAACTGTTTTAGAATAATTGAAGATGAAACAAGTAACAAGAAATAGTAGACTGAAACCAATGTAGGTTTTTGTAATTTATTGAAGTACATATATTCTGCGCAGAATAGGAGAACTCGTTCACAAGATGCACGCAGCAACATGTGGAAGAGTCTTCAAAGTTCACATCAAGAACATCAGCTTAAATACACAGATAAGAGAGAGGGAGTGACATCGCTTTAAGCACACAATTCAATCTAATAACAAATGAAGATAGACCTTCTGGTCTGTCTGGTTCACAGGGATGTTATGTCGTATAACCTGTAGAGACCTTGTGACTACGGTTGTATCTCAGTAAACCTAGGTTGGCTATTTTCTCACAGACAAATGTATTTAACTTCTCCTTGGGGGAGACATAACAAGAGCACATACAGAAATAAAGAGAGTTACTTGGGTAAAATATAATTTTGCCATCACAGTGCTAAAATAATATTTTAGTTTAAGTTTGAGAAAGTATAAGATATAAAAGGATAGTACAAAGTTAAAAATGTTAAAATTCTGTTAAATGTTAAAACATTGCTAACAAATTTGGAGGAAATGCTTGAAATTATCTTTTCTTTGTTCCATGTAATTCATTTAACTTATTTAGAATGTTTAATTGTTTAAACTCAATTCGTTCATTAAAAATATAATTAAAATGTTGTTTAAATGTTTTAAAATGGTAACTTTTTGTTCTGTCTTTAAAGGTTTACAACTTAACCTAATTTACCGAAGAGACCAGTCAACTGACAAAGCAAACTAAAAATAAAAGTGATTGAGTTGGAAATTTGAGTTGTCCCTGTGTCCTTTGGAAGGTGAACAAGAGTAGGACTTGATCATTCCCAATCCTTGAAAGTATGTGTGGGAATGACATTAGCTGAGGCCTCAGTGTCCAACTCGCGTTTTGATTTGGTCCCACGTAAATTTGCAAAAGCCTGTTCACTATCTTGAGAACTGTTTCCTTTTGGTACTGCATCAATAAACAAATCTTCACTGTCTGCATATTGGTCTGGTTAATTTTCACTTACTGCATGGACTCCTTTTCCTTGCTTGGAACGAGCTGTTTTGCTGGGCAGCTGTTCGCGTCATGGGCCTTATTTCCGCAGTAGCCGCAGGTTTTAGCACAAACGTGGTAGTCGGCTGGCTTGTGTTGGCGCGCTCTCCAAGCACCTTGCTAGTGATACTTCTTGCCAATTGCATGACCCGCCTGTTCATGTGAACTGTTGCTGCCTTCTATTGTCTTAAATTGCACTTGTGCTATTTCATGAGACCTAGCAATGTCTATTTCTTTATTCAGCGTCAAATCAGATCTGACATTAAGCAGCTTTTCACGAACTTTAGGTGAATGGATGCCAAACTACTACTTGATCCCTTATCATCTCTTCACTGTTAGTATATCCACAGTCCTTCACAAGCAGACTCAATTCTGTGACAAACTGTTCAAAAGGCTCAGTAGCTCCCTGTATCTCTCGTGGAATTTGTAGCGTGCGAAAATGACGTTGGACTTTGGCATTACGTATGCTTCAAAACGCTCATAGTATGATTTTAAAACCTTTGCTTCTGCCTCCGTTAATGTCCATGTATTAGAGATGTCTCTACCTTTTTCTCCGACCCACAGAAGAACATAACTGCACTTCTCGTCTCCTGGTTTCTTCTTAAATGGACCAGTAAACATCAATTCCACATGAAGATTGAACTTGCGCCATGCTACGGGCAGGTTGATAGCATCCCAATCCAGAGACGTCCATTCTGTTTGAGTCGTCTTCACTCTTTCACTCTGACACCATGTCTTGTTCTGTACTGCATGTACAAACATGTAGAATCACACTGACGTGACATGAACTGGGTTTTATTCATGTGAAACGTGTCTCTGCTCATCGTCTACTCAAGTTACACACTGAGCATTCTCAGTTTACAAATCATGACGTGCTGTAATAATGACTCACTGTAAGATGCAATCTACATTGACTGGTAATTTTAAAATATGGTTGAAAGAAGTAAAAATGTATCCAAAACTTTAAAAAATGATTACTTTTATTATTGTGTAATGTAAGGACTTTACCTGTTTTGCCAGTCAAATTCACTTCCCTGAGTGCATATTGATTGATTTATACTGTCACATTCTGGCCATTTTTCTTGGAAAGCCTGACACTCTGGCCCTCATGTACGTACATTTGTGAAAGTAGCGTTATCAGCGCCATGGCCAACCCGCAGAGAGCGCACGCTGAGATACATCAGCTTACGTCGTATTTACCAAACCTGCAGTTCATCAGGTAATCAGCACCTTTCTCCGCCCACTAGACCGTAGATTGCGCTCCACCTGTACGGTCCAAGCAGCGCATCCAGTTGTAATTTTGCTGAGCTGCTGTTGTTGGGTTGTGTTGGGGTCGTGGTTGTTATTTCGGCATTTAATGGAAATGTATGTATTGGCTAGTGCGCTGTAGCAAAGAGTTGTGTACGGTACTTGTGCTATGATACGGCTGAGTGCAGACTGGGATATTCCCACTGCTGATGCTATGACTGTTGGAAATGATCCTGATGCCAATATTTGTAATGTAGCGAGGAGTTTAACAACTGCTGGGATGGAATGTGAACGCTGAGTCGGAGATTCAACGTCATCTTTGATTGTTTCCAGTAACTCTAATATTGCATGGCTGCTTCATCTGTAACGTTTACTGATTTTGTGTTCACTCCACTGAGAAAGTGTGATCCTTGTGGCAAAAATCCTTTCAGCTCGTCTCCTTGGCCTATGCCTCCGTCTTTCTCAGATTACTGCTGCCATTTCACCAGGAGGCATATGAGAGGAAACCTGTTTGCTTTTAAGAGGAGGACAATTTTCACCGCAAAATAGAGGCGCGCTTCCACGGGTGGATTTTGTATACTATGGAATACATAATTAGGCGCACTTTATGCTTCCCCTCCCATCTCTTTATGGGAAACTCCCACTTTCCCCTTCAACTTCCCATGAATGCATGATACGGAAAAGCGCAAATTGCCATTTTCAGTCCCCGCTACAGGCAGTCTGCGCTTTTACCTCAGTGCGGCCTGTTTGTACATACCTCACCATGCTTTTACGCGCACGTTGTGAACAAAATACGCCTGAAGTGGGCTCGAAAGTGTTAGTACATCTGGCCCTCAGTGCACTGAAAGGTGATGTGAACACACCAATCACACTGGCTTCCCATTTAGCTCTGTGTCCATTTCTCTCCTTTTTAAAAGAAATGCATGAACAGTAACCTATGATTGACAGTGTGTAGCCTGTAGGTAAGTATGCAGGGTCTGTAACAGCATATCCAGCATAGGGCCAGCTACTCTTATTAGTACAGCGCTAGTCTAATTCAACAACGGTACATTTAATGGATTGCTCCGGAAGTTGGGATGTTAGAAGTCCGGATGTCCCCCACTTTCTGCTTTTTTGAGGTAACTTTAAACTCTGGACCGAGCAACATTAACCAGAACCTCTGAGTAACGTTACAGGCTGAAAATGGCAAGTTTTAAGGAACATTTGGATCGTGCAACAAGGCAGGCCTGCCTGGTTCTGGTTCTGGGAATGATTTTCAAGTTCCTTCCTGAGATCATATAGTAGCTGCATCCAGGGCTTAGCGTTGTCCAAGACTATTCTGATTGGTTTAAAGAAATGCCAATGACCCAGAGCAAGTTTTTCTCCCATCCAGGAATGTTGTGTGGAAGGGCCAGACCTTCCTCCGCAGCGCTGTGGAGATGGAGATAAGAGACTACAGCGCCATCCCCAGTGGACAGTGCCGGTCCTGACCTCCATGGGGCCCTAAGCCCTCCTACCTGACCCATGAGCCATAAAGACCATTTGCCTTTGACACAGCTAACACCTCAGTGCTCCCACTACCGTCCTCCCTCTTTTAAAACAGTCTAAGAATAAGTACACATACAGAACAGCATGAGGCATAAACACACAATATTTATTGAATTGAATATTTTCAATAGAACCAAACTGAAAGAAGTGAATATTAACATTAAAAACAATAGACTGTAATTATTCTAGACTTCACAATATTTTACAATTAGCTTTGTATATACAGTGTGTACGCCTGGAGATTATGGCTGAAACTAGTTTAATTGTCAATAGACGGCTATACTGGGTCTGTGTGTACTGGGTCTGTGTGTACTGGGTCTGTGTGTACTGGGTCTGTGCTAGTACTGGCTGAGGCTGGATGTCACGGTGGCCGACGGGCAAACGCCCTGCAACTTAAAACACATGCAAATGGATGAAACACAAGCAAATTAAGAAAACAACTTCATTCTTTTGACACAACCAAATACATAAACAATGCAAAAAGGAAAGCACACAAACCCTGAAAACAAATGCAACAGAAAAACGCTGCATCCAGCTTACACAACGGAAGTTCTCCAGGACTCTAGAAGCTGTTCCAGCTTGATTTTGACCCCACCGGGAGGAGCCGTCTGCCTTTTTATTAGAGTTGGGTATGGCTGCAGCCTGGAGACCTCCCGTCTCATGCATCCCGTCCATAGACTGTATATTAAATTAATATTATTATTATTATTATTATTAATAGAATATAATATATTAATAATATACAGTCTATGCTCCCATCTCCTCCCGGCTGGTGCCGTCCTTGCGCTTCGACTTTCCAAAATAAAAGCTCGTGTCTGGTCCGATGTCTTCGTACTTTATTGGTGTTTTGGATATTTTTGAACTTTTTTGAACTAACCAGTACGGCAATCTTTTTCAGCAGATGTCTTACTTACAACACGATGGAGGTAGCAAAGCAGTTTTGTGTTTATATATGTTGTGAGGGCGGGAGGGATAGAGATCCTGTCTGTTTTTTGTATTTTTTTGTATTTCAAGATCGAATTGTTCCACAATATGAATACAGATTGATCACTTATTTTGTTGGTAACCGTTGTTGTATGATTACAATATTACTCTTGAGGAGGCCTATGCTTCAGTGATGGGACCTCGAAATTAAACCCTTTCATGTAATATGGCTTAAACAAACGTCAACTTAAATGCTGATTTTAAATGTTTTATTACCACGAGTTTACAGACACGTCTCTGCTGATTGAGTATCAGCTGTGACCTGAGCCGAGATACACCCACCAAACAAGAGAAAACATATCTCAAACAAAGGTCAAGCAAAATGGCGTGATATCTTAGTCCTGTTTGTCTGCAGGATGTCAGCAACAGCACGAGACACCATGAGAGTGAGGTCACAATAACCCACAATGTCAGACTCACCTGAACCGTCCAGCCTCCTCCAGCTTCACCTGTCGTCTCTGTTTGATCACCTGCACCTCTTGGTCATTAAAACTGTTTTGTTTAACCTTTTAACTGCTTACGAGTCTGTATTGTGGGTCCAGTTAAAAACTATTGCTAAGCCTAACATTTTCAGGGCACCAAACCCAAGAGTGCCACTCACAATCATCTCAAATTTCACAAAGTACGACTTGTGGAACCTCCTTTGTGCGATCGCCCACTACTGAAGAATGTGTGAGCTGAGCAGGAAACGGACGGTTCTGGTGAAGGAAACTCATCAGGTTGTGGTCCTGCAGCTTTCAAAGGCAGCGGGTAGGTTTCAAATGGAAATGAAAACTTCTGCCTAACTTCCCTTCAATTCAGATTTGATGTGTGAAAAACATATGTGACTGTGTAACTAATAAGTATTTACAGTGATGTGTGGCATACTGTATCTCAGCTGTCATCATTTCTTGAAGAACTACAAAGACTTGTGTGTATTGTGACAGTGTGATGATTGATACACCCAGTCTCCCAGTTATGTCACCCTAGACGGGTTACAGTCAGTCAGTTATAAAATATCCACATACAAAAAGATGAGGATACACACAACTTTAGCCCTGATTTTCAACTTGCTGTCAATTCAATTAGTTGAGTTAAGAGAACTCTTCATACATGTAGTCAAGTCAAGTCAGCTTTATTGTCAATTTCTTCACATATACTAGACATGCAGAGGAATCGAAAGGATGTTTCTCATAGAGTCACATGTGCAGCCATCTTTTCTTCCTCTTATTTTACCACAGGAAATAGTTTCAGCAGCAACTGGCTGACAGACCACCTCTGAGTGTCTTCAGAACGCTACAGACCGGCACATTGAGAGTAGTTGTAAGTTTCTACTTGTCGCATCGTGAACTGGGCTTAAACTACAAGTTTCACTTTGAAGAATGGAAGATTACTACGATTACAACAATTCACAGGACTACAGCTCTTATTACAACGACGACTACAATGATTATTATGGAGTTGGATTCATTTATGTGGCAACATGCATAATCATTGCCATCGGCCTTCCTTTGACCCTCGTGACCATCCCTGCTCTTTATTCTCAGGTATGAACATTTTGACTGAGATATATTTATTGGATGTTGCTTTGTCTGTTGTACAGTCTGTCTGTAAAGGATCTAGAGATAAGATAAGATCAGATAAGATCAGATAAGATCAGATAAGATCAGATAGACTTTATTAGTCCCTCACTGGGGAAATTCCTGTGCTACAGCAGCTCAAAAGAAATAATTTACACACATCAGAATAACACAATACACAATAAGTAGACATAGGCCAAAAAAATATACATTAAGTATAAGAAATAGAAAAAATAGAATTAGTTATAATAATAATAGTAATAAATCAAACATATTTACACAATAAAAATCCTTCTATAAACAGACAGTATATAAACACAGATTTAAAATAGAAATGAAATTTTGCACAGTTGGAGGTGACAGAGTAATAAATAGTAAAGCGTAGTGCAGAATATTGTCCAGTGCTGGCTCATATCGCAGAAACAGCTAGCAGTGCTACATTATGATGTAAATTATAAATGTAAATTCTTCTTGCACATATATATATATATATATATATATATATATATATATATATATATATATATATATATATTACAAGAAGAATTTACTCCATAATTAAGATGTAAATGAAGCTGATTGGACCCTGAACACATGCTATTAATAATAACTTTATTTATAAAGCACCTCTAAAAACAGAGTTTACAAAGTGTTTTGGCAGACAAATCAAAGTAAAAGCAGGAAATCCAGAAGTTGTTAAAGCAGCAGACAGCTAAACAGTGGGGCCAAATATTAATGAGACAAAACTGGGTAAATAAAAACAAGAAGATAAAAGATGCAAAGAAGACAAGATAAGCATATAAATATAAGCAATAAAACAATAAAAAATCAAGAGCAATAAAAGGTCAAAAGAGACAATAAAAACAGACATCATATGAACATGTCTATAAAAATGGGTTTTTAAAGTGATTTAAAAGAGTTGTCCAAGTTGGTCCAAAGTCGAGGGGTCCTGATGGCAAAAGCACGGCCACCTTTAGATTTAAGCCTGGACAGAAGGGCCCCACCCGAGGATCCAAGGCCTCAAACTGGCTCATATGGGGTGAACAGCTTTATAGCTAGGAGCCTGAACCAGACGACCTTAAAAAGTAATCAATAAAATCTTAAAATCAATTCTAAAACGAACAGGGAGCCAATGGAGCGAAGCCAGGATTGGGGGTGATGTGATGTTCTTTAACTGGACCCCTAATGCAGACTCTTTTTGCGTCTGTTACAACCAGTGAGAAGCCGAGCTGAACTAGTTGGAGGCGAGAGACCTTTTGGTCGATGCCAGAAAGGAGCGAGTTACAGTTTGGAGAGGATAAAAGCATGAATGACTTTTTCCAGGTCGGCGTGTGAAAGCACGGGTTTGATTCTTAGTCAAAGGAAACAGGACTGAACACATTGTTTCATGTGTGGGTGAAATGTTAAATCTGAGTCAAATACCACTCCTAAATGTCTGGCAGGGGGGGGCCGGGGTTCACACCCGACCCGGGGATCTTTGCTGCATGTCATCCCCCCTCTCTCCCCCCTTTCCTGTCTTCAAGCATATCTATCAATTAAAGGCCATGAAGCCCCAAATAAAACTTTTTAAAAAGTATTTTGCACACAGCGTTATATTGTGTACAAAAGGTTCTGCATCTTTCACTGCAGAGAAAAGAAGTAAAGGAAAACATGTTATATAGTCAGTATATTAAACACAGGTTGTTAACATTAAGGTAGTAGGTTTAGACTGCACTGCCAATGCTGAGCAGTGCTAGATGACATCTGGGAGGAGGTGAAGTTCAGAACATGTTTACAACTGCTCTCTTTACTTTGACCAATGTTTTTCCCTGCAGGTGAGAAATGATCATGTTGCTCCGATCTACGTCATCAACCTTCTCATATCTGACCTCCTTCAGTACTGCTTCATGATTGTTGAAGTGGCCCGACCTGAAAGCTGGACAATACATAATATCTTCACATTTATTAACTTCTATGGTCTGGCAGCTAGTCTTGGCTTCATGGTGTGCATCTCCCTGGAAAGGTATCTATCTATCCAGTATGTGTGTAGCTACTTCTGTGTCTGACCGTTGTATGACTACATCATTCTGAAGCAGTATATCTTGTATTACAGGTATTTGGTCATCGTCTTCCCAGTGTGGTACAGCTGCAGACGAGGCATCAAGAGCTCTGTGGTGATCTGTGTCATGTCCTGGGCCCTTTCTGCTCCCCATCCTATCATTGTATTTTTCAGTAGTTATGATGTCGGGCAAATCATCAACATTGTCTTTCTCCTCCTTCCCCTCCCACCGCTCATATTCTTCCTGGTTGGGACCCTCAAAGCCCTGTCTGCTTCCATCTCGGTCAAGGCTGACGAAAAACAACGAATTGTAGGAACTTTGGTCCTGGTGTTGCTAATTTACACGCTGCTGTTCCTGCCCAACACCATTTGGGCAGTGTTGTTGAATTTACCACCACCTGTACACATCTCACATATTGAAACTCTTTGGAAACTGTGTACCGTGTTTCTCAGGTTGAGTCCTCTAGCAGACTTAGTTCTGTATATTTTCATGAAGAAAGGGGCCGTAGACAAGCTTTTGGCCTCTCTGTGTTGTTGCAGAATGGAAAGCAATGATGTCATCAGTATACCAGTATGAATGATGACGACATGTCCACAGTCAGCGGAGAAAAGAGGAGAAAACACAAGGAGAAATATAGAAAAATATACAGATTCTGTCACCTACTGATATGATTTCCAATAAATGGAAGCCTTGTCTTTATATGCTGTGTGTTCTGCTTCTGGGAATGTTTTGGTCAACTTGCTCTTCACTGTAATGGCTTCGAGAGATGTGAATCAAATATGCTTTTATTAGTTTGTTAGCTGTAAATAAATGTCTATCATTATTATTCTTTAATCACAGAAGCAGAGCAGATATATTTTGATTCACTGAGCTCATTAAGCCGCCACGCTGTCTTATTCCTAAACCTTTAATTTGTATGTTTATTACAGAAGGAGCATCTTAACACGTCTCAGGCTGTTCTCATCAACCAACAGGTGCAACTTTCAGACAATATCTTTAAGGAAATTAGTTGAAATAATTCTTTTTGATGCCAACTGACAGAAGTGAATTGTTCTAAATCGTAATGACTATGAAAAGCTCCCTGACAGCTGGTGCAGATGTAGTAAAAGTCTTACAGCTATTGTTAATAAAGTTGTGGAGCCTCTTGTTTACTCTCTCAATCTCTCTCTCTCTACTTTGTGGGTCTGCACCTAAAATGAAAAGATTCTAAAATTAAATCTGCTGATAAAAACGATTGACTAACTATTGACCGATTAGTCTTTATATCTATACTGCTTACTCTCTCCAAAGTATTGGGGAGAATTGTGTATTATGTGTATAGTAGACTTAGGCTAATTGCTGGAGCCATTTCATTGGCAACCAGTGTGTGACGCTGGGGGGAAGCCATAGTTTACTAAAGTGAGGACTAAATGCCACAGGAGAGGTCTACAGTTTATTGACCCTGAGAAGGTGTTGACTCAGTGATATTTTTAGAAGAGTTTTGTAATGTAAAAGTAAACTGATTGACATATAAGAGCTTAATGAAGCTTGTAATCTACACCGGAGCCGCTACAATACGACCAAAAACAAATGTGCGTCAACAGGAGATTTGTTACCCATCTTAATATACAGTTCATGGAATTAACACTGATGCATATGAGCATTTTGGATATCTTTGTTAGAGAAACATGTCTAAAATAAGCTAAATATGACATTTTAAATACTTGCCAGTATAACAATGTGTGTATATTTGGGATGAATTAAGCATCTACTGTAAATCCATCATCAAATGATCAAATGGTTAGTTACGTGGTGGATGGCCTGCAGGTGGCTTGTAAACAGCTCTTGAATGATGCATTTTTGCAAAACTCTTGAGCAAAAGTAAAAAACCCACGTGTGGTGGCCATGTGGTCTCTTACGGGTGCTCTTTTAGCATGAAAAGGAAAGAGACTAAACTGGGTCAGACATGTTAGTGTGAACAGGTTGATCAGTGAGATCTGGCCTAGGTGTACACACTTCTTCAATTGCATGGAAATAGTCATGTGACTCTCCATCTGCTGGAGTTAGAAATAAAGTTGCAAGATTAAGTACATGACATCTTTTTACAGTGATTTTAGGGAGATCAAGCAAAATGGTGTGATATATTTGTGCTGAGAGTTGTGATTTCTGCTGTGTGCAGGATGCAGCAACAGCACGAGGCACCATGAGAGTGAGGTCACAATAACCCACAATGTCACGTGATGTGACCAGATTTCTTGGCAGCTCACCAAAGAGGATCTGAGTTACGGCCTGGGACCTTCCTGCTCTCTATGCACTCACTTCATTTTTCAGTAGTATTGACGTCATGCTAACCATCGGCCTCGTCTTTCTGCTCCTTCCCCTCCCACCGCTCATATTCTTCCTGGTTGGGACCCTCAAAGCCCTGTCTGCTTCCATCTTCTATCAGCTGATGAAAAACGACAAATTGTAGGAACGTTGGTCCTGTTGCTGGTAATTTAAATGCTGCAGTACATGCCCTACAACAATTTGATATTGAATGAGGAGAAAACACAAGGAGAAATGTAGAAAAATAGACAGATTCTGTCACCTACTGATATGATTTCCAATAAAACACGTAACTGCAGATACATGGAACAGATGTTAATCAAATGTGTTTTTATTAGTTTGTTAGCTGTAACTGTCTGTCCATCGTTATTAGAAGCAGAGCAGATATCTTATTTTAATAATCTGGAAGTGAACTTAACTGAAATGTCCACCAGATGGCGATCTAGTACAACCTGAAGTCTTTTTTAACATCCCTGCTATGTGTTATGTGTTTCTCAACAAGGTCAAGTAAAGAAAGCAAAAATCAATTTTACAAAAATAAATACTGGGTTTTAAATCATAAAGTATTTCAGACAGTAACTGAATATGGAACATGCTCTGGATGACATTGTCATTTTGTTTCTCTCTTAAATTAGACAAACTTCGTAGACCACTTTCCAATTTAACTATTTGTTAAGGGGAACATAAAATGCACCTTCTGTTTAAAGGATCCATAGCGAGACCAACCATAAATAAACCAATCTGAAGTGTAAAGTGCTGTCTGCTCTCGTAACAAAATGATGTAGGTGAAAATGTGTTGTTTTTTTGTACTGTTTTATGTCTTCTATACGTATTAAGGTATCCTGATAGGAGGCCTCAGTGGAAACGAGTTGCAGGGCCCCTGATTACCCCCAGTCCCTCCACACTGTGAACAAAGACAAATGAACCTCCTATGTTCCTCCCACTCACTTTGCAGTGTGCATGTATCCTGTTGCCTTTGAGTACACATCACATGCAGCGTGCACTGTCTGCAGACAGCACATGACAGATTCAGTCCCAGAAACCATCCAGCAGCCTACTTCTATCATGAAATACCACAGACCCCTCCTGTTGTCCTCCAGTCAAATTTGACCCACTTTCAACAAACTGTCAAATAAAAACGTGGATGGTTCCATACAACGTTGTTTTGCGTAAAATAAATGACCAGTTCAAAACTTTCAATTAATTTGGGTATTTTTATTAGATTTTATAGCATTTGAAAAATAAATTGATAGAAAAAAAGTGAGAAAAATCTTCAAAAACGTGACGAACTTGGGAAAAAGTGATTAAAAAATCGGCAAAGACATCGGAAAAAGTGACAATGGGGGGAAAAAATCTTCAAAACGTCAAAAAAAAGCCACAAAAGTGTCGAAAAAGACGACCAAAACACAACAAAGCTGCGTGGTCGACGGGAAGACAACACGACGGTTAATCACATGCAAGCATAATATCAACTGGAATTAAAGTCATTACAACTTGATTTTTACAAAGGGTAAGAGCCTCAAGATATCAGGTTAAACCTGCAGCCTGATGTAAGGTTAGCCGAAGTTATATTTGGTTACATTTTAGTTTGAAAAAGCCGACCGGAAGACTTGACGTTAACTGCGGTCTACTTGACGCGGGTTAATTAAGTGAACGCAGCGCTGCCGCCGCGGCTGCCTGGAGGAAAGCTGTCCGGTGGGCGACCGTCTCTTTTCCCGGCAGTGACCGCTGGGTGAACACAGGTGGACTGAGAGAAGAGCTGTGCTTTACGTGTTTATCCCACTCAGGAGCTTGTGCTTGTCTCACTCGGATAAAGGACAGACTCGTGTCAGCTGGGTGAGGACCGAGGACAGGAGCCACGACCACCGCAGCAAACATGTACGTTGGTTTAAATGTTTCCCTCACGTCTAACTAGCCTCACGCTGTATATCCCGCTATCTTCTCTCGGTGAGTCGTACTTAACCTCCTATTTTTGGTTAGCCCAGGGCCAGGCTATGTTCTCTGCTCTGCTCCAGTGGCTTTTCTCTGCCTGCTGCAGTCCCGTCCCGGTCTCTGCTCTGTGGAGAGATAGAAATCTTTGAATTGTGCAGTAGCTACTTGGACCTGGATCTGGACCTGGATCTGGACCTGGATCTGGAGCTGGAGCTGTAGCGTCAGTGTAGCGGGTCCCTGAAATGTAGCCTACCTACCGCTGTCGCTTTTCGTGTTGCAGATTCCCTAATGTTCTTACAACAAAACACAAAGTAACAGTGAAAGTAGCAGCGAGTGTAGCGAACATTGCAGAACATCCAGAAGTAAGTTCCAGTAACATAATATGATAAGTGCTGTTTGAAGAATAGTGTGTTCCGAATATTAAAAACAAATGGTCTCGGAGTCAGCGTTGTCAGGTCGGGGTGAATATTTGTCACTGGATTGCAAATGGGGAAGGTGTGTTTGAGCCTTTTTCGTTATGCACGTCCATGTTGTCATCATGACCAAAAGCTTTACATGTACTGTGTGTGTGTGTGTGTGTGTGTGTGTGTGTGTATGTGTGTATGTGTGAGTGCAGCTGGAGTATTAAAATATGTGGGTTTCATCTTTGAATATTATAATGGGAGATTGAATCATTGACGTGTGTGTGTAGTAGAGTTGGGGTAAATTCATTTTATTACTGAATTAAGTCCTTTTATTACTGTCAGAGTGTAAAATGTATTATAGTATATTGATTCTTAATGTTCTCATTTTATTCCATTCACATGTTGGATGGTGAAAAGACATTAGGAGTGATGAGGGCAAAGCTTAGAATCTCCCATTCACTCATATATGCATTTCACTGTATATTCCTAGAGGTAACAACCATTAACACTGCAACAATAACCAACCAAACATTTATGTATTCATAGTAAAGTTGAAAATCTATTCAGCTGGGTCCAGTGACTGTAAAAGGTTGGGTCACATGTATCTACATAACAACAATAGACATTTGTCCCTGTCTGTAGAAAACAACTGATATTAGGCAGACTCTAACAACTATTTAAATAACCTATTTGTCCTCCATCTTCAAATTCATCTTGTCCAAAATAAGAAATAACACTTTAGTATAACATTCAATTAAAAACATTATTAATGCTGTCCGTGACTAAAGAAATTCTGAGTCGACTTACACGCCGTGATTTTGTCGACTTATCGATAAATCGACAGATCTGTGCTCTTTGACTGATAGTTAAGACTAGAAAAACGCAGTATAATTGCAGTCCATTTACCATCTGTGAAACTGAGTTTCTCCACAAAGAATCATGCAAAAGCACCGCTTAAACTCTTGTGTGCTCAGGACTTTCTTTGAAATAAACCATTTGAACAACAGCATTGTTTTTCATGTCCCGTGGCTTCTGTAAAAATCAGGAATGTGACCGTGCGGATCCACTTTGGCAACACGACTGAATTCAATTTCAATTCAATTTTATTTATAGTGTCAAATCATAACAGGAGTTATCTCAGGACGCTTTACAAATAGAGTAGGTCTAGACCACACTCTATAATTTGCAAAGACCCAACAATTCCAGTAATTCCCCCAAGAACAAGCATTAAGTGCAACAGTGGCGAGGAAAAACGGACGGAGCCGGTTGGGGGTGGGAGTGTGGTGTCGCGACGTAATGCATCCCTCCACGCCCTTGACCGGCAACCGATTGGACGAACGCGTCACATGGGTCTGGCTACTTCCGAATTTCAAAACGACAGTATGGCGGCTCGTTCGGAATATGATCTCATATTTTACGAAAATAGTTCACCAAAACGTGTTTCTGAAAACGTTTTAAGCGAGGAGTATCCCGTACAGTTGCTGAATCTGTCTTCATTTCAGATCGACAAAGGTCAGTTTGAAAGATTTTCTTCTACTTCTATTGGATAGTCGCGCCGCGATCAACAAATTCATAAAGATGGGCATCGTAGAAACACGCAGGAAAAACTCTACGTTACACAGAGACGGGTCACATAGTAGGAGCTGGAAAATAAATGAAAAGATTAGTGCCGTAATGTGTAATTTATTTTATATACAACTGGTATCAAAAAAAGTATTGTTTAGGAACCAGTGACGAAGTCACGGCATTGGTATCGGCACCGGTATTGAACATTTTTTAACCCTCCTGTTGTTCTCGGGTCAAATTTCACCCATTTTCAAAAAGTTCTATATTTCTATAACACAAATTTGGGTTTCTTTCAACCAAATTGTAAAAAAAAACATGGATTCCATACAACTTGTAAAGTAAATTATCAGTTCACTACTTTCATTGAATTTGGTGTTGTATGCAACTTTATGGAATTTGAAATTTTTTTTTTTTAAAGTGAGTTGGGAAAAAATTGTCAAAAACATTGGGGGAAAAGTTGATGACCAAAACGTTTTTTAATTTTACATTTTGACCCAGAAAAACAAAAAGTTGCTTGTTGGTCAAAGAGAAGACCACACAAGGGTTAATGATACCCGGCCTCACTCACCCCGGATTTCCACAGGCTGCGTAACTGCTGCGGAACGTCTCCGCTGCGGAACGTCTCCGTGGTACGCCGTCCGTGGTCCGCCGTCCGTCAATACCCACCGGATCCGGAGTTGTTGCGGAACGGCTGCGGCCAGGACTGACAGCTGTAGTCACGAGGACCCACTAGATCTCGCGAATTCACGCAGAATAGAACCACAAAACCACCAACAGTTTGTTTCTATTCCGAGGAGTAGAGAGGAAACAACTCCGTGCCGTGTTTTCAAGGTGTAGTGAAGAGAAATATGATCCGCCGTGAGCACGGTGTATTTTATTTTGAAAGTGACCGGATGTTTTATTTTGTTTCCGTGCTCGACTTCCTGTCCCGCACTATCTGCCGTGTGCTGAATTGCTGCGGAGCTCTCCGGCGTCCGGCAAAAATAGCTCTGCGTATCTGATGCGCAGGGCTGCGACCGCCGGAGCTGTGCCGGAGTCGGAACGCAGACGTTATGCAGCTGGTGGAAATACACACGTTGACTTTAATGGAAACCGATTGACTCCGCCGACGTTCCGGAGCCGTTCCGCAGCAGTTCCGCAGCCTGTGGAAATCCTGGGTCAGAATACATTCATCGTAATAAACACTGTTTATTGATTAATTGATAATGAAACTGTCAGTTGCAGCCCCTCGGCTCCCCCCCCCCCCCCCCCGTGTTATGACATCTCCAGATTTGTGACGGCATTCTTGGCATAGCTTTGAAATACAGCACGTACTGTAGTAGCACTCTGCCTGCAGAAACCAACTCACAGCCCCGTTTGATTGGGTTCCAAAGGTTGCTGTAGTAGGTGACAAAAACAAACTGGCCTGGGCTGACTGTGGGAAAGCTCCGTCCAAACGTCGTACACACTGTCTCTGTGTTGCTCTGCCCGGGCCGGGCGAACAGTAAGTCCATTGTGCCGCTGCGGGGCTCTCACTGTTAGAAGACCTAATTCAGCTAATAATCAGGCCTGAGCTAACAAGCTGCATGAAACCGATACAGAGCAGAGGGCAGACACTGTACTCACTCATCTGATTCTCATTTCATTCAACATTTATTGTATTCATCCATAAAGCAAGATGGAACTTAAAGGATCATTTTCAACTTCATCTGCGTACTTGTAGTTTGACATGCTTAGTGAGCATTACCACACTCTGGAAATTGTTTGGCGTGATAGACAAGCTGACATGCAGTCGTAGGATGAACACAGCTCAAACCCTCACACTTCCATCCGGTGAAGAGAGAAACAGAAAGTGAGAATGAAAAGTCGGTCTAAGATGACTCATTTACTAAGAACTTCTCAACGTTGTATTCAATTAGTGTAATAATACAGGCACTTGGATATACAGTATACATGCTGTGAAAATACCAATAACTAACCTAGAAAGAAGCAAACAGTTTAGATGCCAAATGAATGTAAATGTGTAGTGTGGAAGCATACTAGATGCAGATGCTTACACACAGGTCACAGGGCTCACTGAATGGTTTGATGAGGAAGATGTAGGGGTGTCACGATACCAGAAATTCAGTACCAGTAAAATAACACGATTCTCGATGCCGATTTCGATACCACGGTAAAAAAAAAGGATGTACTTTAACTTGAAACATGAACTTCTTTATTAAAATATTTGAAAATATATCAAAATGTCATAACAAGACATACAAAGCATGTGCAATAAAGCATAAAACAACATAATAAAGTGCAATTAATGGTCATAGTGCAACAACTAGTGTCCCCAGACACATGCCAGACTTCCAGGCATCTTTTCAAAAGGTACCGTGCAAAAACAACAACAGTGTTTCTCACAGCTGCGTGACCAGATATGTTACAAACCTGGGTAAATATTGGAGATGTATTTGAAAGATAAAGACAGCTTAGAGCCCAGAAGGACGCCGAGTTGGCTAATTTCCTCCTGAACATGTAGCTAAGCATTAGCTTCAGGCTAATTTATCATGGCTACAAGGGACGGGCATTTTATTTCAACATTTGTGTTTTCACATTGAATTATATAGAGTACCCAAGTTGGTTACTTGCAAAAACAATTGAGACACAGCCAGTAAAGTGATCCCGACCCGACGGGTCCTGGCTAACGCTGCCACTGCTAACGGCTAACGTTACTGGAGGAGCAGGCAAGCGGCCACAGCTGTTTACAACGTACATTTTTTCGAAAAGTATTGTACCGAAAGAAGAAGGTTGTGACTTCGGCCACTTGTTCGTGACCTCCTACTTCTGAATGTATCGACTGGAACACTCTGAAGCGTATACTGCCCCCATCAGTTCCAGAAGAGGTACAGCACCGACGCTGCTAACACTGACATCGTCGCTAACGGTGCCACGGTTGCTTCAAAAAAATGGGCATCGTCTGTGTTTTAGAACCGGAAGGTGTCGGTAGTATCGGTTCTCGTGACATCCCTAGGAAGATGTGAATCCTGCTTTGGCCTTCGCAGCCATCCCATCTCAACCCAGCTAAACACCTATTGTTAGATTTTGGAGCAACTTGCTATTGGAGGATTCCACTTGATGTACCGCGTTGCGGCTGCGCCGCGGATTGGTTCCGGCTGCGCCATGCGCCATACCGTACTGGTAGCGTCTCAGAAGCGGAGCGTCTTGCCTGCCGTACTCGCAGATTTTGTTGTTTTGGTCATTTTTCCTAAATAGTTTGTGCCATAAAAGTAAGTAGTCCATCCATTCATCCGTCTTTGTCCACTTATCTGGGGTAGTCCTAACCTAGTCCTGGGTCTTCCCCGAGGTCTCCTCCCAGCTGGACGTGCCTGGAACACCTCCCTAGGGAGGCGCCCAGGGGGCATCCTTACCAGATGCCCGAACCACCTCAACTGGCTCCTTTTGACGTGAAGGAGCAGCGGCTCTACTCCGAGCTCCTCACGGATGACTGAGCTTCTCACCCTATCTCTAAGGGAGACGCCAGCCCCCCTCCTGAGGAAACCCATTTCGGCCGCTTGTACCCTAGTAAGTAGTAAGTAAGTAGTCTACATGGTTAAATGGTTTCTTCCACTTAGTCTTCTGTAGTTATGAACGACATTGAGCAAATGTTAGTGGCTGTGTTTTAGTTGTTAAAGTAGTGCAGTGATGTGATATACGATCGGGCGTCTTCAGAGGGTGTTTATTTTGATATTGACCGGATGCTCTAGCCCTTCCCCTTCCTGCCCGGCCTGTGGAACAACCCGCAGCTCCGTATTTTTAGTGGAGCAGAGGGGTGAGATGCTTCTGGGATGGGCTGCGTCGCGGCTTGGCGGAATCACAACCATTATCTTGAGTGGCCGTGATTGAATTTACCGGTTGAACAGCGCTCTCCACCACCATCAACCAGAAACCAAATGAGGATATATGTTTTGGAGGAATGCTGTTCCTCTCTCCAGCAGAGTTCTTCACTGTTGGAGAATGTCTGACAGGAAGCACTGATGCCGTTCTGGAGGACCACGCCCTTTTTTCTGGCACATTCACACTCCCAGGGTACTGGCATGTAGCCTGGTCCTACCAGACTCTGGTACATTTTTATTTGTACAGAGAGTCTGGCCGCTCTCCATTGAACACCGGTAAAGATTTTGGCCGGTGAAAAGCCGCAAATATACCGCAAACCCAGACGTAGTACTGAAGGAAAATGAAAATTGAGCGGAAGTACTTAGGAGGGCGGAGCCAGGCTAACTGGGATGTGTCTCGTTTGGTAAAGTGGTGAATGGGGTCAATTTGGATAGTCACAACGCTAAATGTGTGCATAGCATTGCTTTATTGCCTCCACAAACACAGCAGGGTACCAGTAGGTGATCAAGGTTTCACAAGTCAACAACATTGCTTAAGAAGGTCTAATTCCAACCAAATACTAGTGTGGCTCCTTTGTGGTCCAAAAGCAAACTGTTCAATATTGTGTCCCTCAACTTTAAAATGCCCCCCCCCCCCCCCCCCTCCACTACATGTTAAAGAAGCTCACTCAACCTCTACTCCTTATACTACAGCCAACCATAACACACCGTCATTTCTGAGTCTCTCACAGACAAACTTTTTCACTTATTGTCTTATGTTGTTGTTTTTTTTATTGGTTATCATTACTGTTTTCACCCGTGTGTTGTCTTCGGGTCAAATTTGACCCGTTTTTAAAGTTTTTTTTTATATCAGAAATATGAGTTTCTTACAACCAAATTACGCACAATAACATGGGTGCATGCACGTTGTGTGGAACCCATACAACATTCTTAGCAGGTACAATTGATTATTACTTTCATTTAATTGTGGGTGTTTTATTCAATTTTATAGCATTTGGAAAAAAATGTTTAAATGGTTTCAAAACGTATCCTGACTAAACATCTCTTCCTTCTGATCTCAACTATTAGTCCAAAAAATTTATAATTTCTGCTTTTTTTAACTAAAAAATTAGGTATAATGTCATATAAATTTGGGTTATTGACCATGAATTTGCCAAAAAAAGAAGAATTTTAAAATTTTGACCCGGATGGACAACAAATTCCTGGTGGACGGGAAGACAACACGAGGGTTAATGCTGTTCCATTGTTTTGTTGCTGTCTGTTATATCTGTGTTGCTTTAATTGTAAAGTGAACCGAGACCGTGTCTAATGGTGATTTTACACTCTAAATAACTGTGATTGATTGAAATTGATTTTTGCATGAATCACAAGATGATCTACTTCAAAATTTGTGTAAGTTCTGGCTGATGGTGAAAGCTGTCACGGAAGCTTTAGTATTTAATTTAGTTATGCATCAAAAGAAAAAAAAAAGCAGGGGCCAGGTTCTCCTCTCCTCTCTTTTGACATTCTTTAATCAACTACTTCTGTCACTTTGTGTGCAGCACTAAGAATACCTTCGAGAAGAAGAGACTGTTCATTTCACTTATGATGATTATGATGAGTCTTCTGTCCCGCTCGTCTATGATGCAAACATGTCCCCATGTCTTTGAATGTGGCTTTCTTTTTAAAGCATGTTTGTGTCGTTCCCGCTGATAGTAAAGAGGAAGAGTTCAGTGAAAACTGAAGCTGAAGCACCACAGAGAGATTGGCATCTTGAGCATGTGTTGGCAGACAATAAATCAGCTCTGAGGTCCAAAAAGCAACCTGACGTAGTTTACCCAGCGGGCAGTCTGCTTTTTTGGAAAGCCTTAGACCTCTGACACACACACACACACACACACACACACACACACACACACACACACACACACACACACACACACACACACACACACACACACACACACACACACACACACACACACACACACACACACACACACACACACACACACACACACACACACACACACACACACACACACACACACACACACACACACACACAGAGTCCTTTGAAGTTAATGACTTCCTCTGGTGGGGTACATTTCCTTGAAGAACTGGACAAACAGCCAATTAACACACGCAAACTCTCAAACATGGACATAGAAACACTTATATATATACACACACACACACACACACACACACACACACACACACACACACACACACACACACACACACACGCCAGTCTGGTCTACTTAAGATAAAATGAGAGTAAATGACTTTGACTCTTCAGATAGACAGTGTTCATGTGTAGGCGTACTGCGTACTGGCACCCTAACTTTTGAGGTATAATAATGGAGGAACTTTTAGACTTATGTTGGTTGTAGGTGAAACCTAACCAAGCAGCCATTACTTTTAAACCTGCAAGGTGATACTGTGAAGAATGTAAAGAATTTCATTTCATGTCCAAGGAGATCTTGTAGAACCTGCTACATGTTGAAATGTACTCTTAGTTGTCAGTGCATTAAAGGTGATTAAAATATTTTGCATAACCTATTTATATTAATTATTAAAAACCACATTCATTATAATGCAATACAATTCAACAGCATCGCAAAATGCAGCCTCCAGAATGAGCATAAAGTGGAATCAACACCTTTTAAAACCTTTTTGACACGAACATGTATGAAGGAAAGATGTATTGCTGTCTATTATTATGTTTTCACTGGGTCGACCTAATTAACTGGTTGCTGAGTGTACCCATGAATAAAGCAGTAGGTTATATGTAATCTACAAGTTTAAAAAAGCTACAACCCCTCATTTACATTTAAACATTTCATCAGCTGTAAATCAGCCAAACTATGCTGCTCCGCAAGCCTCTGCTTCACGGAGTTATGGCAGCACATAACTCATAACTGTGGATTTAGTGAGGCAGAGCAGCTTTTCTCATCAAATTCTGACCATCGGTTTTCAAAATGAGGTATTTTATGCAGATTTTCTTAACGTAAGCATTCATGCTTTTGGATTTTTCAGGTAGTTTTGGAAGTTATTGTTGTTGAACTAAGCATCTAGGCAGCTAAGTCTACAACACGTAGAGAGAGAATATTAAGATGTGAAGTCTAAGGACTTCAGAAGACTGACCACTAATTCATTTACAACTGGTCTGCACTTAAGATATTCTCTTTGGAAAGACCTTAAATCTGAACTGATTGGGAGAAGCGTTTTGATATTATTGATAACTACTGTAGTATATTTTTAACCATTGGGGTGAAAACATGAATTATTGTTGTCTATGGTCAAAAGCATTGGACCAGTCATCAGCCGTACAGTAGGTACACATGGGTGGAACCTTGAGAAAACAGACTCACGTTGGATCATCATGTCATTATCAAACCTTAGAGTTCTACCTGACCTGACCTCTGACTCAGCCGAACACACGTGTGTGTCCGTGCGCTGGCGTACTATACAGAGTGACTCATGCAGGGTTGCTTTTTTTTAATATATATATATATAATAACAGAGCTGTTGCAGTAATCATATATTGCACTGACTGAAAGAGCTACTTAGCCCTTTGCTGACCTCTTGTCTTTCTGTTCTTCCAAAAGTAAGTTCCTATGGGATTGAAGGAAGTTTGATTATTGCTGGGTTGGTTGCTGTTATTTTCAGCACTGGTCCTGGACAGCTGTTACTGTTGAAACAACCTTAGGGTCCTATGTTGCACCCGGTGCAGCGCGGCGCAGCGCAAAGCCCGACGCAAGTGTCTTTACTAGTTTAAGACCGACTCAGTTGTCAATTTCCCGTTCACCTGCACCCATTTGTGGCCCATGGGGGCGTGCTGGTCTTACAGGGAGGTGTGTTCAGGTGCATTCTGGGCGTGCTGGTCTTACAGGGAGGTGTGTTCAGGTGCATTCTGGGCGTGCTGGTCTTACAGGGAGGTGTGTTCAGGTCCATTCTGGGCGTGCTGGTCTTACAGGGAGGTGTGTTCAGGTGTATTCTGGGCGTACTGGTCTTACAGGGAGGTGTGTTCAGGTGCATTCTGGGCATGCTGGTCTTACAGGGAGGTGTGTTCAGGTGCATTCTGGGAGTATTGCTATCTTGAGGCAGCAGGAAGTGATGGCGCCATTGACCAACAAAAACCTGGTCTAAAGTCAATAACGCAGCATTTCATTGTTATTTTAACAGCACATTAGTAAAATGCTCCGAGGCTCGTGCACAGCACGTGCACACTATGCAGAAGATTACTAATAATAATATTAGGGTGTAAATCCTCCATCATAACAGCAATGCTCCAAGGTCCAAACGCGCCTGGCTTTTAAAGGGAATGGGAGATGACTCTCTGATTGGCTGATTGCATGTTACGCCCAAAACACACCTCTGATTAATGAAGACACTAAGAACAACCCTTTAGAACCAGGCGCCCGGCACACGGACCCTTTTCTCCGCTGTCTAACTAGCAAAAGTGGATTTAGACACGCCATAAACGCACCTGCACCAGGCGCTTCACACCGCGACCTTAGATCGTTAAAATAGGACCCTTAGTTTCTTCCCTGGAAGGCTTTTGCTTTGAAAAGCAGTTACAGGAAGTGTTGAGTTTGCTTTAACTAGAACATTTATTATCACACAAGCTTTGCTCATTCTCTTATTCTCCTTTAGTATCGCCCACTCCTCATGATTAGAGCTGGGTTACAATAATTGATTCTCTAATTCATCTGATCGATTAATAAAATCCAGAAATACATGCCTTTTCACCATGGATGTATAAGTAAAAAGTCCTTTTTAAACAACATTGTTAAGGTTTAATTCTTAATTAACCAGGTGCATTATTAAAACATATTTGAGGGTTGTTCTTGCTTTTACAATTGACAGCATTAGAATATCTTTATATATCCAAGCAACATTGGTATTGTAACTAATTTCCCTGACCTAATTGATATTGACACAAATCAGGACCTTGTGAATCGGATTTCAAATCGATTCAAGAAATCATTGCCAGTCCTGCTTATGATGCTTATTAATAGTGTTATTAGTGATTTCTGTTTCACAGCACATCGCCTTAGGTAGGGATGGGGCCGATCCGATCCAGTATCGGTATCGGGACCGATACCAGCGAAATTCAGGTATCGGATTTTCCCGATCCAACCTGTGGAGATTTCCGATACCAAGAGCCATGTCTGCACTTTAAAGTTGTCTGCTGAAATGGCTCCAAAAGTGATTCCTGCCGGCTGGTCTGCTGGTTGGCTGGTTGGCTGCAAACTGTGGAGTACATTTCCTGAACGGAGGCGCGGCTCAATGAGACACAGAGTTATGAGACACGTCCCCGCTCAGGAAGTCCATTCCGCAGATTGCAGCCAGCTAGCAGGATAGTAGCATGACCAGCATTGTGGCTAGCTCGATGCTATCCTGTGTGTCCGCTGTTTGGAAATACTTCACAGTGGAAACACCGCAGAGCAAGACGGCAAAATGCAAAAACAAAGCAGGACTTTCCCATCCGTCTGTCCCGGTCGTTGTCGCTAGCGTGTGGCGTTTCATTTCCCCGTTGTTGCGTCCCCCAGAGACCCCGGATGCAAATTTACGAATCCCACTATGGTAGCGCCAAGACCCGCCCTACGAAGCAACTCGATTGGTTGGGATTAGGCGTTTCACCTCGAGTGGTTAAGGTTAGGATAGCGGATTGGTCAGGGGATAGGACCTGAGCAAATAATGGCCAATAGTAGTGATTGGAGAGCGGGTCTTGACGCTTTCATAGTGGAATTCGTAATTTCGCACCCCGGATCGTACGTGTCCCGACGGCCGCTGTTTCAGAGCAGCCGCTGCGCAGCCGTGAAAACAGAGGTGTGTGTGTATGTATGTATGTGTGTGTGTGTGTGTGTGTGTGTGTGTGTGTAACTAAGTGTGTGTGTGTAAGATGTTTACAGTTATTGCACTTTTCTTGTATTTCAGATATTTGACATTTTAAAACGTTGATTTGTTGATGCTACAAGAGCCAGTGTGCTTAATCTGCGCTGTTCACACACTGTTTTATTGATAGTGTGTATGTGTATGTGTGTGTGTGTGTGTGTGTGTGTGTGTGTGTGTGAGATTTTTACACTTGCACTTTTCTTATATTTCAAGACTCAAGTATTTGACATTTTGGTAATGTAATAAATATTGACATGCCAATCAATTTGAAACCCTTACAGTTGCATATCTGTTTTCAGAATGAGATTTTTCCTGTTTTTCTGACTTCCTTTTCTGACCTGATACTGACCTCAAGTTGCCTTTTGGGACATACATGCATACGTACGTACATATCATACTTACCCGTTGAGAGGAGTTTATTTCAGCATCATATAAAATCAACAATAATGATAATAATAATATTAAAGCAAACACAGCTCAGGTATCGGAATAGTATCGGTATCGGCCGATATCCAAATTCAGGTATCGGGATCGGATCGGAAGTGAAAAAATGTGGATCGGTGCATCCCTAACCTTAGGTCTAAACCAGACGTATAGACCAGGAAAAACCTGCTCTTCTTAATCATTTTACCTAGTTCATTTCATTCAGCCTTGCCCATTCTCTTCTTGTAACCCCAAAGTTGGGTTTAGGAAAATGTTTTGATCTGATACAGAAAGTTTGTCACAGTGATTGTCTGTCTCTCTGTCTCTCTGTCTGTCTGTCTGTCCGTCCTCTCCACCTCCGGTGGTGTCTGCAGGTTCAGGTGAGAGAGATTATAAAAGAGTCACTAGGCCTTTTCCCAGTTGGACCAAAGCCATGGCAACAGATAGGCAGAGAAACACATGCTGTATTTCTATGAATCATTAAGCAACATATACAAAATTGGATGAACCTAATCCAACCAACGTCACCATTGTGTTGTGTGTTTTGAGTTATGATTATTATGGATTTTCAAGGTTTATGTAATGCCAAGATATCAAATGGGTGTGTGTACTCATTGAGGGTGGACCATACAACTCTGGAAAGTTTTCACAGCACCAGTAATTGTTTCCTTGTGTCAATGCTTGTGAGTACACAATGTCTTCTACCTGCTATGTGTTCTTCCATGTGTGAGATTGGTCAGTGCAGTTGGATGATGCCATGCAGAAGCAGAGCTGTGACCAACTTTTGTGTCGGTGTACCTTGTATCTGTGGTTCTCTGGGGCGGCAGCTCTGCTGCACCAACAGAGGTCTGATTAACATGAATATGGGAGCCTGTAGCCCGAGTTTTGTTTAGTCTTTGCTTCAGTTCCTGTCTTCAAGTGTCGTAAATACCAAGCAGTAGAGGTGTCTGGAACGCTGGAGCTGATCCTTGAGCAGGTGAACCTGGTGCTCACTTTGGAAAGAAAGTGGTGGTAACGAGGAGCGTCCATACAAAGCAAACTGAGGCCAGCATTGGGTCACAGTGAGGCCAAAAACAGAGAGCTGCATAGATGTAGTGAAGAGGCATCACTCCAGCTCAAGATCTAAACACATTAAAGGTATAATGGAGGATTTTCCCGAATTTTAGAAAAGAACCGCCCTCTCCACTTTTTGAAAAAATGCTCCCGAGAGGGAACGCCTATTAAACGTGTGCACGAGAGAGCGTGCACGAGCCTAGGCAGGTCGTTGAATCTCTACTGCTATAAAGAATTTGGGTTTGAGGCGTCCAGTTGGTTGCTCACCTAGTAGAGCGTGCACCCGGTATACTAAGACTAAGGCTGAGCTCTTACTGCAGAGGGCATGTTGTCCCCTCTCTATTACCCCTTTTTCTGTTTATCTTCAGCTATTATTTAAAAGTCAAAAAAGCTGGGGAAAAACTATTAACAGGTTGTGGTCAACCATCAATACAGCATCTGCTCTGTGTGTCTTTTTACCTGACCTGCCCATGCTCAACCTGCAGGGTTAACCTAATGAAATGGTTTCCCTGCGTGCACATCCTGCTCACTGGCCCAACAGTGTAGAGTCACAGACTCGGGTACAGTCAGCACTCCATAAGGATGATGAACATGAAATTACACTAGCATAACATTTTCACTTCCACAGTTAAATTTAGTCACGTAAAACACTGAATAGCCTACAATTTTTGGTCTTTTTGAAACATTCAAATCTATAAAATATTAATATACACAGTTTTATATTCGATGGGAAGTATAATTGACACCTTTTGATACACTGCCAACCCAAATGCAAGGCATAATTGAAATCCTCTGACCAAGTATTAACGTCGAGGTTATTGTCAGTATTATGTGTGACTCTGAACCATAGTAGACTAGGCTACAAACTAGTAATTAGCCTGCTGCACTCCAGTGACAGTTAAGCTGCTTATTAGCCAGCTGGAGATTAACCAGGAAGTCCCCACTTCACAGTGGTCCGCACACAAGCGTGCGCACACGCACGCACACAGAGCAAGTCATGTGATGCTTAGTGAAGTAGGAACAGTCTGTCGAGTCGTTACCAAGCTCATTCTACTTCAGTATGATTCCAATTATTTGCTTCATCAACCAATACAATGCAGTACAGTACAGTGCAGTACAGTGTAGTACAGTTCAGTGCAGTACAGTGTAGTACAGTACAGAACAGTGTAATAAAGTGCAGTACAGAACATTGTAATACAGTACAGTGTAGTACAGTGCAGTACAGAACAGTGTAATACAGTGCAGTACAGTGTAGTACAGTACAGAACAGAACAGTGTAATACAGTGCAGTACAGTGTAGTACAGTACAGAACAGAACAGTGTAATACAGTGCAGTACAGTGTAGTACAGTGCAGTACAGAACATTGTAATACAGTGCAGTACAGTGTAGTACAGTGCAGTACAGAACAGTGTAATACAGTGCAGTACAGTGTAGTACAGTACAGAACAGAACCGTGTAATACAGTGAAGTACAGTACAGAACAGTGTAATACAATGCAGTACAGAACAGTGTAATACAGTGTAGTACAGTACAGTGCAGTACAGAACAGTGTAATACAGTGCAGTACAATGTAGTACAGTACAGAACAGTGTAGTACAGTGTAGTACAGTGCAGTACAGTGTAGTACAGTACAGGGTTTGTCTCTGCATGCCTAAATGTAAGGAGGACCGATCTGACCACCTTAAAGTCAGGCTGTATGAGCTGCGGACAAGGTGTTACTGGACAATTAGTCTATATCGACGACGATTGATTTGGGGGTTACGCCGGTGCCGCCCGAAGATCCGCCGGACGTCCCTCATTTTCGGCTGGTCATCACCTTCCTCTTGATACTCGGACAAGCAACACACGTTCGATTTTAGCTTTATTGTTTGTACAGTTTGCTTTCCAGTTAAACGAGCATACGCTTATAAGATCAGAGGTAAATATTGAGTAACTCTATTGAGTAATGAGTTTGGTGCATTGTGTAAACTTCCCCAAATCCAATAAAGAGCAGATCACAGCCCCTAGCGTTAGCTTAAACTCTGATATACTGCTTTAGGTAGTGTCATGTTAGCAGCTAACCGTACGGTCCGCTTGTCTCGGTTCGGGGTGCGTGTGTGTCGCACGGTTCGACGCATGCGCAATGTAGTCTCGTGCCCGTCAGGTGCCCGTATGACGGTGTGTTTCCCTTCCGTGAGAAAGAAGAGGTGTGGACAAGCGGCTCTGCAGCGGGCGGGGCTGCTCAGTTCCCCCCCGTGACTGAAGCGCACACACACAACCACACACAACCACACACAAACACACACAACCACACACAACCACACACAAACACACACAACCACACACAACCACACACAACCACACACAACCACACACAACCACACACAACCACACACAACCACACACAAACACACACAAACACACACAAACACACACAACCACACACAACCACACACAAACACACACAACCACACACAACCACACACAACCACACACAACCACACACAACCACACACAAACACACACAACCACACACAACCACACACAACCACACACAACCACACACAACCACACACAAACACACACAAACACACACAAACACACACAAACACACACAACCACACACAACCACACACAACCACACACAACCACACACAACCACACACAACCACACACAACCACACGGTAGAGCAGGAAAAACCGGACATGAGACGTACAGGATGACCTAAATTGTAATTGTAAGTGTAAAGAGTTAAAGTCCAATAAGTACTTCATCAAACCGTATAATGTGACCTGGCCAGGATAGGAAATTAACTAAACACTGTAGGCTAAAGATCAACCAGCCACTGACAGACATGTTCATATTTGATTCATTCAATAAATTATTATTTTTTGCCTTAAATCCACCAACCATTTCATATATTATACCAACATTTGCAGCATCCTGGGCCTTTTTGGTACGGTTACTGGGAAAACTCGCCCAGAGTAACTTTATTCTCCCTACAACAAGTTTCCTTTTATTTTTTTAAAGATCTATAAAAAAGAAAATCACAGCTTTTTTATATTTAACGTATTCTGACTGATGCAATGGAGCTTTAAGAGTTCCTCTTTTTGTTTTAAAGAATACAATTGTTGTAAGAGCTACACTGAAGTTGGCAGTTTGATAAATGCAAGTTATTTCAATTGATATTCTGTAATATTTCAATCTTTGTGTGCTAAAAAGCCATACGTTCCTGTAGATGACAATACACATTCTCCGTTTTTGCCTAATAAATGAAAAGCTTGTTGAAATCATCAATGTCTTCCCTCTTGCTGTATCAAAATCTCACCTAGCTTTCCTCCCAGATGTTCCCAATAATGGGCTTAAAGTCAAGTCACATTCAGTTTGTGCATCATTACGTGATATAACTATTATTTAATACTGTATCCTACATTGTGGATAATTAAGCTATATATATATAATATGCTGAAGTATATTTCTGGAGTGTCAAAGATTAAAAGAAAAAACAAGAACCGTACAGAACCCAAAACCGTGACCCTAAAACCGGGGTACGGACCGAACCGTGTTTTTTTTTTCTTTTTTAACCGTACCACCTCTAATAACCACACTTCTGGATGCATTCCTTCAGGTTTTGTTTGTGTATTGTGGTCCTGGAGACACCTGCTGTAGCAGGAAGTGTACCACAGAGGCGGTGTGGCGGTTACTTTGCTAAGTGTTTAAACATCTTTCTGTCTGCGATAGCTTCACAACCATGCAAAATGCAGTCACAACACTTTACAGGTGTGTAGTTTAATTCATAATGAAGGCCATGATAGAAGATGGATGTGGCCTGAGCAAGGACGCTGAAAGTAGGGGGGAACAAGGTGCCCCTGGCCCGAATGGGGCGTCACGGCTAGTGTGATTCCGTCGCAAGATGGCCCCAAAAGACATAACTAGAAGCCCATGCATCGCTACGGTATGTGGGGACAAACCTGCTGTGGCTTGTTGCAGCTGCTGAGATATGAGGGGTTGTTTGATAGCGCCAGACCTTTCTACAGTAGTATGTTAACGTGTAGCTGCAGGAGATCCGCTACACAGATTAGACCAGAGAGTGTTTAGGCTGGAACACACCTGGACACCAGTGTATACAGTAAGTGTGAAGTTCTAAAAGGAAGCAGGACATTATGGAGCTCTGTTAACATTCCCTGGATAAGGTTATTGGATAAGGTTATTTTTAACCTTTCCCTGGATAAGGTTATTTTTAACCTTATCCAGGGAATGTTAACAGGAATAGGAAACGGGTCACACAGGCAGCCAGATAGAAAGAAAGGCTTCAGCACTGTTCTGGATTCTCTGCTGGTCCCAGCCACATATAACCCCCTGCAAGAATTATACTTTTTACATTTACATTTTTAACAATAGTAAGTAGTTTTACAGGTGCTGATAGGTGGATTAATCAGGGTTTTTCCAGGCTCAGAATGGGCCTTTGGGGGACACATATTGAGTGGCGGGTGTGGGGGTCGTCCCCCAGGAAATTCATCAGCATCGAACACTTAATTTTCTGCATTCTGATACATTTGTAGGCACCAATTTATGGTAAAAACGTCTTTTATTTATGTCAAGGTGTGTGTGTGTGTGTGTGTGTGTGTGTGTGTGTGTGTGTGTGTGTGTGTGTGTGTGTGTGTGTGTGATGCTGTGCCAGCCTCCGTGAATCTGCCCTGTGAAATATTTCTGGATTCCTCTGTTTATGGAATCCTCCCCTACAGCTGCCATTTGCTCTCTCTGTCTCACTCTCTCACTGACTGCTGTCAGCTTGTACTGTAGGCCTACATATACATTTACATTTGTGTATACATATCCATGAACATGTAATAACTGTCAAAGTCAGGTAAACAAAAAAAGACCGTGTTTTTAAAGGATACGCTGTATATGTGTGATGTCTGTACAGATTCAGAACCAGGCAGGAAATCATGATACAAATCACTATCTGACCTCATCCTACGGAGACCTCTGGCACTTCTTTTACAATTAATTGAAGTGATTCTAAGAAAGTAAAACAAGGGTGTAATACAAGGTGTGTGTGTGTGTGTGTGTGTGTGTGTGTGTTTCCTGCTGTGCGTCATGTGCAGTCAGAGATGCATGGTTTTTCTGTCTTACTCTTAAAAGACAACTGGATTGCAACAGCCTTCCCAAAGGACTGTACCAGTGGTTGTACATCCAGTACCCATCCATCTTCGTCGGCTTATCTGGTGTCGGGTCGCGGGGGGAGCAGCTCATCCAGTACCATTCTTCTGAAATGGTATGTACTTGACTTGAAATTCCGTTTTTGTGTAGGTCAGTACACTCTGAAATAATAACTTGTAGAAACATGAAAGTTACTAACAAAGATAATCCATCACAGTCACTTTTGAGAACGTCCCAGTGGTACATGAAAGGATCAAGGGAAGTATTGCATTAAATAGCTACTACGCAGTATGTTAACAATCCCAGTTACAAGGAACACACAATAAGCTAAAAAGGACAATGTGAAGTTGGTTGTTTCTTGGATTCAAAATACTGCTGGAGTTTCAGGACTTAGAGCGAATTTAAACGCACCAGCAGAGGGAGGTCTCAGCACGCGCGCGCACACACACACACACACACACACACACACACACACACACACACACACACACACACACACACACACACACACACACACACACACACACACACACACACACACACACACACACACACACACACACCACTGTGATAGACTGGCTATCTGCAGCTCTGATTGTATCTATTGTACTAACAAAGTAATGGCTGTCTGGTAGGTAGGAAACTGATTTTAAATGAATGTTGTGCTTTAGAAGAAGAACTTCAACCTTTTTTTAAGTCAAGGACCCCGTAACAGAAAGAGAGACGGAGCAGATTCAGACGACCCCCCCCCACGGGTCCCGGACCCCCTGTTGAAGATCCCTGCTTTAGAAAATGGTCAGCAGTCATGGAAAGTGTACAAAAGTTGTACTTAAATGGATACAACTTTCAATCTGCCCTGCTCTACAGTTAAATAGTTGTATGCGTTTGCAGTAATGTGCCTCTTGAAAGGAGGGAAGAGGAGCAGTACTGGGTGAGGAATACACACCATGATTTAGATGTTTGACGGTGAAAAAGAGGGAGAACAGAAAGTAGAGCATTTAGGGATGTAGGAGCACCTGAAGACGATAAAGGAGGGGAGAGCAGAAGAAAGTGGAGGATACATCCATGTGTGTACTTCTGATCTGCCACCTCAGCTGTTAAAGGCCCTGCACACCTGTCTTCCAGAGGTTTGTGGAAGACTTAGGTGCATGTAATTGGTTTAAGGTTTTATTTACCTCAAGAAAATGATACGTTCTTTAATGAAAAAATGCAATTTCACGTAATTTTGTCATCTGTGTCTAAAACGTTGAAAATGCCAGGGCAGATAATAAATAAATAAATAACACAAAAAGCTTGAAGACAAAACTCGTTTAGAAGTCCACCGGGGACCGACTACAATCATTAGATCTGAGAAAAGCCATTTAGTTATTATTGATGTAGTCTCGCATTGCCAGACCCTCCTCCACAGCGCTGCGTAGGAAGGTCTGGCTAGTCCACACAGCATTCCGGGATGGGAGGAAAACATGCTCTGGTTTATTGGCATTTCTTTACACCAATCACAATCGTCTTGGGCGGTGCTAGGCTCCGGACGGAGCCACGGTGCCTCTGCTAAATAGCCTCAGGAAGGAACTTGTTTTGGTGGAACATGTGTACGTTCAGAAGTAGTTTTAGTCGTGCAACAGAAAACTCCGATTGGACAGATAGTCTAGCTAGCTGTCTGGATTTACCCTGCAGAGATCTGAGGAGCAGTTAAGCAGAGTCCTCACAAATCAGCCGGAGGTTAGAACGGCAACACAGAGACAGAGGAAGGGGGACGGACATCCGGACGAAAATGAGGGACGTCCGGCTGATCTTCAGGCAGCACCTGAACAATCCAATAAATGAACTACTATCGATGCTCACATTGATTTTAAATTAGGAGGTCCTCAACACAGCCTTATAGTATACTGGGAGGGAAAGGCCTGACTTATTCTGGCAAATTAGACTTGTGTTCAGGTTGAAGTTGGGAAATGCTATATTAGAATAACGTGAGGTCACTAAACCTCTATTTTTCACATGTAGGAAGTCATAGGTAAAATGCATAATTTCCCCACAGGGCACCTAAATCGTGTGTATCTGAGTTACAATATGATGAGATGATGAATACATTTTATAGAAGAATGGGAAAAGAAGAAAATCCCCAACTCTGTCTTAAACCAGTAGTCTTACATGTTCATTGAAACAGTTTTTGCTTGCTGTAATGATTCCTCGTTCATATTTATATAGCCTGGCTCAACGGTTGCTGGGATAAAGCCCGACAGACTCACCGCCGATGTCCCTCCTTTTCCACTGTCTATTTGCAAGGGCATCGCTGCTGCATCCGGACGCTGCCCAGGAGAAAATACAAACAAGCCAGAGCGTTTCCCCCCCTATCCCATACTAGATAAGTGGTGTAGCCAGACTAATGTTAATCTGAGGCTTCAGCAGGTTACACTGTTTACAATGCAGCAGAGCTTTAAGATCCACAACTGGAAAGAGTGAAGGCCAAGAAAATCACTGGTGGAGGCAGACTGAGGGGACCAAGCAGCATACCTGGTCTAGAAATATTACAGGAATGGAAAGAATGTGGGCTTATTTCAGGTGTGTGTGTGTGTGTGTGTGTGTGTGTGTGTGTGTGTGTGTGTGTGGGGAGGAGGTGGTATGTGACTAAGCAGAAAAAGTGGTTGGAATTTAATTTAAAGCGGCAGGCGTGTGGGGGGGGGGGGGGGGGGTTTAGTGAGTTGTGCCAGCGTTGCTCTAAACCAAAGAACATTTTAAATTACTGTTGCATATTAAATCAGCAGACTCCCAATAGCAATGCACACCGCCCACTAACATGCTTAAGTAACTCAATGAAGGTTTCATTTGTCCTTATTTTAATGTATTTCCTTTTTAATGAATACAGACAGTGAGGGTGATCAATTTCAAGTGTAAGCACACATGCACATCTCTTCTCATGTACATATGTAAGCCAAGAAAAAAAATAGCCTGCAGTTCTTGTATGTGCTTCACAATAACATCCTCCACGTGAAAAGCCTTTACTGCGAAACAATAGTAGCAGGAAATGATCTCTTTGAATTACCAAAAATCTCGCATTGCCAGACCTTACTCCACAGCACTGTGGAGTAAGGTCTGGCTACAACACACATACTTTCTGGGATGGGAGAACAAAACACTCTGGGTTGTTTGCACAATGGTCTTGTGCACCGTCAGTTAGCGTCCACTAAAAGTTCTGATTTTGCCGCTGACAGACTCAGATTATTATTCTAAGTGTCTGGCAACATTATGAAAGGATCCCTACAGAGATCGAGCTTTTAGTTAAAGAGGAAGATCCTTTTAGTTAAACATGAAACATCCCTGAAATCACCATCACCAAACTACACCAGACTCCATGTAAATAATCAGGACTTTTAGTGTGTATAGAGCCAGACTCCATGTAAATAATCAGGACTTTTAGCGTGTATAGAGCCAGACTCCATGTAAATAATCACTACTTTTAGCGTGTATAGAGCCAGACTCCATGTAAATAATCAGTACTTTTAGCGTGTATAGAGCCAGACTCCATGTAAATAATCAGGACTTTTAGCGTGTATAGAGCCAGACTCCATGTAAATAATCACTACTTTTAGCGTGTATAGAGCCAGACTCCATGTAAATAATCAGGACTTTTAGTGTGTATAGAGCCAGACTCCATGTAAATAATCAGGACTTTTAGCGTGTATAGAGCCAGACTCCATGTAAATAATCAGGACTTTTAGCGTGTATAGAGCCAGCATATTTCCACATGTAAATGTGTGAATTAAGGGTTTATTTCAACCAGACCAGAGTGGTGATTGTTGGAACAGTGGAAAGATGAACCAAGACGGCTTTTGGTAGTTTTATTTAGTTTCTGTCCACTTTGAATGAAGTGTGTTTTACGATGATAAAAGTACTGATTAATTACATGGAGTCTGGCTCTATACACGCTAAAAGTCCTGATTATTTACATGGAGTCTGGCTCTATACACGCTAAAAGTCCTGATTATTTACATGGAGTCTGGTGTAGTTTGGTGATGGTGATTTCGGGGCCGTTTCATGTTAAACTAAAAGGATCTTCCTCTTTAACTAAAAGCTCTATCTCTGTAGGGATCCTTTCATAATGTTGTCAGACACTTAGAATTTATAACTAATAATCTGAATAGTTAGTGGCAAAAACAGAACTTTTAGTGGACGGAGATTGAAGGTGCGCAATTGCCCATCAATGTTACATTGAAGCTTGTTTCACGCACTGGACCCATCAGTCACTTAGACACAAAAACATGGAAAATATGGTCCAGGTTGAAAAATGTGAATGATGAATCAACCGGGCAGCAGGAGCTGCTGTATACACAGTGCCTCGACTCTCAATGTCCAAATCTATTGAGACAAAATAAATCGTAATTACAGTCTTGTGTGGGTCCTATGGAGAGATAACCCTTGAACATGGTATTTGTTTGTGTGTGCCAGATGCTTCTATTGTGTGAGAGAAGGTTAAATAGCAGCTGCTCTTCACAGATAAACACTGAGCTGTCACTCCTGTCCACAGCAAGCACAAGTACACACTACACGAGTTGGCTTTGAGGCTGTTAGCAGGTGTCATGACTGAACACTAAGAATGCAAGGGGCCGTGTCGGTGTGGGCGTGCTGTTTCCTGGAGGTTCGGTTGAGTGATGGATCCTTGAGGCTTATTATCAGATGACAAATCCCCGCACGGTGATGTAGCTATGAGACTGGATTTCACAACTCTGGAAAGTTATCACTGTGATGATGAGTCCTCACCTTTGACGATCGGAAGACAAGCTGTAGATATATGTAAATCAAGATGCCAACAGCCCTTTTCCACTGCAGTAACTCGGCAACCTGTAACCTGGGGGCGTCCAACAACCTGAGTTTTTAAGAACTCCGTTCTTCCTTGTATTTCTACTGCAACCAACCACATAGTTTTTATGTTTTTTTTTATGACAGGCAAATAACAAAAGCAGTTGTGGGACACAGCTTTTGTTATTATTTGTTGTACATTCACGAGAACACGAGAAGACGGCGGAGAATGGGGCACTGTGTGTGTCAGAATCAGAAATCAGAATCCAAAAAGGATTTATTGCCAAGTAAGTAACATTTACTAGGGACTTGTCTTGGTGGTTAGTGCCTATATAAATAAACATGTTAAAAGGAAATAATAAATAAAAAAATATGAAAAAAGGCTGTATGGTTTAGTGCAGGTCCATGGGCGCAAGGTTGGTGCCCATGGACCATGGAAGATTCCTCTATGCAGGAAAAACCCTGACGTAAAACTACGTCATCACAAGTAAAATTGTACTTAACGTAAGCACAGACGAATGACCAGCATACAGTATGTACTTGAAGTATCAGCAGTAAAAGCAGTGGTTATGAATGTCCCCCTGTGACTGAAAAATATATATATATATATATATATATATATATATCCGTCTGTTAACCATATAATATGTGACTAAATATATATGTTGTAGAGTTGTGTATCCTAAATGTTTATAACAATTTTAATAGCCAGAGAAATATATGTGATTCCGGTCGTTACATTTGGTTGCTGTCGCCTGTAGATGGCGTCATATCCCCTTTGTGTATGCGTCAGCTGTTGTGGTTGTCTGCCAGAAAGGCTCATAAATTGACTTTTTTAACAGTTTTGAGCCACATTGTTAGGATACACTTTTTGGATCTTGGTTGTTTCTTGAACTTGGATAAGAACTTTTCAGTCACTATTCAGTCGACGGACGTCTGTATCTTTAGTTAGCGGAAACACGTAATACTGATGCAACAATGTGTAGCTGCTGGAGTTGGAGCTAGTTTGAAGTACAGTGGTTCCCAACCTAGGGCTTGGGCTCCCTAAAAGGTCACAAGATGAATCTGAGTGTATTGATTCCAACGGGAGAACATGAACCCAGATTATGACTGATTCTTTGCCCCAAGTCATCAAAGTAAATATTGGACTCATTCTTCACAAGCCACATATCTCCAGAACATTCAGACGGACACATCAGGAGAAAATTAACTTTGTTCCAGACCTGATTCTGTCTCACGAACAAACTTTCACGAGATCTGGCGACACAGAGAAGTAGCATTCACAGATAACTTATTTTCTTTATGCTAAATATAAATATAATATATACATTTGTACGGAAGCCCTAAAAGGCAAGGTGAAGAAAAAAAAGTTTTTTTCGGGCATTGGCCAAAACCAAAGTTTAACTCAACTTAAGTAAAAGTTTAACTCTTACCTACGAGACTAAACTATCTCATACGTACTAGTTAACAATGCCTGAAAAAAATGTTTTTCCACCTTGCCTATCAGGGCGTCCGTACATTTAGCTGTGTAAATATGTTCACAAAAGAAAATATAAATACATTCATCATCCATCCACACGACGGTCACTACACTTACAAACAAAGCCACGCCCATTTAGGAGACAGGAAGTGTGTGGCGTCTCCTTCCATCGGGGCAGCATGTGATGTGCTATCTTTAGACGTGTCCTTTGGCCAGGGTTAGATCATAGACAGTTAAAGAAGTGGACCAACAGATCCTGTTGCTCTGGACGGAGACCAGTGAAGTCTATTAGAAGCACTTTCCCGGTGATGGCTGAGCGTTACTGCGCAGCCTCAAACTGAGCTTGATGACGTAGATGCGACGTGAGCAACGTGTCTGAATGTTGTAAGTCTTCTGGTAGCTGTGCCAAGAGAAATTTCAATCATTCCCAATCTATCAGAGACGGAGAGCGTAGGTATATGTAAGGAGATAACATAGGTACAGGCTAATTATTGCTAACTAAAATGCTAGTTATTATTAGTAATTAAACTAAACAGCTGATGTAAGTCCAAACTGCCTGCGAGCTTCTCCTGTACTGTACGGTAATTCCTCTACTATGAGACAGTAAGTCTCGTGGTTATGAGCCAACAGTTAGCCTATTTTTATAAAAACGTCTGCTACGGAGCCATAACGTGAGGTACGAGGTAACGGAGCCTTTTATACATTGTCATGTTTCTTTAGAAATAAACAACGGACAAATAAAGTCTTTAAACGCTTCAGATGTAAAGTTATTGGCTGTCAAAGTGATGCCAAAATGAATGGTAGTCAATGGGATGCTAACGGGGGTGATGGGAAATGGCTTGGTAGCATCAAAATGGCGGCATGGAGCTACGGGTTGTGGTTGTGGTTAGATGCGGTTAGCTGTCCACTACTTCTTTGTCTCTGCTGGCTGATTACAGCCGTGGGTAGCCTATAGCGCCATCTTCTGACCAAACTATGCTGTAGCCCAGCATATTCGCTCCAAACCAGTTGATGTAAAACGTGCCTAAATCAATGTTCTTTTTTTTTTGTTGTCATTTCAAAAGATAATTTATAATTTGCTTGACAATTGAATGGAAACACAGCTACTGGGCTTTATCTGTGCCTGCACGAAAATAGGACTCTTAGGCTACATCGCTATGTTTTGGTTTAAAAAGGAATATCTTCTGCTACGTTTCCCCCTCTCATTCCCCCTGCTCTGGTGTTTCCTCCTCTCATTCCCCCTGCTCTGGTGTTTCCCCCCTCTCATTCCCCCTGCTCTGGTGTTTCCCCCTCTCATTCCCCCTGCTCTGGTGTTTCCCCCCTCTCATTACCCCTGCTCTGGTGTTTCCCCCTCTCATTCCCCCTGCTCTGGTGTTTCCCCCCTCTCATTACCCCTGCTCTGGCGTTTCCCCCCTCTCATTACCCCTGCTCTGGTGTTTCCCCCTCTCATTCCCCCTGCTCTGGTGTTTCCCCCCTCTCATTACCCCTGCTCTGGCGTTTCCCCCTCTCATTACCCCTGCTCTGGCGTTTCCCCCTCTCATTCCCCCTGCTCTGGTGTTTCCCCCCTCTCATTACCCCTGCTCTGGCGTTTCCCCCTCTCATTCCCCCTGCTCTGGTGTTTCCCCCTCTCATTACCCCTGCTCTGGTGTTTCCCCCCTCTCATTACCCCTGCTCTGGCGTTTCCCCCTCTCATTCCCCCTGCTCTGGTGTTTCCCCCTCTCATTACCCCTGCTCTGGTGTTTCCCCCTCTCATTACCCCTGCTCTGGTGTTTCCCCCTCTCATTCCCCCTGCTTTGGTGTTTCCCCCTCTCATTCCCCCTGCTCTGGTGTTTCCCCCCTCTCATTACCCCTGCTCTGGCGTTTCCCCCTCTCATTCCCCCTGCTCTGGCGTTTCCCCCTCTCATTCCCCCTGCTCTGGTGTTTCCCCCTCTCATTCCCCCTGCTCTGGTGTTTCCCCCTCTCATTCCCCCTGCTCTGGTGTTTCCCCCTCTCATTCCCCCTGCTCTGGTGTTTCCCCCTCTCATTCCCCCTGCTCTGGTGTTTCCCCCCTCTCATTACCCCTGCTCTGGTGTTTCCCCCCTCTCATTCCCCCTGCTCTGGTGTTTCCCCCTCTCATTCCCCCTGCTCTGGTGTTTCCCCCTCTCATTCCCCCTGCTCTGGTGTTTCCGAGCCCCTAAACCGGAGACATTAGGAAACACTTCTGACCCGTTTTGGTTCTGAATCTGCGGGGTTGTGTTGCCGTCTCAATGGCTGCAAACAAGTGGCAACAGGTGGGCGGAGTCTCCACGCTGTTTAAACAGAGATTAGTTTCCCTGGGGATGAATAAAGTATCTATCTACCTAGTTGTTTGTGCACGCTTTTGGCTCAAAAGTCACTTAAAAAAACTAAACTCAGCGGTGTAAATGTAGCCTCAGTTTTCAGGCTTCTCAATTACGTCCCGAGGTTTCTTCCTCATAAATAAACCTTTTGTAAATAATGTGTCACTAAGTTCCCCAAAACTATCTAAAGCCGCACCAAGTATGGTTAAAAAAAACAACCGTCCAGTGATGAGTCTGAATTAGTGGTGCTTGGAAAACTGGATTTTGATACTGTGGTGGGAGGATGTTGGGTAAAGACGTGTGTTGTGTGTGTGGTCTGAAACAATATGTCCAGCAGGGAGAAGGAGGGGCAGGAAAAACCGGTGATGTCAGCAGGGAAGAAGAAGTGGAGGGAGGACCGCCTTGCTTTTTCCTTTTTCCTCCCCCTCCCTCTTCCCCCCCCTCCTCCACCGCCTCTTCTTATCAGCGTGTGTGTGTGTGTATGTGTGTGTCTGTGTCTGTGTGTGTTAGTGAGAGAGAGAAAGAGGATCAGTAGGTGAGTGGACGAGGGATTAACAACTGTGACAGTGGATATGGGGGAAGAGAAAAAGGCAAATAGACCGGGATAGAGAGAGAAAAGAGAACCAGATTGAGAGTGAGTGGGTAAAGGGGGAAAGGGAAAAGTGAGAGATCCAAAAGTACAGCAACTTAGAGTCCACTTGGAGCGAGGTCTGAGCGGTTGTATCTGGAACTGGGTGGACCTGTCGCTAGAAATACTTCCCAACATCTAGCTGGACAGCTACCATGTACAGTGGATATGGAGGTAGGAACCAGTGCCTTGCAGCTCTTCTCTAATCATTAACTTCCTGTTTTGTCAGGATGAAACTAACTTTGTTTTAGTATCTGGTTAACAGGTTTGTAGCTTATTATGAGGAGATGGCTGGAGAGCTGTTGAGAGACCCAACCCGGGACTTGTTTAGAGCAACATTTGATTGTTAAAGTTGTACGAGTTGATGGAGGTCCCTCCCCGAACACAGCAACATGCATTCGGTCTTAAATGCATTTCCCAGGCACTTTTGTTAAATAGTTATTGGAATTGATCGGTGATGTCAAAACAAGTGTTTCTCCTACTAATGAATAATCCGCTTTAAAGGCCGCTGTGCCGCTGCCACAACGTGCTCTATCAAGTGCAGGGCTGAAACTAACGACTACTTTCATCGTCGATTCATCTGTCGATTATTTTCTCAATTAATCGTCAGATCAGTGTTTTCCAAAAAGCCCAAGATGACGTCCTCAAATGTCTTGTTTTGTCCACAACTCAAAGATATTCAGTTGACTGTCACAGAGGAGAGAAGAAACTAGAACATATGTTATATATATATATATATATATATATATATATATATATATATTATATCATTTAGCAATCTGGAATCAGAGAATTATTTCCTAAAAACTAACTCCAGCTGATTTCAGGGCTGATTTTGATTCTGCTCTAGATATGGTGTGAATATCCAGATCTGCTTAACTGAGTTTAAAGGATAGTTCCATATTTATTCATATCTGTCTTGTTACAATACTGACATGCCCGTTTGTGCAGTACATAGATGCTTGTTCCTCCTGTCCATACTGATGGTAAACGAAAACGAAAATAAGCAGTGAGATGTTTTTTTAGTAAAACTGAAACTAAATGAAAACTAAAACCATCAAGATAAACTATGGATGAAACTATGGAGGACTCCTACACCCCCCCGCCAGATATGCTAGGGAAAACACTGCCCTCGGTGGGTTTCCACAGACGGCATCCCCTCCCCGATGGGAACACAAAGGGAGGGTTCAGATCTACAGACACAGTAACTCTGAATGTTGAAGCCTCATATTGGCTTCAGCTGAACTTCACAATGGATTCTTGCTGTTGTCCCTATCACTAACACTGAAATCACTATAGGAAGGGATACAAATAATAATAGTTTTATTTATATTAGAGCTGGGCAATATATCCATATTATATCAATATCGTGATATGAGACTAGATATCATCTTAGATTTAGGATATCGTAATATATCGTAATATTTGCCTTTACCCACTTAGTCATTATATCCACATTACTGATGACTATTTATCAAAAATGCCATTGTGTAAATATTTTTTGAAAGCACCAATAGTCAACACTACAATATCGTTGCGATATCGAGGTATTTGGTCAAAAATATCGTGATATTTTCTCCATATCGACCAGCCCTAGTTTATATAGCACTTCATTGGAACCGGCCCGTTCACTGTCAGTATAGACGGGAGAAACCACTACGACATTGTAACCTCTCCTCTAACTCTTTTAACGGTCCGTTTTATCAATGATATTATATAGCAGTTTAGTCACAGTTAATGTTTCATAAAGTCTGTTCCGTGTCATCTTTGTTGCGGGGGAAAAAAAAAGGCAAGACAAATTTAGTTAGACAGTTCTTCAGGTTTTTTGGTAAAACATTAACACTACACCACATACTGTATGTGGTCAAGACAAAGTAGTAAAAAAAGACTCTGTGTGGCATGAATGTTATCCTGATAGGAGTGAACGCTGGAGTCCTTTTTTTTTATGAAAAATAAGTAAAAAATTCTCTGATTGCAATTTCTTAAATGTGAATATTTTTGACTTTGTTCACTCCTGTGTGACGGTAAACTGAATATCTTCAACAGGTGAATCGGCAAATAAAATAATCGTTAGTTGCAGCCCTAATATTATGCTGAAGTTGCCATGACAGCACAGCAAGTAAAACGGAGGAAGTGTTGAGTTGCCAAAGCAACCGCAAATAAATTCAGCAGGCTTCTCATTGAGACTGATTGATTGAAAAAGATGAATTGAAGTATGAAGGCCTGGCCTGGTGTTGCACTAGCAGTTTGTAAATTCATCACTCAGGTGGTGTGTGAAGTTACCAGCAGCTAGTTGGAAACTAGTGATTTACTGAATCAGGTTGCACCAGTAAAACGTAGAAGGCCTTCTTTATATGTGTAAATGGGATGTGAGGATTGAGGAAACATCTGTATATAAACAGGAAGTCATTGCAGCATCACAAGTAGAAAACAAGTTTTAAGTGATGCATGAAACTTCACTGCCGATTTTTGTGTCTCTTTTTTTGAAATAATAAGTATGACTTGACAAAGTAACTATTTAAAAGTCAGGTATGAGCTTTAGGCTCTTTCATTACAGCTGCACACACACACACACACACACACACACACACACACACACACACACACACACACACACTGCTGTGACTGCGCTCTTCTGCACACTTCGGTCCCGTAATGGTCGTAACTGTAAGCACCTGTCACGTTAGCGTCTGAGGGCGGCTGCGAGGGATAAAGTCATAGACATTTATACTAATGAAGTGAGAGGACGGCTGGAGCGCTCGCTCTCTGTGTCAAATATCACCGCAGATACGATTACATTGTTAGTAGTTGAAAGTCCCCTGCAATAAAGACGCCATGGAGACCTAGTGGCCTAATTGTGTTGTTGTGTTTGTGCGTTTTATGGATGTTATGCTGAAAACAAGGTGGCGCCGAGTGTACTGTATGGTCAACCCAACAAACATGAGGAGCTGCTGCAGAGGTCCGCTAACTTCTTTCTAACTCCACTGTTCCTAACTTGTAGTCTTTAGCAAGTCTTTTGAAGCAGTTCATCAGATTGCAGCTCCCTGGAGACACACACGGCTTCATGCAACGTTTGTTCACGTATGCAGTACTACTCCCCAACAGCTGTAAACACACTGCCCCTTTAATGGACAGACATGACATTATATCAATCTTTTCATCTCACTCTTGGAAAGAAAGCAAATACTTGCATTCCCCAAAATGTTGAACTATTCCATTAAGATTTTAGAATATCTGCCTACTGTCCAGGCAGCTTCTAGTTTGGATTCTTTGAATATAAACTTACACAGTATTGTTGTCAAACTTTCATAATTGTTGCACACTAATGCTACAAAATCAGGCATGGTGCTCACTGCTATGGCCCTTAAAGCCAAAATACACGTGAGTCAAACTTTAATCTTAATACAAGTTTTATTCAGACAGTATCCCTTTCCTGGAAGTGAGCGAGCATGTTTGTACAGTAAATCTGTTGGGTTATTCCTGTGACTCAGTATAGCCATAAACTGCTCTAGTCTTTTCCTGACCCTGCCCTCTGTGCAGGATGTTACTCCCTCCTGGGTTTCCTTTTCCTAAAGACAGTAATATGAGGGAGTTATGAAACTGAACTATTAACTTCAGATGAAGCATTAATGATCCCAGGAGGAATACTAGGGACTGACCTTTTGTTCACCTAGCTTACTATGTTGTGTTGTCAGTGGCCACGTTTCACCTGGAGAAAGCGTTTGAGTCTTTGAGGCCATTCTTTTTTTAATGTCAGTTGTACATTTCCAAATGTCGCTCCCGTGTGCTGCCCGCCAGAGACATGAGTCTCTCTCTTTCTCCTTCTCTCCTCTCTCTCTTAAGCGTAAATTATACTGCCCGTTCCGAAGGTGGCGCACGACATTGTGACGTCACGGGAGCGCCGTGACTGTTTATACTTGCGCTGGTGGTCGTGACACTAGTTGCAGTCTTCTCCTGAACAGAGGTGGCGCTAATGAGGAAAGACTACCGACGTTGCTATTTCTACGGACTAGAAGAAGAAGAAAAAGGTAACCAACGGCAGAACTGGCAGCAGCGTTGACGTCAATGCTTCGATCTGATTGGATGAGCTACTTGGTGGGATCGAGCCTTTCATTCACCATAAAAGAACTCCTCTTAACCCAGTAAGTTTACCAGAGAGACCAGCAGTCACTCGGAGAGTCCTGGCATCACGTTTCCCAGGAGCTCGTTCATGCTTCCTGTTTCCTAAATAGACTGGTGCGTGACCTCTGTTTGCGCACTGAAAATCGGACGTGCCGGCCGGAAATTACGTCATTTTGACGTCACGACGGCGCACGCCACCTTCAATGCGTCATGCATAATTTGGCCATTAGTTTGGCGATTTGGCCGTTGCCATCTTAATTTTTTGATGTGATGATTTTTGGATGAGAGGATGGAGCTGGGGAGGATGACGCTGCCACTCCATTGTTGTTTATGCTTGTAATGGTGCTGCACCAAGCTAAATGTTAAAGAGGGAAAGTGGAGGTTTACCGGCAGGTAAACGCGGCCCTCCGGGTACTGGTGCCATCCATCTGCATGTACGGCAGAACAGAAAATATGTAAACTTTCCCTTAAGTTACCAGCTAATGCTAGCGTAAGCTAGCTAGCTTTGTTGGCAGAACGCTAAAGAAGACCTTTTTAGGCAACCACAATGTTCCAGTGAAAACACACAAGTGAGACGGTCAAAGTTAAAGACGAAAACAAGTCACGGTCTATTTTATTGTCCACGGTGTTAGCATGGTTAGCATCGCTAAGACTCTGTCCTGATTGACAGGTCCTACATAAAGCAGCCCCTGCTTTAGCGTCTGTTTTAAAATAAATGGGACCAACATTTATTAAATGAACATCATGCTGTATTGAAGAAGACTAGTGATTGAAACCATAATCTCATTATGAAAGGTAATAAATCAAGTGAGAAGTAGGCTCCTTTTTGGAGCCAGTGGATCCCCCTGCTGGATATGAGATAGAAGGCAGCTTTTAGGCTTTTCCGTATTGGCTTTACTTTTCAGACTCGGACGTTTCATCTATTATTTTTACAGTGCGGTTCTTACAGGTCCCTTTGTAGTTACAGGAAGAGACGAATGTCCCTCACTTAAACATACTGACCCTTACCTGACCTCATTTTTATACAATAACCATCTCAAGGCGTAAGGTATTTCCAAACAATATTAGTTTGTTAGTTGAATCACTGCTCTTTTCTTCTAAACTGCGTCATTCTACACTGTAACACAGGTACCTCGCCTGCTGCCAGTACAGTACAGTATGTCAGCAGCTATTTTTATATTAACGCACACCTTTTGTATTTCTGAGTGTGTGGAAATGTGATGTTTTAAAGTGCTCATATTATGCTAATTTTCAGGTTCATACTTGTACAACCCCAAATCAGAAAAAGTTGGGACAGTATGGAAAACACAAATAAAAAAAGAAAGTAGTGATTTCTAAATGTACTTTGACTTGTATTTCATTGTAGACAATACAACAGCACATTATTTAATGTGTTCCTCATGATTTTTATTGTTTTTCTTTAAAAAAAAAATAAATAAAAAAAAAATCCTATTGTGGTTCTTGCAACACATTTCAAAAAAAGTTGGAACAGTAAAGCATTTACCACTTTGTAATGTTGCCATTCCTTTTCACAACACTTAAAGGACGTTAGGGACTGAAGACACCAAGTGATGAAGTGTTTCAGGTGTAATTTTGTCCCATTCTTGCTGCAAACAAGTCTTAAGGTGGGCAACAGTACGGGGTCTTCGTTGTCGCATTTTGCGCTTCAAAATGCGCCACACATTCTCTATTGGAGACAGGTCGGGACTGCAGGCAGGCCAGTCAAGTACCCGTATCCTCTTCCTCCGCAGCCAGGACTTTGTAATGTGTGCAGAATGTGGTTTTGCATTATCTTGTTGAAATATGCATGGACGTCCCTGGAAAAGATGTCTTCTTGAAGGCAGCATATTGTGCTCCAAAATCTCTATGTACTTTTCAGCATTAATGGTGCCATCACAGAAGTGCAAGTTACCTTTGCCAAGGGCACTGACACAACCCCATACCATGACAGACCCTGGCTTTTGGACTTGTTGCTGCTAACAGTCTGGATGATCCTTTTCTTCTTTGGTCCGGAGCACACGGCGTCCATTTCTCACCAAAAATACCTGAAATACTGATTCATCTGACCACAGTACACGTTTCCACTGTGTGATGGTCCATCCCAGGTGCCTCCAAGCCCAGAGAAGTCGACAGCGCTTCTGGACACTGTTAACATAGGGTTTCCTTTTGGCACAGTACAGTTTTAACTGGCATTTGTGGCTGTAACTACGTATTGTGGTACTTGACAAAGGTTTGCCAAAGTATTCCTGAGCCCATGTGATGATATCGCTTATAGATGAATGACGATTCTTGATGCAGTGCCGCCTGAGGGCTCAGAGATCCCGGTTGTTCAGCTTAGGCTTGCGCCCTTGTCCTTTACGCACTGAAATTCCTCCTCATTCCTTGAATCTTTTAATTATGTTATGCACTGTTGAAGGTGAAATAAGAAAATGTCTTCCTATCTTTCTTTGAGGAACATTGTTTTTAAACATTTCAATAATTTTCTCACGTATTTGTTGGCAAACTGGCGATCCTCGGTCCATCTTTGCTCCTAAAGGACTAGAGCTTTCTTGGATGCTGCTTTTGTACCAAATCATAATTACAATCACCTGTTGACATCACCTGTTTCAAATCACATCATTATTTAACCAATATACCTGATTACTAGCCCTTAATTGCTCCTGTCCCAACCTTTTTTGGAATGTGTTGCAGGTCTGAATGACAGGAAAGGATGTATATTTACAAATGAAATTAAGTTGACCAGACAAAACATGAAATATTTTGTGTTCACATTGTCTGCAATGAAATACAAGTCAAAGTACATTTAGAAATCACTACTTTCTTTTTTTTATTTGTGTTTTTCATACTGTCCCAACTTTTTCTGATTTGGGGTTGTATTTAGAGGTTGTACCAGAATAGGTTTTTGTGGTTTAATTTTCAGAAAACGCCATATATTTGTCGTACTGCACATTGCTGCAGCTCCTCTTTTGTGTTGTGTGTGTTGAGCTCTCTGTTTTAGCTACAGTGAGACATCTCACTTCTGTTCCATCTTTGTTGGGAGTCACACATGCGCAGTACCTAGGTAAGGACTACTAGCCAGTCAGAAGCAGAGTATGAGGGCGTGTCCTGACAGTACCTAGGTAAGGACTACTAGCCAGTCAGAAGCAGAGTATGAGGGCGTGTCCTGACAGTACCTAGGTAAGGACTACTAGCCAGTCAGAAGCAGAGTATGAGGACGTGTCCTGACAGTACCTAGGTAAGGACTACTAGCCAGTCAGAAGCAGAGTATGAGGGCGTGTCCTGACAGTACCTAGGTAAGGACTACTAGCCAGTCAGAAGCAGAGTATGAGGGCGTGTCCTGACAGTACCTAGGTAAGGACTACTAGCCAGTCAGAAGCAGAGTATGAGGGCGTGTCCTGACAGTACCTAGGTAAGGACTACTAGCCAGTCAGAAGCAGAGTATGAGGACGTGTCCTGACAGTACCTAGGTAAAGACTACTAGCCAGTCAGAAGCAGAGTATGAGGACGTGTCCTGACAGTACCTAGGTAAGGACTACTAGCCAGTCAGAAGCAGAGTATGAGGGCGTGTCCTGACAGTACCTAGGTAAGGACTACTAGCCAGTCAGAAGCAGAGTATGAGGGCGTGTCCTGGCAGTACCTAGGTAAGGACTACTAGCCAGTCAGAAGCAGAGTATGAGGGCGTGTCCTGACAGTAGCTAGGTAAAGACTACTAGCCAGTCAGAAGCAGAGTATGAGGGCGTGTCCTGACAGTACCTAGGTAAGGACTACTAGCCAGTCAGAAACAGAGTATGAGGGCGTGCCATGCTAGCAGCTAGGCGAGCATTATAATGTGTGTTCCAAAGTGACCACGTGTGTCTCTGAAGTAAAGGCTGGACTACAACAGAGCTGTTTGGAGCAGTTGGTGAACAGTGTTTTCTGTTGGAGATGGTAAGTCCCTTTGGGGGGGACTTTGGGCTTTTTACCTTTGTTAACCTATAACATGCACAAAAAAGATATATAACACAATAAAGGAAAGGGGACAAACCAAAAAGCATAATATCAGCACTTTAATATCACAGATGATGAAGAAAGGCATTTAAACCTGAGTCTTCCAGGTAATGCGACTCATGTTGTCTGATCAGTTTAGACCAGGACTTGATGCATAGACTGTATAAGTAAAGCCAAAACATCTGGATTGGCCCCTGGTGGCTGGCTGCAGTATAGGTCATAAACCCCGCCCCCTCAATGTTAGCGGATAGGGGCCATGGGCCAAACTAAAAAATCTAATTTTAATAAATTTTTCTGATCTGTTTAGTTTTAATTAGTTAGTGATGCTATGAAAACAGGGTGAACAGCTGTGATAGTCTCGCGATTGGTCTGGCCGGTGTATGGGCAGGACTTTGATACCCCGGCTCCACCGCCCAATCACTTCTGTGCAGACTCTGGCTCCAAAATTACAAATGTACAATTTTGTACAGTGGGATGAAGTGGAGACGCGTCGTCCATCTTTATACAGAGGCTGTTGTTTAGTGTGGTGCAGTCGACCCCCCTGCCAAGATTAACTGACCGAAAAACTTTCTTTTTCTTATATTAAGAAGCATGAAAAGCAAAGTATCATCATCAATGCTAGAGCTTTGACTAGTGCTGACCAATTGCGTGAAAAAGAAATAGAAATAGAACACACATTAAGGTGGAATAAGAACAGCTCTAGGTCTACCTGCACATGTTTAGTAGTTTGCTAGTTGAGTGACGGTGTCCTCCCTGTGCTGTATTGTCCCTAGTATCAGTGGTGTAGTATACGTGATATGCAGGTATACCGTATAGAAAAGGTCAAGGATTTCCATATACCCACTTACAAAAGTGCAAGGATTACATTACATTTCATTTAGTTGATGCTTTTATCCAATTAAGTGCTTTCAACCTTGAAGGTACAAACTCCGGACAGCAAGAAGTAAGTGCAAGTACATTAGCTTTAAATAAGCAAAACTACAGAGAGCCATATGAAAGTGCAACATGCATTTTTCATCATCGTTTGAGGTGCAGTCAGAAGAGATGTGTCTTTAGCCTTCGGCGGATGATGTGTAGGCTTTCGGCTGTCCTGATGTCAATGGGGAGCTCGTTCCACCATTTGGGAGCCAGGACAGCTAACAGTCGGGATTTCGTTTAGTTGTCCCTCGCTGTGAGGGGGCAGCAAGCAGGTTGGCTGATGCGGAGTGGGTGGGTTGGGGTGTAGTGTTTGACCATGTCCTGGATGTAAGCTGGGGCTGATCCAGTCGTGGCCCTGTATGTAAGTACTAGTGTCTTGAAGCGGATGCGGGCAGCAACTGGTAACCAGTGAAGAGAGCGGAGGAGCGGTGTAGTGGGAGAGAACTTGGGGAGGTTGAAGACAAGCCGAGCTGCTAAGTAACTCTGGCCCTGAAGCTACTGCCGCTTCGAGTGGCACTGCAGCAGACAGTAACGTTACAGAAACTACAGGAAATGATCCAGACGCGGTAACGTTACAAAAGAACTATGGGGTTGTCGCTCTGGGACAGGCAAGTATGATGCTGGGAGTGAAAAATCACAGAATACGCACAATACCACTGCCTGGGATTATGAGAAGCAGTGATTTAACAATGCCTCTGCTCAAATAATCATTAATGATCAGCTATGTGTAATGTCTAGCAGGCTATAATGATTAAACACTAACCTGTTAGACATGAACCAATGCTTGTGTGTTTTTTAGCCTGGACAGACTTCATTCATCATGGAAATATGAGTATTGCATTTATTGAACATATTTTGTTATAGCAATACATTTTAAAGCTCAACCAGCCAGTGTTATTGGCAGATCCTAAAATCCTTGTAGTGTGTATGATGGCGGGCTGCAGTTGTGTATGTGTTATTTTTTCCTTTCCTGAATCCCACTCTATATTTTAGTTGTTTTTGTTGTTTGTGTGTTACATTTTTGCTGAAGTTATTATTTTTGACATGAACAATATCCTGCCTCAGTACATATCTAATGTCTCTACTGACCAATTTCAGTTATGTGTGTATCTTAAAAAAAAACATATCAGTTCTTTTACTTTCTAAATATGACTCACTAAATGTACACTGTACATTGTATTATCAGTTGGGACATTCCTGTAGCAGCCGTGGTCTGTTGCAGATATGAGGTGTGTATTGGATTATTGTTTGAATAGCAAGTAAACACACTCCTCTTTTGCAGCAGCACAGCATTTAGTATTCTCGAAAAGTTCCACTGGAATGTTTGATTGGACTTAGCTCTGCAAACACTATTAACACAGCTGTGACAGGAAGGTTATTATTTGACCAATTAATTGTGCATAATAATGCGTGATACCTTATAGCTGTTCTCATCACACAGGAAGAAGCCTGCAGTAGTAGCATAGCTGCACTATTAGGCCCAGCGGTTTTATTAATATTTCTTAACACAAGTGCGTTTTTCCACTTTCTGTGTGTGTGTGTGTGTGTGTGTGTGTGTGTGTGTGTGTGTGTGTGTGTGTGGAGCAAGCCTCTGTGGATTTCACATTCCCTATGTTACAGAAATACACACGCCCAATGTTCCCAGGGGTGCGTTATGCATACACACACACACACACACACACACACGTACAAAATGTGATTCTGACGAAGAGACCACTTCAAGTGGACATAAACAACATACAGACAGGTTCACTATTCTTAGAAGCTCACCAGTAGTGAGTCAAGAAAGGTCGTCAGGGGAGTGGTGCTAAAACAATGGTAAATGGTCACAAAGTTCAAAAAGAACATGTATGTGTGCTGCATATTACATGGCAACCTGCCTTTGAGATAATTACATCTTTTTCACCCAAAGCTGGGGCTTTGAGTGCTATATACATCAAGAATGTTCTAACATTAAGTTAGGTCAATATTTCTCTTGAGCATAAGTCTCCCTAGAAGTAGAATCAGCACTGAAAAATGACTAATAATGGTCCGAGCTGCCAACAGAAAATCTATTTCAACAAAATAAACAGTCACATTGATTTGAGTCCCAATTCAGCTCTCAATTTTTAAACATGCACGTCAGCGTAACGTGTTTCATTCATTGAAAATGGGAGCAGCACTTTCTTGTCGTGGGTTACAGCAGATGATCGTGTGACGTGCAGTTTGTTTGGAGGATTCTTCTCCGAGGGCCTCACTGTTATTTTATTGTTTAGGTGATGCGTCTAATTGCTTTTCTAGAATATGCCACAGCTTCTTGCATTGTGCTACATGCAGCTCGTCTTTGATTGGTGATCTGACATCATTATTTATTTAAGCAATAGCTCACGACATGATTATATCACAGCTAAGTGGTTGGCAGGTAACATTAGCCTGCACTAGCAGCTAGCACAGGCAATTTTTTTACTTAAAGGTATAATTGAGGATTTTCCCGAATTTTAGAAAAGAACCGCCCTCTCCACTTTTTGAAAAAATGCTCCCGAGAGGGAACGCCTATTAAACGTGTGCACGAGAGAGCGTGCACGAGCCTGGTTCTCCTCGTGCACGCTCTGTTTACAAGTTGCTGTCGGCGTGGCTCTACAAGCCGACTTTCCAAAAGAAGATTTGCACTTTTTCCACTACGTCAGACTCGCCACCGGTAAGTGGAAATCTATTTAGGACAAGCATCTCTATAGCTAACGTTAGCACGCTACAGGCCAACAAACAAGCTATCGCTGAGAGCGGGGGGGCAGCGGTCGGAGGCTTTTATATACTGTCTATGGTCGGAGGCCGTGGCCGTCTGCTCGCTGACCTGTCACAGCACGTAAACCTATCCCAGAATGATTGACAACTAGGAGGACCAATAGTCTTGATGATCCACCCGGAAAAAGAAAACCCTCCACTATACCTTTTAAAGCTAAAGACAGATTTAATATTGCAGTGAAAATATACTAAATATAAATGTAAATGGACTGTATTTATATAGCGCTTTTCTAGTCTTAACAACTACTCAAAGCGCTTTAACATAGTACAGGAACCATTCACACGCTGTGGCCGAGGCTGCCGTTCAAAGTGCTGCTCATCAGATAAACATTCACACACATTTACACTCCGATGCACAGCCCGGCGGCCCACTGGGCCTTAGTTGCCCCCCAACAGGGTAAGCCACTGGGAATTATTAAGGCGTTTTTGTTTTTAAGATTATTTTTGGGGGGATTTAGGCCTTTATTTTTATAGGGCAGCTGAAGACATGAAAGGGGGGAGAGAGGGGGAATAACACGCAGCAAGCGGCCGCAGGTCGGCTGTTACAGCCGCACAGAAAACCAATTCCATGACTCTGGCCTTGTGGCTTTTAAGATGAAGGGATTGGCACTGACAGCATGTGGTGTGTTAAGCTTACACTCCTTGTCCAACGCTGCTGTTTCTAATGGGCTCTCATATGATTGGTCAGAGATTTCAGGGATGTGTTTGACTATTAGTAGTGTTTTTATAATTTCTATCATCCAGCCCCAGTGTATGTGTATTAGTACAGGTTTCAAAGATCATGATTTACCCTTTGGAGACTGTAAATATGCACAGCGTGTGTGTGTGTGTGTGTGTGCGTGTGTGTGTGTGTGTGAGAGAGAGTGTTTTCCAGAATGGTATGGGAGAGTGAGGCCAGAGAGCATCAAACAATAGGCGTGGTGTCATGGGAGGCTGGGTGTGTGGCACAGAGCCCAGTGTTTATGTGAGAGCATCAACAACAGAGGAGATGGTGTGACTGGAGCCTGTTGTTGTCATTGGGCAGGACCGGACCCCTGTTTGGATCAGGTAGGGAACACAAAACGCAGCACCGTTTGAAGGACATTTTCAGTTCGGTGGCTGTAACTGACCGACTTCTGGACATGGTGCATGTAGTTAAAGTTTGAATGGAGCTGCTGGACCATTAAACTAAATGGGATGTTGACCGATTAGCTCATAAGTGTCCAACAACAAGGCTGGAGATCACATGGAGAAATGTGCAGACTACCACTGCCCTGTCTGACCCGGCACTCTGACAGAGACACGGAGCCCCGTCCAGGTTGGGGGTGTATATCAGCGGTTAGGTTTCTGCACAATATATCGCTTTTTTTTACCGTTGTCGCAAAATCAACTGCCGCCATGAACACATCGCGCAACGCTTCGACACATTGCGATACACACTCCGAGATTTTTAGTGTTAGTTGAAAGAAAATATCAGTAGAAAACTGCACCTTTTAGTGGTGCTTTTTATATTCAATTAAATCAATTTGTGCAATAAAATAATGTTAAAAAATGATGTCCTTACGTTTGTTTTAAATTCATCATGCAGATAGATAGATATTCTGCATTGAGTACTTTTAATACTTTAAGATAATTTTCCTGATGATGCTTGTACTTAAGTAACATTGTCAATGCAGGACTTTTACTTGTAACTGAGTATTTGTACAGTGTGGTATCAGTGCTTTTACTTCTTCCACCACTGGCCAAAACCAGACCTAAGCATGCCAAGAACCAGATTATCAAGTAAATCAGCCTCCCAGACTGCTGTGGTTTGACAGGGTTGTTCTTGTTTCATGAGCCCTCCGAGGAGCTGACACCATCATTATCAGTGTCCTAAGAGGAGCTCTTTTATTGGCCGCTATCTGCTGGCATCGATGAAAGACTGACAAGTGTATAAGTCATGGACATAAGAGAAGATTGTTTCATAGATACTTCTTACTGAGCTGAAACTGCACTGTAACCAGACGGAGTTATCACTTATTATCTAGACTTTCTCATGGAGACGGTAAAATGCTGACAACACAACATGATGACTTAGCAGGAACTTAAAAAGGAAGTGCCTGAATGTGGGATGGACCCAGTATGACCCAACTTTTCCACTTGGCTCTGTGTGTCTCTGCAACGTGTTGTCTTCTTTTATCTCACGCTCCCCTTCGGCTTCCTGGGCTCTGTCTGGGTACTTTAACTAGGTTAAGTCAACAAATGGTTGACCACGGAGTCCCACAGCGTGCACACACACACACACACACACACACACACACACACACACACACACACACACACACACACACACACACACACACACACACACACACACACACACACACTGTTGATGATTTTCAAGGGTGGAAGTAAGTAATTACTTTTTGTTACTGTTTTCAGAGTATTTCTGACAACTCCCAGTTGAGAGTACAATTGAATAGTTCCTCTATTCAGAGTAAATATTTAACACATTTGTACTTGAATGGTTGATGTGAAAGTTGTACAACAACAATCAATATTGCCAAAGTGCTCTTTCCATCCTTTGTAATTTAGTTCAACTCCAGCAGAATTGACCTTTTCTCTCTGCAGCCAGATGACTGCAGCCCTCAGGACTATCTCCCTTTGTTAAATTTCCTGTCAGGAGAGGCAGTTGCTTCTAACTTCCTGTAGGATTGTGACATTTCCTGTGCTGTGGGAGGGGGGGCGGGGGTTTGGCAGTCGTCTTGCAAAGGCCTTTTCAGCTGTTTGAAGAAACAGGATACAGGACACTGGATAGGCCACAGTAGGAAAACACAGCTTTAGCTGACAGAAATGAAGCGCTGACAAGCCACAACAACAAAACGCCGCTTCAGGCCACAGACTTCAAATGTTGGCTAGAGGATTGGCCAGATTAATAAAAACAGGTGACATAATGTATCCAGATATTAGCCATTTTAGTTTTGAATTGTAGCCATTATAACGGGATGCAAAAAGGCTTCTGAACGATGGATTGTGGCAGGTTGTCATAGCAATAACACGTGCTGTATCAGCTATTATACTAGATTATTAGACTAATGAACAGTTGCTTTCCAAAAGCCATCCAGACTATAAATCTACACACATAATGACCCTGCACCCCCGTACGGTTGCTGGTTCAAACCCCTGTACAAGCCCCCGTTCGGTCGCTGGTTCAAGCCCCCGTACGGACCAAAGTACAGAGTGTGGACTAGTAGATGGAGAGATGCCAATTCACCTTATGGGCACTGCCAAGGAGCTCTTGAGCCAAAATACATCCTCGGGTCTTTTTGTGAATTTTCGCGAGTCAAACTTTAGTTTAAAAGCATATTTAGGACGGAAGCTCCACTTTTAAGATTGACCGTATTCTTGTTTTTGGGTCAAATGGCCTTTTGAATGGGAGAGCTAGGGGCACTTTTATGCTAGCCTCAAAATATCTATTTTTAACCACTAAGAAGACTCAACACAACATGAGACTTTGCTCCGAGTGTCTCCAGGAGCTCTACACATTAACTCAGCATTGAGAACATTGTTTGTGGACCCAGAGTTTACTAAAAAGAAAAGTTTTAACAACTCACCGTAGCTCTTGTTGTCTCTAGCCGCAGCCATTTTATCAGTCAAAACTAGTTGATTTCCGAACACGGATGAACGGACTCCATAGGAGGAAATATTGTTCTTATATGAGGCTCCTTTTTCAACTACAAGGGCAATATTGTTTTTTACGAAGGATAAAACACAATCATCCATGCATTTATATGGAACTAAGCTTTAGGAGCTTTCCATCTTTACTCTCCTCCTGTTGTTTCGGAAATCGACTAGTTTTGACTGGCAAAGATGGCTGCAAGAGAAAACAACAACAGATGAGTTATGCTTTAACACACATTACTTTTCACATCGGCATGCTTCAAAAGCTGGAGGTCCTGATTGAGATTTATACATTTCCTGAGTTTAAATTATTGATATGATAAGTTTAACAGGGACATTGTGCTGTGTGACCTGATCAGCTGATCGTGTCACCAGAGAAGACTGGGGCCTCTTTGTCTAACAAGCAATCGGCGACGGAGCAGACATTGGCTCAGGAGTGCACCCACAGTTCCACTATGAGCTGTTATAATAAATTGTTAAAGCGGTGGGGGAGCAGTCTTTTATAAAGAAAACAGCGGTCATAAACAGAAAACAAATCAAAGCTTCAATATTTTTCAATAGAAATAGTATGAGTTAATTTGTGTTGTCTGGTGCTTTAGGAGCTTGTTTAAAGGCCTAGCATGGTGCAAAATAAATCAATTTATCCTGCAAACTGCTGATGAATGCAGTATGCAGTAGGTACTGTACTCCATAGGCATGTTTTGTGTTTGTAAACAGCGATTATGTGTTTTGTGGGCGGAGCCTAACTGGTAGAAGGTGACAGCAGCGGTGGCGTCTATCGGTTTTTCCAACCCAATTTGGATGAAACCACAGCCATTGAAGCCTCGACGGTTCACTGTGTACTGACAAACAATTAGACAAAAAGTAGTAGGGTTGGGCAACTTGTTGGCTGTTTTTTTCTGTCATTTAATTTAGCTAATGTAATGGTGTACCTCAGAAGAACTAGCTGCTGCTCTGCGGGTAACGTTAGTGGACAGCAGGGGGAACCTTATTTTGACCAGACCAGAGGTGGTGATTGTTGGAACAGTGGGAAGACTACCTTTTGGTGTGCTTAATTTGAGATTGAATGAACTCTGTTTTGGATGAGTTCAGGCAATTAATCTAGTCTTCACTTAGCCTAGAAATCTAGACGCACCTTTAGTTCCCAGACCCAACATCTGGATGGGGGTCTGTCTTGTCAGGCTAGTCTTCACTAGGTGAAAGAGAAAATTAATTTAGAAAGTGTGTGGTTGTATTTTCTCTTTAACAAGGAAAATAGTTGTAAGACTATTTCCTTTCTTGACAGTCTGAGTTTATTGTGTTTATGTTTTGGACAAAAAAAACTAAGAGAGCTCGTGGAACGAAGCGAAATTCTGCTGGTAGTTTTATCTGAATTAATTGCATTTGATTGGATGTTAGAGATGTGGTTTTTCCACTCTTTCCATACATCTCTATTGTCAGACTGGGGGGGGGGGGACTGAGTACCCAGGGTCCTCATGTGAGGAAGAGGACCCAAAAAGATGCTAGAATGAATAGCTGTGGATGCGGGGAGGGGCCCATAGAGAATGCCTTTCTACAGGACCCAGAATGTGGTGCTACGCCCCTGCATGTCCATGTGGTATTCTTGTGATTTCCTATTTGCACATCACTGTGTGCTGTGGGTGACAGAAGCACGTGGCCCATCAGCTCTCCTCCTCTCTGTACAGGGAGTCCATCCCGAACTCTCTCCACCATGTCGCTATCTGTTCGCCCAGCCAGACGCCTCACCTCCATCACTAGGAGTCAGAGCTTCACTGGAGTCAACACCCACGACAAGCCCTACAGGTACACACACACACACACACACACACACACACACACACACACACACACACACACACACACACACACACACACACACACACATTCTGCGATCGCATAATTCAACGCATAATCAGCCAAAGTCCGCATATTTATGCGGGGGGCCGCATTTTTTCAAATACGCCGCACTTTCGCCGCATAAATTGCAGATTTCCACGCAAAATATGCGGGGCTTGCATAATTTCATAATCCCCGCATTTTCGTTGCAAAAAGGTCACATATATCTCAGCAGAAAGATGAAAAATGTTGCGTTTACTTCACACGAGAGCAGCAATTTTCCCCTGTTGCCATGGGAACGTTATGAAGTGACGTAATGTCACCTAGTGAGAACACGGTGTTGGGGGGGAATCACTTTGTTTTCTCTTTTTCATCAAACCGCAGTTTTTGCAAGTTCCCGCAATTTCATCGCATAAAATTGCATAAATATCCCGCATATTCCATCACATTTTTTAAGAAAACGTGCCGCATAATCAAGGATTTTTGCACGCAACAATCACAAAATAACTCTGTGTTTTTCTGAAGGGACTGACTAATGCAGCCTTTAAAACCAGGAAGAGAACACTTATGCTTATCATGATATTTTCTGTCTTTTTTAACTTTTTTATCTGCTTTTCCAACTTTTTTAGACACACAGATAGTAGTAATAATAATGGTCCAACATGATGTGAAATTGCAATTTTTATTGAAGAACGTAAAAAAATTTTGGTGCCAGATGCACATAAGTCTTCCACAAACCTTCTGGATTATCGTAACGTAACATTTAAAGAATTAAGATGTGTCTGCATGTTAAAATAGAATGATTTGGTATCTAGTGATAACGAGAAAAATATATCATAACATGGACAAATTGCATTGGGGAGCCAGACGGCAGTCGGAGAAAGAGAGACAGACGGTCTTGTGTGATATAATAGTGCTGTTCCAGAGTTTGATGAGGCTGGTCTGGGGATGTCAGGTGAGGATATCTGAGGATGATGTTGCTGATGTTGCAGGAACCTGTCAGTGTTCAGCACTCCAGGTCTCAGCAGGAAGCCCAGCAGAGCCAGCAGGATGTTTACCCTGTCCAACAAGTCCAACCCCCCACCTAAGGTCCCTCAGCCTGAGCGACTGGACCAGGTCTATGAGGCGTTGAAGAAAGGCCTTCAGTGAGTACACTCCCAGCACACACACACACACACACACACACACACACTCCCAGCACACACACATACACACCAAAAGCAGCTGTAAGCTTTCATTTTGAGGGATCACGTCCTTGGCAGTGCCTGTGACTCCTACTCACTGACTGATATTTCTGCAGTTCTGAATCGACTGTACTATTATAGCTGTGTGTGTGTGTGTGTGTGTGTGTGTGTGTGTGTGGGTGTGTGTGTGTGCGCGTGCGTGTGCTCTCAGGTCCTACCTGCAGGTTCATCAGATGGACTGGGACAATCTCAGCAGAGAGATGAAAGAATCAAAGAGGAACTCCAGACTGGTACGTTTGGCTCGGCACTGCAAGTGAAAAGCGTTCCTTTCACCTGTTGAAGCCTGACGCTGTGACATGTTGCAAATTGTGTGTTTTGTGTGTTGCTAAAATGAAAAATCACAAAAAAAGAAAAACTCTGAGACATACTGATGTCTGATGTTTTCTGCCTCTTTAGGGTTTCCTGTATGAGCTGGACAAGGTGAGCTACTGTCAGTGCTTCAATACGTTCCTCATCTGCAAAGAGAATGGGAGACACGCTATATTAGAGACAGGCCTTTATTTCTAATTCTGTTTTTTAAGTAGATGAGCATATTTCAGTAAGGCGCCTCCTGTAATACATTTCCAACTCAATACTTAGTCCATGTTCACCTGCTGTCTTGATAATTCAGTACAGTGATTTCCCTAGCTTTGTGGAAGACTGCAATTTCCCCATACGTGTTGTGTCTTTTTAGCCGTGTTGTCTCTTTTTGGTCCTTTGTGTTTTCGTTGGGCTTGTTTTGGCTCTCTGTGGTCATTTTGCGTCTCTTTGTAGCCGCTTTGTGTCCCTTAGGGTAGGTTTGTGTCTCTTTTTCACATCATTTTGTAGCATTATTATCACCATTTTAAAGTGTTCATATTATGCTTTTTGTGTTATATATCTTTTTTTTGTGCACGTTATAGGTTAACAAAGGTAAAAAGCCCAACGTCCCCCCCAAAGGGACTTACCATCTCCACCAGAAAACACTGTTCACCAACTGCTCCAAACAGCTCTGTTGTAGTCCAGCCTTTACTTCAGAGACACACGTGGTCACTTTGGAACACACGTTATAATGCTCGCCTAGCTGCTAGCATGGCACGCCCTCATACTCTGCTTCTGACTGGCTAGTAGTCCTTACCTAGGTACTGTCAGGACACGCCCTCATACTCTGCTTCTGACTGGCTAGTAGTCCTTACCTAGGTACTGTCAGGACACGCCCTCATACTCTGCTTCTGACTGGCTAGTAGTCCTTACCTAGGTACTGTCAGGACACGCCCTCATACTCTGCTTCTGACTGGCTAGTAGTCCTTACCTAGGTACTGTCAGGACACGCCCTCATACTCTGCTTCTGACTGGCTAGTAGTCCTTACCTAGGTACTGTCAGGACACGCCCTCATAATCTGCTTCTGACTGGCTAGTAGTCCTTACCTAGGTACTGTCAGGGCACGCCCTCATACTCTGCTTCTGACTGGCTAGTAGTCCTTACCTAGGTACTGTCAGGGCACGCCCTCATACTCTGCTTCTGACTGGCTAGTAGTCCTTACCTAGGTACTGTCAGGGCACGCCCTCATACTCTGCTTCTGACTGGCTAGTAGTCCTTACCTAGGTACTGTCAGGACACGCCCTTATACTCTGCTTCTGACTGGCTAGTAGTCCTTACCTAGGTACTGTCAGGACACGCCCTCATACTCTGCTTCTGACTGGCTAGTAGTCCTTACCTAGGTACTGTCAGGACACGCCCTCATACTCTGCTTCTGACTGGCTAGTAGTCCTTACCTAGGTACTGTCAGGACACGCCCTCATACTCTGCTTCTGACTGGCTAGTAGTCCTTACCTAGGTACTGTCAGGACACGCCCTCATACTCTGCTTCTGACTGGCTAGTAGTCCTTACCTAGGTACTGGACATGTGCGACTCCCAACAAAGATGGAACAGAAGTGAGATGTCTCACTCTGTAGCTAAAGCAGAGAGCTCAACACACAGGGTGAAAAGAGGAGCTGCAGCAATTTGCAATACAACACAAATATGGTGTTTTTTTTTTTTGAAAATTAAACCATGTAAACTTATTCTGAAATAACCTCTAAATACAATTATGAACCTGGAAATGAGCATAATATGAGCACTTTAACACTTTTTTTATCGTGCTTTTATTGAATCTGTTTTGTCTGGTGTTATGGTTTGTGAACCTGTCTCTTAAAAATAGGAACCGTCTAAACCAAATTGTAAAATAGTCCAGTTGGCTGATGGGAGAGCCACGGCTCAACCCAGAATCCCTGTACACCAAACAGTTACAGAGACCATTCCCTCCCTCGACACAGTCAATTTCAGCTCCTACCGTCTGGTACAAAGTACAACCCCAAATCAGAAAAAGTTGGGACAGTATGAAAAACACAACTTAAAAAAAGTAGTGATTTCTAAATGTACTTTGACTTGTATTTCATTGCAGACAATGTGAACACAAAATATTTCATGTTTTGTCTGGTCAACTTAATTTCATTTCTAAATATACATCATTTCCTGTCATTCAGACCTGCAACACATTCCAAAAAAGGTTGGGACAGGAGCAATTTAGGGCTAGTAATCAGGTAAATTGGTTAAATAATGATGTGATTTGAAACAGGTGATGTCAACAGGTGATTGTAATTATGATTTGGTACAAAAGCAGCATCCAAGAAAGGTCTAGTCCTTTAGGAGCAAAGATGGGCCGAGGATCGCCAGTTTGCCAACAAATACGTGAGAAAATTATTAAAAACAATGTTCCTCAAAGAAAGATAGGAAGACATTTGCTTATTTCACCTTCAACAGTGCATAACATAATTAAAAGATTCAAGGAATGAGGAGGAATTTCAGTGCGTAAAGGACAAGGGCGCAAGCCTAAGCTGAACAACCGTGATCTCCGTGCCCTCAGGCGGCGCTGCATCAAGAATCTTCATTCATCTATAAGCGATATCACCACATAAGCTCAGGACTACTTTGGCAAACCTTTGTCAAGTACCACAATACGTAGTTACAGCCACAAATGCCAGTTAAAACTGTACTGTGCCAAAAGGAAGCCCTATGTTAACAGTGTCCAGAAGCGCCGTCGACTTCTCTGGGCTTGGAGGCATCTGGGATGGACCATCACACAGTGGAAACGTGTACTGTGGTCAGATGAATCAGTATTTCAGGTATTTTCTGGGAGAAATGGACGCCGTGTGCTCCGGACCAAAGAAGAAAAGGATCATCCAGACTGTTACCAGCAAGAAGTCCAAAAGCCAGAGTCTGTCATGGTATGGGGTTGTGTCAGTGCCCTTGGCAAAGGTAACTTGCACTTCTGTGATGGCACCATTAATGCTGAAAATTACATAGAGATTTTGGAGCACAATATGCTGCCCTCAAGAAGACATCTTTTCCAGGGACGTCCATGCATATTTCAACAAGATAATGCAAAACCACATTCTGCACACATTACAAAGTCCTGGCTGCGGAGGAAGAGGATACGGGTACTTGACTGGCCTGCCTGCAGTCCCGACCTGTCTCCAATAGAGAATGTGTGGCGCATTTTGAAGCGCAAAATGCGACAACGAAGGCCACGTACTTTTGCCCACCTTAAGACTTGTTTGCAGCAAGAATGGGACAAAATTACACCTGAAACACTTCATCACTTGGTGTCTTCAGTCCCTAAACGTCTTTTAAGTGTTGTGAAAAGGAATGGCAACATTACAAAGTGGTAAATGTTTTACTGTTCCAACTTTTTTTGAAATGTGTTGCAAGAACCAAAATAGGAATTTTGTTTTTTTGAAACAAAAACAATAAAAATCATGAGTAACACATTAAATTATGTGCTGTTGTATTGTTTGCAATGAAATACAAGTCAAAGTACATTTAGAAATCACTACTTTCTTTTTTTATTTGTGTTTTCCATACTGTCCCAACTTTTTCTGATTTGGGGTTGTACGTTATACAGGAACAGCTTTGTCCCACTGGCTGTCAGTAATAGCAATATAGGTCTGCCACCTCAGTTTTACTTTTTAGTGGTCTGTTGATTTATTCATTTATTTTTATTTTTTTTATTTTTATTAGTAGGCTACTGAGCACTGTTGTCACTTTTATCACATTGCGTCTGTGTGTGTGTGTGTGTGTGTGTGTGTATGTGTGTGTGTGTGTGTGTGTAAAAGGAGGCTGACCCACTCACCACTCACTGTAACCCAGATCTACCTACGGGTATAAATACAGTTACCTTGGCCCTGACCATATCTGTGTCTACAACATTGGATTAGCTGGAGCGGATAATAAATAAATTGCACTCAGAAAGCTTAAAGACAAAACTCAAAGCTAAAGAAGTCCATCTACAATCATTAGATCTGAGAAAAGATCATCATCCTCATAATGGCAGGGGTAACCCTGCAGTAAAATGTACTATGAGTTCAACATCAGAGTCATGTCATAGTTCGGACTCTGCTGCTCTCACCTTCCAGTCACTTTTTTCTGGGATTTTTAAAGCTACCCTCGGTGAATCTGAGCACTTCCTGCACATAGGAACATTTCCAGCTAGGCTTTTAATTTGAAACATATGGAGGAAGTGTTGACCGTAGCTTAACAGTTCAAAAAAATGAAAGTAGAATCTAGGGCTGTGCAGCGAAGCGACATTTTAATGTCAGTTACGATTTTGGCTCCAAATAATCACAAAAACCGAATCATTGAGAAAAGGGATTCTTTTGCACATTACGTTTTGCAAGTAAACTCTCATTTTGTCTTGTGTTCGGAATGAAAAGAGAAGAGTACAAGCAGCACTGCTAGAATGAAGTATTTGTGCATGTTGCCGTCTGTGCTGTGGGAATGTGCAGTATCCTGAATGCATGATGTGACTCACTACATAACAGGAGACTGGCGTGTTAACTTTATCTGCAGTGCTGGTCTGATTCTGTGTTGACTAATGGGAACACACGTGACCCTGTGCTTCCCTCTGATAGCAGGTGAAGGTGACTGAGAGGTACATAAGACGGCTGGAGTTTCACCTCAGCAAGGTAAGAGCACCATGACCCCCGTCACACCATCAGTCCATGTTAGAGAACAGAGATCTTCAACTTTTTCTCAAAAATTAAAATGTCTTAACATGAATCCAACATATTATTAGCAAATCAGCCGTTTTTTGAAGAAAACCCCCCTGATGGTAGTCCTACTGGCCTACAGGTAATGTAGTCACTATAATATCCATCTACAGATACAGGTATCCCTAAGGATTCACTGTTCTACATGTACTGTATGTTTAAGATTAAATCATGATTTATAAAATCATGCCAACAGTTACTATTTTAATAGCTTAGTATTCAATGCACCAAAAGGTACGTACTGTTCTCCCCATTAAACTCTGCAACGCCTCCCTCGGAAAGTCGACCACCCCCCCTCTCTGTAATCTTCAGACATAGACGGTTGTTTTTGGCACTCTTTGCACCTTAATACTGTACACTTGAGCTTTATATACTGTATTATACTGTAAATTTGTTTATAATACATATGTTTAATATATATAATATAATATATGTTGTTTGTACATCTGGAATAGTTTCCCCCTGGGATTATTAAAGTATTTCTGATTCTGATATAAAGTCTTAAGACAGCCCTACATGTTGTTGTATTGTAGGCCCAGTTTAATATGCAACTTCATTTGATAGAACATGTGTAGAAGGGCTCCCTGATCTGCCTCTCTTTCTGTTGGGGGTCCTTGGTTTACAACGCGGTGAAGATCCCTGTTACAGAAAATGAAACCTGTCCCCAACAGTTTGGAAATGTGTTCATGTTTAACTCTATTGGACTGGGTGCTAACATGTAGCTAGTGTTTTGTCTTCACATTAGATTTAGGGGTCGACCAATACTGTTTTTTCAGGGAAGATGCCGATACCGAATATTGGTAGTGAAATGAAGAATAGTCAGGGTTTTATTTAAACTAGAATTTAGCGTTTGTTGGGGCTGCAGATGATAAATGAGCGAGTAGCCAAATCTGGTCCAATACGTCTCTTCTCCTGGGAGGTGAACGTAGTGAACTAAACATACCTGTCCAGAACCACTCTAGTACTGACTTCACAGTTTGAACGTTCCACGTGAAGATGAAATGCGTTCCCTTTTCCCAGATTGACGAGCTATATGAAGCCTACTGCCTGCAGAGGAGACTCCGAGACGGAGCCAACAAGATGGTGAAGGCTTACACTGGCTCTCTAGGCAGCAAGGAGGCCAGGGAGAGTTTAGCAGAAGCCAATAAAGGATACAAAGAGTACACAGAGGTAAGAGGAAGAGGACAGATGGAGTGAGAAAGTGGATTAAGATGGAATGGAGAAAAATGGTAAAGATGAGGCCATAAGTAAGGGAATATATGAAAGAGTAATATGATGTAACATAGCACAACTAATAGGGATCATTTATAAAGTACAGCTCCATAGTTTATTCCTGTTGGTAGTAATGAATAAATGAAAGCCTCTCTCCCTGTTCCTCTCTGTAGAACATGTGTGTGTTGGAGAGCGAGTTGGAGAACCAGCTGGGGGAGTTCCACATTAAGATGAAAGGTAAGAATGAAACATCGAGGGCACCTTCACCGTCTGTCTTCACTCCCCTCCTCCCTCTCACCCTTGACTTTTTTCTTCTCTCCTTTTTTCATTCTTTGTTCCTTGTCTCAGCCATGCAACAACAACAATCCCATACTCCGAAGTAGGGCTGTATTTAGTCTCGCATTGCCAGACCTTCCTCCACAGCGCTGCGGAGGAGGGTCTGACTAGTCCACACAGCATTCCTGGATGGGAGAAAAACGTGCTCTGGTTTATTGGCTAAGAGCCAGACGCAGCGGCCGGTACTCTGCTAAATAGCCTCAGGAAGGAACTTGTTTTGGTGGAACATGTGTACGTTCAAAAGTAGTTTTAGTCGTGCGACAGAAAACTCAGATTGGACTCCGCAAAGGAAAAAGCCTCCTACAACTTTAAATGAAGTTAACTGTTGACACAACACAGTAACGTGAGCTGTTTAAATTAGCTGATACATGGTTAAATGACTAGCATACGCACCCCAGATGGTATTAAAATCATTGTCCTACCTCTCCTAGAGAAATGAATCCAGTCCCAATGTGTCCCATGAGAAACTGATCTGTTTCTATTTGTCTTTCAGGTCTGGCTGGATTTGCTAGATTGTGTGCTGGGGACCAGTATGAGGTTGGTCTGTCTGCTGTCTGTCTGTTAAGTTAAAATGCATTTATTGGTATGTTCATGATCATATACAGTATACAGTATTTCCAAAGCACTGTATGAATACTGACAGTAATATACAATGCTCAGAACATTGTTTAGGAAAATGAGAGTGTATGTGTTAGGAGCACCAGTTACAATACAAATAAGAAAATAAAGATAATTTCACAATAAGACAGAAGGAAAATGAACATCCCAGAAACATTGAATCTCCCTCTGACAGTCTATATGTCAATTATGTTTTATTTCCCATTAATATGGCATGCTATCCCCTGCTTTTATGTCCATTCTATGTCTATTTATGGTGTGTGTGTGTGTGTGTGCGTGTGTGTGTGTGTGTGTGTGTGTGTGTGTGCGTGCAGATCTTTATGAAGTACGGTCGGCAGCGGTGGAAGCTGCGTGGCAGAATAGAGATCAATGCCAAACAGGTGTGGGACAGTGAAGAGATGGTGTTTGTGCCGCTCGTCAGTGAGTTCCTCTCTGTGAAGGTCAGTCCCTCCCAACGTCTCGCCCTTTTTCACTTTACACGGATCTGTACTTATCTGCAGAACTCTGTCGTTGACAAGCTCTGACCTAAGTCTACGTTCTTCCAGTGGGGACACTAATGTCACTACTTCTACTGATGGAGTTTAACATGTATAACCTGAATGACTGACACAAAGGGACCTGTGACAGCGTTATCAAACTACATGTCTGTGGTCTCCTAGGTGACAGAGCTGAAGAGCTTAGCCAATCACGTGGTTGTAGGAAGTGTTTCCTGCGAGACTAAGGACCTGTTTGCTGCACTCCCCCAGACGGTTGCCGTGGATATTAACGACCTCGGGACTATTAAGCTGAGCCTCGAAGTCACCTGGAAGTAAGTTTGGGTAGCCATGCTGTAGGGCAGCTGGAAGTCCAGACCCAAACCTGAAAGATTAAGGGTCTGGCATTGAGTAATGAAAATGGCCCAACTCGAGGGGCGGCACCAAGCATGCATTTGAAAATCTCATTGCACGCAGTTGGATAAAACTACGACCAATCACAACAATACACGGGGTGACGTATCCAGAGCCCCGTACGCTTAGCAACCAGCGGAGATAACTGGTAGATTAAACTGTCGTCATCTGTTTAGCTCGCCTCTGGCCCGCCTACATCAGATACACCGATGTGATTGGTGCAGCTCGCCTCTGGCCCGCCTACATCAGATACACCGATGTGATTGGTGCAGCTCGCCTCTGGCCCGCCTACATCAGATACACCGATGTGATTGGTGCAGCTCGCCTCTGGCCCGTCTACATCAGACACACCGATGTGATTGGTGCAGCTCGCCTCTGGCCCGCCTACATCAGATACACCGATGTGATTGGTGCAGCTCGCCTCTGGCCCGCCTACATCAGATACACTGTATCTGGCTGTGGCTGTGCAATGATTAGGAATTTTAATCGTGATTACGATTTTGGCTCCTAAACTATCAGAAAAACTAAATAAAAAACGATAATTTTGCACATTACGTTTTGCAAGTAAACTGACACTTTGTCTTATGTTCTGAATGAGATAAAAAATGACACAGTTCTGGGTGTTTTCACTGTTTTACTGTTTTTTTAAATTCAATAGTTACAACATCTTTCCAAAAGTCAAAGACAAATCATATTAAATAACGATTTCAATTGATTAGGATTCTTTTCCATTTTCGATCAGCCCTACTGTATTGTTGTCAATTTACTTGTCTTATTCATGAACAACCCCCCCCCCCCCTTGTCCCAGTCCATTTGATAAAGATGACCAGGGCTCAGTGGCAAGCAGCGTCAACAAAGCTCCGACCGTCAGTAAGAGACTCTCAACCATCTTCAACCAGAGTCCGCCCGACACGCCATCTTTACGTGAACAAGCCTTCTATGTGAGTTCTTCTGTGTTCTAGTCGCCTCTCGTTTAGGGCTGCAACTAACAATTATTGTCATTGTTGATTAATCTGTTGATTATTTCCTGGATGGATGATTAGTTGTTTGGTCTCTAAAATGTCCAAAAATGGAGAAAGATGTTGATCGGTGTTGATCAGACGTCCTCAGATGTCTTGAGTAGTCCACAACTCAAAGATCTTCAGTTTACTGTCACAGAGGAGAGAAGAAACTAGAAAATAATTACATTTAACACGCTGGAATCACACAAGTTTTGACTAGACTCAAAATAGCTGGCGATTAATTTAATAGTTGACAACTAATGGATAGATCTTTGCAGCTCTGCTCTCTCTTTGTTCTCTCCAGAGAAACTTTTGACTGATGCTTTTTTAAAAGACTACTAGAATATTTAGCTTAAAGTTGCTGATTGCTGGCATTTTGTGCAATGTTCACTACCCTTATATTTGATAATGTATAAAACACCTAAATGCAAGAGGAGCAGACAACTGACTTATAACTAGACTTTTTTCTTCATAGACGAATGGATTTAGTTTTTTTTACTTGAGTCTTTTTAGATTTCTGTGAAAACAAGCAGCAAGAAGAAGCCAAAACCTTCTCATCATAGAACGTATCAGATTCATGGTTGGAACTGGCCGTAATACTCGCAGAGAACAGGACAGAAATCAGCTGTAGAGGGAGAGTTTGAGTTTACCCAGCGGTGCCTAACGTCTCCGTTGCCCTTTGTTCCACCTGCTGCTACGTTGACGTGCAGTCTCTGCCTCGGAGTGTGACCAGGCGGCAGCACTGGCCGCTGCTGGACATCTTCAGAGACACACTTAGCCAGAGCTGTCCCTGTAGTGACAACTCACCGACGGGACAGCCCACCGCAGTAAGTCATCATGGAGTAGAACCCCCGCCCCCCCCCCCCCTGGAGAATGTAGGAGCACAGAGCCCCGTGGTGTAGTGACTAGTGACTGTAATGATGGTAGACACCTAGAACAGTAGTGAACACTGTGGTTGTGTATGGCCTCATGTATGCAAGGTTTCCAAACTCTCTGCTCTCCAGCAGATTTCACTGATTCTCAGCTTCAGCTTCACGGCCGGCTGCACACTGGCTGCGTGGCGTGTCCGTTTTTATTTTGGCTCCCATGTTAACAGGTTAGAGCGTGCACATGAAAACACGTGCATGCTAGAAATAGGACCGACGCCTGTTTTTCACGTGACAGGCGAGCGTGTTGGAAGAGTTTCCAGGCAAAATAGAATAGAAAAAGATGTTTCTATGTCATTTTGACACAAATACATATTAATAAATTACACTTTGATGTTTGAAAGTCTTGAGGTTTTGACATAAATGCAGGTATAATATAAATGTAATTAAAAAATAAATAAAAAATAATTATCGATTTTAAATATTGCACCTGTCAATACAAAACCAAATATTTCAATACTGCCGACGTTGTCTTTGCTGTAATCAGATCAGTATATACAGTATCTCACAAAAGTGAGTACACTCCTCACATTTTAGTAAGTATTTCATTATATCTTTTAATGGGACAACACTGAAGAAACTTTGCTACAATGTAAAGTATTAAGTGTACAGCTTGTATAACAGTGTAAAGTATTAAGTGTACAGCTTGTATAACAGTGTAAAGTATTAAGTGTACAGCTTGTATAACAGTGTAAATGTGCTGTCCTCTCAAAATAACTCAACACACAGCCATTAATGTCTAAACCACTGGCAACATAAGTCAGTACACCCCTATGTTAAATTCCCATAGAGGCAGCAGGCAGATGTTTATTATTAAAGGCAGTTATTTGATGGATCAGGATACTATGCATCCTGATAAAGTTCCCTTGGCCTTTAGAATTTAAATAGACAGCACATTTACACTGTTATACAAGCTGTACAGTTAATACTTTACATTGTAGCAAAGTGTAATTTCTTCAGTGTTGTCCCATTAAAAGATATAATGAAATATTTACTAAAACGTGAGGGGGGTACTCACTTTTGTGAGAAACTATATTTATGTTTAACATGAAGTATACTACTGCTTGAGTGCAGTAAATCAATGGGAAACATCCATGTGTCCAGACGAGGCTAGCGGCAGCAGCAGCGCCGCGTCAGACACGTTTCTGGTGTGTAAAGACATAGAAAACGCCACGCAGCCTCCATGCAACAGAAACGCCACGCTCACGCCACGCAGGCAGTGTGTAGCCGGCCTAACTGGAAATCTGCTGCTGTAGTGTACATACAGGCTATATCAGCTGTGTATCTGCCTGGCATTCTCTATGTAGGACGGCTGATTTAACCCACCAGTCCTCTGGAGTCTGTAGTGACATGTGTCACGTAACTGACAGATCTGAGCACCGCCCAGCAGTCAGTCCTGAGAGCCACATCCCTAGCAGTTGGGAAATAGATTGTATAGCCTATTTTTCTTTTAACATGCAACACAACTGTTATTATTTTTACATTTTATAATATTGTTTTTAACTGTTTTAAAGCTATAGTTTGTGTGGTATACATTTCTGTCTCCCCCATGAGGAATTCTAAGTAATGACAACAAAACTGTCGGCGTGTCCACGTGATACAAGCCTTCCGTGATCGCGCACCGCGAGCTGGGACTTTATAGGGTCTCAAAGGACACGTCGTCCGTTCATGAACTGTTATTATTAGTTAGTCAGTCCCTCCAGAAAAAACGCAGAGTTTTTTTGTGATTGTTGCGGGCAAAAATCCTTGATTATGCGGCACGTTTTCTTAAAAAATGCGATGGAATATGCGGGATATTTATGCAATTTTATGCGATGAAAATGCGGGAACTTGCAAAAATTGCGGGAACTTGCAAAAACTGCGGTTTGATGAAAAAGAGAAAAAAAGTGATTCCCCCAACACCGTGTTCTCACTAGGAGAAATTACGTCACTTCATAACGTTCCCATGGCAACAGGGGAAAATGGCTGCTCCTGTGTGAAGTAAACGCAACATTTTTCAACTTCCTGCTGAGATATATGCGACTTTTTTGCAACGAAAATGCGGGGATTATGAAATCATGCATTTTGCGCGGAAATCGGCAATTTATGCGCCGAAAGTGCGGCGTATTTTAAAAAATGCGGCCCCTGCATAAATATGCAGACTTTGGCTGATTATGCATTGAATTCTGCGATCGCATAATCACATTTTTCTGGAGGGACTGGTTAGTATAGCAGTTATAAAGGAGAAAGGGTTAATAGGGGACTCTCTGAAACTTCACATTGACATACATTTAGGAGTGTGTCCACTGACTGCAGCATTGTTGACCTCGAGGATCACCTTCCAGTCGGTTGTTCTTGTGCAGTTTGCTCAGTTTTCTACAAATGTGGCCACTGAGGCAGAATAGAAGAGAACAAAGCGGAGCTGAACGCTGCCTGTTCTATGAACGGAAGATAATTCATGACTGTGATTGTTTAATCTGAAGCTCCCTGAGTCTGCAGAAGCTGATCCAATTGAACCTAATCAACAGATTTCCACAAGGATTGTTGTTGACAGTGTGCGATATGTGACTGATGAGTCATACACAGTGAAACTAGTTAATAGGGACGACGTGTGTGTGAACTGTGGGAACCAGCCAGCTGGGTTGTTGTGTGACTCTCTGAAGCTGCAGCCAGTATTAGCCTGCTGGCTGTCAGCCTGTTGCAGCCCGTGGCCTGCATCCAGAACAGAAGTGAGGCCTTCAGTTTTCTGTTTTTGTCAAGTAGTCTCCAGGATTTGTAATAATGAAAAGCATATATTTTCTGTATTTGTGACTTTTGCAACATTGTTGCATTTCCCATTTGATTGGGTGTTCGTTCACACTGCACTTTGTCAAACACCAAACATTGTAAACAAATGTCACATGGTGGAAACAGTCGCTGGTCTGTTGGACAGAATATCTGAGGGAAAGTCGTCTTAGAAATCATGGAGCAACACCACATTTATGACGTCTGGTTCTGCTAATTCTAATATTTTAAAAGAAGGCGAACAATGTGAGCAGCTGACAGACAGCGAGCGAAGGAGACATACAGATGATGATGTATGTTGATGCATAACTGATGATGTTCTTTCTCCAAAGAATTTTCCGTATTTTCAACTTCTACATCCATGATTTTCACCTGCAGAGTAACGTCAGACTGTTGTCGTCAGACTGTGGCTGCCTGTTTACACCGACGGGCACATGCCCAGTGTGTGTGAATGGTCATGTGATATGCCTTGTCAGACGTGTTAATATGGACAGAGATTAGTTCTGCTAATGGAGTTAAAACTCCTGTGTGGGCGAAGATAGTTTATGTCTCAAAACGCCTGTTTACAGGTAGAGCTGTTCGGTCGGGTTCGGTCTTAATTTCTATCATTTTACTCGGGCTCGGGCCAGGCTGGGGTTGTGCGGTGAATGAGCGGTCAGGTGATGCGTTTTGATCAGCGTGAAAATGGAGGCTGAGGAGGTGAAATGGAGGCTGGCCTCTGGAGGACTTATTTTATTTCTTTGTTCCAACTTCCAAGTGGCCGATAGCCTACGTTAGTCACGAATACGTGATGTTAAAACATGTAGAAATGACTCATTCTTGACCAAAAGGCAAAAAAGCTGTGTGCGTGCGCACATTTGAATAATGTCGGGCTGTAAACAGGTTCCAGCTTCTAAAAAGCTGTCAATCAGAATGTACTTGTCAGGCTCGGGTCTTGTCGGGCTGAACGTTTAAGGCCCGATTACAGCTCTACCAACAGGCACATGCCCAGTGTGTGAATGGTCATGTGACATGCCTTGTCAGACGTGTTAATATGGACAGAGATTAGCTAAAACTCCTGTGTGGGCAAAGATAGTTTATGTCTCAAAACGTTGCTTAAAAATGAAAGGATAGTACTGTAGCCTGCGCTACAAGTGGAGATGCTGCACAGAAGTACTGAGCGAAGGATAATCAGTTGTTTGTTCCAGCATATACATTTCAACGACAACAAATGTCCTCAAACAACCTTAAACTTTACCATCTGGAACACACTATCAGTCATCAGAATGTGTCCATCAAACTTTCCTGTCTATATCAGTAGTGGAATGTAACTAAGTACATTTACTCCAGTACTGTACGTCAGTCCAAATGTTGAGGTACTTGTACTTTACTTGAGTCTTTCCTTTTCATGCCACTTTCTACTTCTACTCCGCTACATTTCAGAGAGAAATATTGTACTTTTTACTCCACTACATTCATCTGTTACAGCTTTAGTTACTAGTTACTTTACACATTAAGATTCCTGCACATGTAGTTTATAAAATCTGATGTTTTATTCTAAAGTAAACTAGCCGACAATATAACGACTACAAGTCCAGCTGAGATGATCAGACCATTAAACACACAGCTGGTTGATCCTTCACACACTCTACAATGGGAGGAGAGATCTGCATTGAGTACTTTTAATAGTATAAGTACATTTTCCTGATGATACTTACAGGCTTGTACTGACATTTTCACTAACAAGTAACATTTCCAATGCAATACTTTTACTTGTAACAGAGTTTTTGTACTGTGTGGTAGTGAGAACTGGATGTGGATTCTTCTTCCACCTCCGGTCTATGTCCATCTCCTCTGTCATCGGCCCGACCTTTAAAACAGTTGTTGTCTTGTAGAACATGCTGCGCCGCCACGACGAGTTAGAGAATGGAACAGCGTGGTCCAACTCATCTGAATCTTCGGATGACTCCTCCAGTCCTCGGCTTTCTGTCGGGGGGCTACGCAACTCTACACATCCAAAGGTAGCGCACAACAGACACTAGACCTTATTTGTGCCGTTATGATTCTGTCTGGCTCTCTGCTCTGTTTATCACTGTGTCTATATCTTGTCCACGGATTGGTCTGTAAGCTGGATCTGTCATTTATGCGTCTATGCTTTTGTTTTTTTCACTTTTAACAAAGAAATGACATTTCCTCAAGCTTTGATCTCTCCCTGTTTGTAAGTGCAAACAGTCACGGTTCACAGTTAGGGGACTTTTGCTCGGATGGCCTCTCTGGAGCACTTCCTCTCAGGCAGCATTCTTTTAAACTTTTGCCAGCAGACTGCCTTGGACCTTTCTATTTTTTTGACTTTTGAGTTCCCTTTCGAAGAGCAACTTCATTATTTGTTTAAACGTCCGAGCACTCCGGACCTTTTCCTCTTCTAACAACTGAAGTTATTGACTATGTTGTTACTGTGTCTCGCTCTCTAGGCAGTGGTGGTGACGCCAGACATCCAGCCGGCTGTAAGCGGAAGTTCCTCCCCACAGCCCGACGTCTCATTTTGCCCCAGAGACTCCTCCTTAACTCCAAACTCCCCCTACAGAGTCGGCACTATCAGTGAGGCTCCCAACGCGTCCACACAGCAACCACAGAGCAACAGGTAGTGTTAGATTTTGGTTTCTGTGCTTTTTTTTGGTGGAATTCATTCATTCTTCTACTTTATAGTCTCATAGGTTAAAGGTCCCATTTAGTAAAAAGTGAGATTTCCATGACTTTTTTGATTAAAAGCAGGTGGAGGTGCTATATAAATACTGTGAAAGTATCAAAACACTCAATCAGAGAAATGCTCACAGCCTGTATTCACAAACTGTGCCTTTAAACGAGCCGTCAGGACTTCTGAACGCTGTGATGTCACAACTATGTACACGAATGGATACCATGTACTGTATATAGGTAGAAAGTGGCGCTACAGTGCCGTTACAGTCATCCCCCGGCCGCAATGACGGAGCAGAGACTCAGACCCACAAACGTTGACCAATCAGAGCACAGACTGGGCTTTTTCAGGAGGGGGTCTTAAAGAGACAGGCGCTAAAACGGAGTGTTTCAGACAGAGGGGGAATACAGGAACATTCAGACTGACAGACAGGATGAAAAAAAACAGTTTTTTGAACACTGAAGCGTGTAAACAGGTTCTAGCAGAAACCCAAAATACAAGAATGATCCTGAAAATTAGCATGATATGGGACCTTTAAAATATAATAATTGTTGACTGATTATTTGTTACCTTTGCCCATAAGCACAGGGATGCTGGTGCTCTGTCACTAATAAAATGAACTTATTTTACAGCGAAGAGGAGAAGGGGACAGTCGGTGTAAAGACCAAACCTGACAGCGAGGAAGCGGGCGCACCAGTGCCCGCGGTGGTGACCAACAGCCATGCCTCGCGCTGCTACTTGCGCTCTCTGAGCCACATCAGCGAAGGCAGTGCTGACGGCGTCGTGATGATGGACTGGTCCGCCGAGTCCGGAGAGGTGATGTCTTTGGTCTCTGGGCTCTCCATCACCGACATTGAAATGGAGATGCTCAGCAGAACTCCTGAGCCGCTCGGCTCTGCCGCCGCGGACACGGACCCGTCGCCAACCAGGCTCGGCTTCGTAGAGGAAAACCCAACAGGCGACGATGTCACAGATCAACGTCAACACAGGAAGCTACGGGACACATCCAGCCCTGTCCGAACATTCTCCACCCCCGGGCCCGAAGCAGCGGACCCTAACACTCCGTCACAAATGAACACACACACACAGCGAGAGTGCAACACACTCCCAGAGAGCGGGGATGAGACGTATGTAGCCCGGCGGGTGTCGGTGGAGGAGGAGGAGATGCCAGATGGTGTGTCCGGAGAGGGAGGTGTTCTGGTGGACAGCGGGCTAGAAGACGCCCTGGCGGCGGTCATTTCCTCTCTGGATGATTACAGAGGACAGTTCCCCGAGTTACAACTACTGGAGCAAGAGCTGAAGCTGCTGCAGGTGACACTCAAGGTAAAGACGGAGCATGCGTGAGTAGAGTTGGGTCGATATCTGGTTTGATCGGTCCAGTGTATGATGCAAAACCGGTTTGATTTTATGCTAACGGATTAAACCGGCATTTGTCACTTTCACACCTTCTGACAAATTAAAAATATTATAGGCAGGGTTTCCCACCACCAGGACTATGTCAAATCATACTTTTTTTTTTGCGTCTGTCACGTGAAATCAAATCAAAACAGAACACAGAACAAACGATCTGACGGGTTTTAAAAGATCAAATACAACCTGACACGAAAAAAAAACAACAACAACAAAACAGACCAGGCCTCTATTTGAGACCGGCCTTTATTTACCCAAATCTGTTGTCACACCAGGCGTTTAGAAGAGACAGGCGTCTATTTGGGACTCGGCTATTATTTGAAGTTTTACGGTAGTCATATTTATAAATCTCCAGTTAGCTTTTAGCACTGATTTAATGTAGGGCCTATAGAGTCTCTCTTATAGCTTTTTCAAATTCTCAATTTCATGATTCCGTCCATGATTCTGTTGTCACAAGCATAACTCTCGCCAAAATGCATCCTAGGGTGTTTTTGTGAATGTACGTGAGTCAAACTTTTCTTTTAAAAGCATATTTAGGACGGAAGCACTTTTAAGATTTAACGTATTCTTGTTTTTGGGTCAAATGGTCTTTTGAATGGGAGAGCTAGGGGCACTTTTATGCTAGCCTCAAAATATCTATTTTTAACCACTAAGAAGACTCGACACAACATGAGACTTTGCTCCAAGTGTCTCCAGGAGCTCTACACATTAACTCCACCGGAGCACAAGGGATATACTAAATCTGTTGCTACTTGTTTTGATATTGACTCGTTCTGACTGCCGAGGAAACAACAAGAGCTACGGTGAGTTGTTAAAACCTTTCTTTTTAGTAAACTCTGTGTACACAAACAATGTTCTCAATGCTGAGTTAATGTGTAGAGCTCCTGGAGACACTTGGAGCAAAGTCTCATGTTGTGTCGAGTCTTCTTAGTGGTTAAAAATAGATATTTTGAGGCTATAGCATAAAAGTGCCCCTAGCTCTCCCATTCAAAAGGCCATTTGACCCAAAAACAAGAATACGGTGAATCTTAGAAGTGGAGCTCCCGTCCTAAATATGCTTTTAAACTCAAGTTTGACTCACGTACATTCACAAAAAGACCCTAGGATGTATTTTGGCGAGAGTTACGCTTTAATGCTGCCATCAGTCTGGGACTGGCCACAGCCGGCCCTCGTCGAAAAAAGGACACCTGTCACCGGGCAACAACTTCTCTGATTGGGTGTGAATGTGTAACTGGTTGAATGTGATCAGGGCGTTCTTGAAGAGACTTCTCAGTGAACTTCCCCTGAATAAATAAAGGTAAAAAAAGAAATAAATAAAAAGTAGCCTACATTAGCAACTCGTGCCGACGGTGTCACAGCAGTAGCGTCACCAGTTTAACTTTTACATTACATGTCATTTAGCTGACACTTTTATCCAAAGCGACTTACGATTGCTATATATGTCAGAGGCCACACTCCTCTGGAGCTCCTAGTGGTTAAGTGTCTTGCTCAGGGACACATTGGTTGATGTATCACAGTGGGAATCGAACCCGGATCTCCCACACCAAAGGCATGTGTCACATCCACTGCGCCACAACCATCCTAACTTCTTCTCAGTAGTGTCGCTGTTTCCTAAAATCAAACAGCTTTTCAGTAGCTTATGTCTTGTATTGATCAAGTAGTGTGACGCTGAAGCACAGCAGAGCTTGGTGCTGCCACAGCCAAACACGGACGTGTATGTAATGCACATGGCTGTATAGCACTGGGCTATATATTGATATTATCGTCTTACATTTTGGATATCGTAATATCGTGATATGAAAATAAGTGGTCTTTTATTAATGTTTTTTGCAGGCTACATAACAGTAAAGTGATGTTATTTTCTGAACTTCCCAGACTGTTTTAGCTGTTCTATTATTTCCCTTTTCCCACTGAGTCATTATATCCACATTACTGGTGATTATTTATCAAAAATCTCACTGTGTAATATTTTGTGAAAGCACCAATAGTCAACCCTACAATAACGCCGCAACATTGACATCGATGTATTTGGTCAAAAATATCATGATATTTGATTTTCTCCATATTAAAAAATGTCTCCGGTGCAACTTTTGCCATGTTGCTGTAGCTTAGCTTGCTACATTTACTTAATAAAATGAAATTTTGTAATATTGTTTTTTGAGTAGGAGTGTTGTCAAACATTGTTTGGACTCGCCGTGCGACTTTCATCCTCAGAGGGTTAAACTGTGATAATTCCAGTTCCCATCATAGAGATGCAGAGATCAGGTGGGCGGGATATCCAGGTCTCTCCAATCACATGAAGACAGCAACCAGATTATTGTAATCTCACTCAAACTCAATCAAAGGAAATGACTATTGAAGTTTATTTAGGGCTTTGGCAGATGAACTATTGCAGTAGTTCATTCTGGATGTAATGAATGCGTGGATCAGAGTTTCCGCAGCAGACAAGGTGAGTGATGGGCGGAGACCGGCAGTGTGTTTAAGGTGGAGGAAGGCAGTTCTGGTGATTTGGTTGCTAAGGGGTTCAAAAGTGAGGTTGCTGTCGAAAATGTTGCTGTCATAAGTAATTGTAGCCTGATTTATATTATCATCCAATATTAGCTATCACAGACATATATCAGTATCAGCAAAACGCAGTACTGAAATGTTTTTTGTATTTATGCTGTCAAATGTCATCTTACTTCATATCTTGGTCACTATTCTTCAAAGAACAAATTTAAGGTGGAACCAGGTTTGTGTAAGTCTGTGTATTCTCTTGGTGCATCTGTACATCTAAAGACATACCTGACAATTGGACTATTGTGTGTGTGTGTGTGTGTGTGTGTGTGTGTGTGTGTGTGTGTGTGTGTGTAGGGCGGCAGGCACAGCCGCTCCCCCAGCGTGGCCAGCCTTACCGTGGAAACGGCGCTGGGCAGCTTCGACTTCCTCAACACGTCGGACTGCGAGGAGGAAGAGGAGGCGAAGGGCGACCAGAGGAGTAGAAACATCAGGTCAGTGCTGACACGGGATTAAGTCATTCAGATAGATGCAGGTTCACAGCAGACCGCGAGGTGGATCACAGATTTACTGATGCTGAAATGGAGAATACGCGTTATGCATACTTTACAGAGTGAGCAGCAGCTTCTTATGGAAGTTTGATGAAGTGAAACACATTATTTGTAAAGAAGAAACACGGCCACTGTACTGAAACAGCGAGAGAAAGCGCGGCAGACGATCGCAGACCAACTGAATGCGTAAGCAGCCTAAAAATAGACATTATGTCACCACGACTCTGAACTGTAACCGTCATAATCATCACATTCAAGGAGTTAGGCTACTAATCATTTGCACACATTAACAGTTGTATATTTTGGATTAAATGTGAGCAAAATGGTTTCAGTTAAGAGCAGTGGTTCGTAAATGTATATTTTTAGACTATCATTCAGTCCGTTTGCTGTTGTCTGCCACGCAATTACTCGCTGTTTTGTTATAGCGAGTTTGCTTCTTCCCAATATGTTTTGCTCCCTCGTATATATGGACATAAAAAAGAAAGACGCTGAAAGGTTGGACTCTAAAATCTAGAAATTATAAAGATAATTAAGTGATAAATATAATGCACACTGTAAACATGAATGTAACAGAGTATATTCATCAGTTATTGCCCTCTAGGAAAATATGAGGTCAAAAACCATTGGGGTGTCTGCACCCTGCTGTTACCTGAATGTACAGTAGTCTACTACACTAGATAGTTACTGGTCCAGTGAACTCAGACTATAATTAAGGAGGATTGTACAATCAGGATAGGTTTTTATAATTGTACAATCCTCCCTAATTATAGTCCCAGTTTACTGGACAACACAAATAGTGTGCTAAGAATGGCAGATAAAAAGCACGTGGAAAATATCCATCCATCCATCGTCGTCCGCTTATCCGTGGTCGGGTCGCGGGGGGAGCAGCTCCAGCAGGGAACCCCAAACTTCCCTTTCCCGAGCCACATTAACCAGCTCTGACTGGGGGATCCCGAGGCGTTCCCAGGCCAGGTTGGAGATGTAATCCCTCCACCTAGTCCTGGGTCTTCCCCGAGGCCTCCTCCCAGCTGGACGTGCCTGGAACACCTCCCTAGGGAGGCGCCCAGGGGGCATCCTTACCAGATGCCCGAACCACCTCAACTGGCTCCTTTCGACGTGAAGGAGCAGCGGCTCTACTCCGAGCTCCTCACGGATGACTGAGCTTCTCACCCTATCTCTAAGGGAGACGCCAGCCCCCCTCCTGAGGAAACACATTTCGGCCGCTTGTACCCTGGATCTCGTTCTTTCGGTCATGACCCAACCTTCATGACCATAGGTGAGGGTAGGAACGAAAACTGACCGGTAGATCGAGAGCTTTGCCTTCTGGCTCAGCTCTCTTTTCGTCACAACGGTGCAATTTTCATAAACTGAAAATAGAAAAATAAATAAATTGTCTAAAAAGATGTATTTGTCTCTGTCCAGTCAGCCATTGTTAGAACTATTATAGAAACACACATGTAGAATAGCACTTTATATACTGCCCTTCATCACTGACTTCATTTAAAACACATCAGCAACTTTATCAATCAAATAATATTCATCAAACTTCTAACAACAATATGAACAGCAGTCTTCATACAGCAATATAACTGTGACAATGACTGTCACGTGAATAATTATAAAAAATAACGGTTACAACCTTAAATAATAGCAGTTCTTCACTGAACAGTAACATGCACCTGTTGTATTTCAATGCAGGTTGATAATAATAAGGTAAAACCACTGCTGAGTGAACAGAAAAGGCTCCAGGTTGTTAACCTGGTCAGGAGCAGGCTAGCAGTACAGAATACATCTCCATGGTAACTGTGCCTCTGCTTTTGTGAAACCGAGTCAAGGCTTATGTCATCCAGGATAACTGGGAAATCCCAGCCTAATCCGCTATCTAGGTTTTGTGAGATATCCCTCTGGTCAAGCTCCTGTTGTTGGTTAAGTATCCTGCTGCCATCTAGTGGAGCTGTGTTGGAGCATCACTATACATACCACAGACGGCAAGAGAAACTGGTCCTTGCAGCTGTGAGATCAGTGAGCATGCTGGGAAACTCCCATGACTCCAAATAACAAACACTGAAATATGACTTGACTTGATGTCTCAAGCAGCTTTTGTTTAGGTTGCCCAATGTTTTTCAGATGAAGGGCCAAGATGTATCTGGATGGAAGGCCACGGGCCAAAAATAAATGTTGATGTTGAAGTATATATATATATATATATATATATATATATATATATATATTTATATATATATATATATATATATATATATATATATATATCTGCATCCTGATAAAGTTCCCTTGGCCCCCACATCATCACACACCCTTCACCATACCTAGAGATTAACATGGGGTACTTTCCATAAAATCATCTCTCAATGCAAATCAAACCAACTATTAGCCCATGTACCTCTATGGGAGTTTAACATAGGGGTATGTATACTTATGCCCCCTGTATTTTAAGGAAGAACATTTATTTATTTACATTTAATATTTACATTGTGAATGAATAAAGAGAATTGGTGTCCTTAGAGGTTGGATTTTTCCTCATTGTTTTTAATTTAGGCATTAAGATCAATTTCTAAAAGATTAAGTACTTTTTAGCTGCACAAACTGTATGAGAATGAGCATGTCAAATGGCATGGTGGGCCAAATCAAATGGAGCCAATAAGCCTCGGTATATAGTATCAGCAGGTTTAAGTGGCCACGCTATGGGATGCGCTTATCCCACTGTTTTCTCCCTGTGTAGATGCTGATACCTGCAGCTGCTCTTTGGTTCTCTACACCTCACTGTGTCAACTTAGATTTTTAAAGTGTGGTCCCCCAGGGGTCCGTGGTACTCGGCCAGGGACTCCGTAAAAAGGTTTTACATTCATTCATTTAAATGATCATGTTATAGAGAAAAAGATTTTTCAAAAGGCTTCATTGTTCCACAATTTGAAATCTATATCAAATACTGATCTACATTAGCAGACAAATGAGAAGAAGTTTTGATGCTAACTTTAAGATGATGGTGATGAATCAAACGACTGCCAAGCAGCCAATGAAATGTGCTGTCACAGATGTAATGCACGGAGATGGCGAGCCAAAAGTCTTAAAGATGCCATATTCTGCTCATCTTCAGGTTGATAATTGTATTTTAAGGTTGTACCAGAATATGTTTACATGGTTTAATATATTGTTGTTGTACAGCACATCTCTCTCTCACTGCTGCAGCTCCTCTCTTCACCTTGTGTTCAGGTCTCTGTTTTAGCTACAGAGTGAATCATCTTTTCTTCTGTACTATCTTTGATTCCACTCTGCACATGCTCAGTAGCTCAGATGGTAGATCATGTCAGTTAGCTCCACAGACAGTAAAAGAAAGGTTGTTTCTCCAACTTTGGTCAGTTACAAGGCAGGATTAGCCGGGAGACTTCTTCTAAAGGAGGGCGCACATGGAAGTACTTCTTTTGGAGATTATGGTGAACTTGTGTGTGTTGTAGCAGTGCTTTGCCATTGAGAACGAGCATGCTAACGCTAGCGCTAGCATGCTAACGGTTGTGTTTAGCCCGTCGTTTCGGCTAGTTACGTAACAAGCCGTGCAGATTTTGACCAGCTCACCCAGAGACTGAAGGCAGGAATCATTCAGAAACCGTATCTCACTCAGAACAACATGGATAGATTTTTTTCCAAGTTTGTCTGCGTGTGGAAGCACCAGAGACACAAAATAACACCCCAAATCTCAGAAAAATTGTGGTTTTTTTTTTCATAATATGGGCACTTTAAAAACGCCAACAGTCAATAAAAAGCATACCGTGGTCCCCAAACCAGAACCGGAGGGTGTGTGTTTATGTGATCAAAAAAATAATAAAATGAGGGACTAATTTAAAATAAATATTGCCAACATTGGTCCTCATTAAGTCTTTCTCCTAAAGATGAGTCTTGAAAAGGGGGCGTTGTCTTACTGTATATTCGTGTCAATACGGTATATTCACTTTTTTGTACGACTGTAACACTTTTATATATTGCTTATGGATTATGTGTTGCCTGTTTTATTTAGTGTGTGTATTTGGCTGTTTTCCCACTGAGGGACACAGAAGAACTAATAAAGTGAACTGACGTGACCCCGGACACTAACAGTGTTGATGGAAGCCTCCCGTAACTCTGCAGACGTCATTAAAGACTGCTCTTGTGTCTCTGCAGGTCTCTGCAGGACAGAGGCTGGGATAGCCCCTCCGCCCCCCTCACCACAGGCTGCACCACTTTAGACTGCTCCCTGGTGGTCCACCTGAAGAACTGCAGCACGCAGCTGTTGGTAGGACACCCGAAACGCTGTCCTCGGATCATTTCCCACACTCAAATAGACGCGTGATGTGACACTGTTAGGTTCCAGCTGAGCAGAGATGCTTTCTATGCCAATCTGCAGCACCTTAGAGATGAATACAGGACTAAAGTCATTTTATTCAGCATCTACACAATTTTAGTTTGACCCTAAAGAAGCAGGTTGAAGAGGCCGTAGTAGTTGAATAAATACTTGTTACGGCTGTTTTTATAATACTTCAAGTATTGAAGTAAAAGTATATTTTTTTAATTCTACAAGTACGTAGTAAATCGGGATTATCTATTAGTAGTGGTTGGTGTTACTTTTCAAAAGAATGTCTTTGTAACCAGTGGCAATCAACAAATCAAAGTAATACATCCTTTAAAAAGTAGCAGAAGCAGTTCTAGTTGTTACAGTGTTTGTGATATTATGGTAGCCATAGTTTCTCTACTTGGCTTATTAACCCTTGTGTTGTCTTCGGGTCAAATTTGACCCGTTTCTATATCAGAAATATGGGTTTCTTTTTAACTACCTAATTTGGATGATTCCATCCATCGAGCTTCACAAGTACAACAAAAGATAGGATCTCTACTTTCATTGACCTTTGGTTTATAAAAAAATTAGCATTTAAAAAAAAAAAAATTCAAAACCAGACTGAACATTGATGTAATTATCCTTCCTTTAATATGAGTCTAAATGATTAATAATTTCTGCTTTTTTAACTCAAGAATTAAGTATAATTTCCTATAAATGAGGTGTACTGACCATGAATTCCAAAAATGAGTGTAAAACTGGTAATAAGTTGGTGTTAGTGGTCCAAAAACATTGAATAAAGAGACAAAAGTGTCGATAAAAAAGATGACAAGTACATGGTCGAATGGAAGGCAACACAAGGGTTCAAAAGTCAACAAGAAGTCATAATTGTGGTGATAGATAGTAGGGGTGTCAATTTTCGAAATTAGCTTTCGATTTTCATTTTTGGATCGGAATCAAATGCAGAATCGGCGACTCCCCAGTATTTTTTTCTTTCTCCAGCCCTGCATACTTGAGCACGTCCGAAGAAAGAAAAAAGCAGACACAGCGTAGCTTACCGGCTGGTAGCATGCAGCTAAATACACAGGGTAATGTTAGCTTAGCGGTAGCCTGCAGCTGCACTTTTCCAGACGCCATGGCTACTGCCGGAGTCGGAGATAACGGAGAAACAACAGAACTGTAAAGTCCTCCTGCTTCTCTGAAGTCACCGTGTGGCAACATTTTGCTATTGAAACAAACAATGAAGATAAAGCATGTGGACTGCGACGGGACTTCATGGTGCATCCATGTGCAACTTGTTAAGCTAATGGTGCATTCAATTGCACCTCGTAAACAATGAGAAACCCAAACTGTTGTTGCAAAGTACCCTTCTGCCATCAGTGTCTCTTATTGTGGCATTTCCATCGGCGTTGAAAAAATAAAAAAGTTAAAATCTAAAATTGAATCGTCGCACTGTATTAACTTCCGTATGAACCGAGGGAAGTGGTGAGGTTTTGCCGTACCGGCGGGTTGGGTCTAACTGTCTGCTGATCCATTGCTGCTGGCTCTAACTGTCCCTCCCCCTCACTCCCCTCGGGTCTGGTGAACATTTTCCGAGCTGCGTCGGACCGCTCTGCGACATAATTTATGGCCCCACTGACGTGTTGTCATCATGACAACTGACGACTATGGCCATTTTGTTTTGTACAAATCTAATGACCACAGCAGACAGTTCAATGGCCTTTCAATCCATTTTATTTCTATGGATAAAACCATGGCGCTGTCCGTGGTGCTGAAGTAGCAGACGGATTTGTAAATCGACTACTGGTTGTAACACTAAGTGATGAAGCAGTAAAGGTATATTTTCTGTGGAACAACAATAAAAGATCGGTCAGTTCTCTGATAAACAAACCATATAATCACCACAATTGCATTACAGTGTATCCATCTGGTTAGGGATTGGCTGCAGAGAACCACATTAGTGTTTAGTTTTAGTTCAGTAAAGATGTACTGTTGTGTCAAAGCTGTTTTGAAGATGTTTTGTGTAAAGTGATATATGACATTATGTGTGCAGTGTCTGGGTATGTTTGGTCCGCTGCGGTGCGGAGAGATGTACGCCTTGGACCGACTGCTGAGAGAGGCTCGAGTCCTCGAGGTCATCCGACGCGTCGCCAAGGACAAGCCGAGGCGCTTCCGACAGCCTGCTGAAGGTAAGCTCTGGTATCTGGGCCTCTACTCTGGGTTTGCCTCAACATTACATTCAGCCGTCACTGTCATATGCAGAAGAGCCGTCAGATCATCAGTCCCTTTCCACTGAGCCCTCCATGTGTGTCCAACTGGATAGGGTTGGACCTCCGTAGATGACCCACCTCGAGATCAAACTCAGATCAGTGCATAGTAAGGGGTTGCGTACGGTTCACGTTTTTACCGCTATTGGTATCTGATATTTGGTGCCGGTACCTAATGGTACCCTTCTTCTGTACTTTCCCTCTGTAATAGCAAAAAAAAAATTAAATACTTAGAACATTTTGTTATATATTTAGAAGATTTTACACACCACACAAAATAAAACCTGTCCCTGCAACCTATTAAATAAAATAATTGTTAATTTCTTACACTGTAACATGTGTTCTTGTATTTGTATCTTATTTCTTTTAATTGCTCTTTAATGTTTTATGTAAAGGGCCTGCAATGTGCTATAGAAATAAAGTGTCCTCACCCTGCCCAAAGAAACAGTCGTCCAGCCTGTCAGTCTGTCCCCAGGGCATAGAGGACGTCGCTGTGCCTGTCTCTCTCAGAGGAAGTGTAACCACTCCGCGACTGCTTTTGGCTCGACGTTATATGATATTGCAGCAAACGCTGTCTGCGTGGGGTGTAACCACACTTGCAACCGCTTTATCGGCATTGCTGTCACTCACTGTGGTGATGTAGTCTCTCTCGGTCTGCACCACAACTCACGCTGTTAATCATGGAGTGGACAGAGAAGCTAGCACTCTCGGATACTGATTTAACGTGAATCGATCCTCAGTAGTACCCTAATAAGTACTGAGTTAAGCTCCCACCCCTAGTGCATGCAAGGGAAGCTTGATGAGAAAGGCACCGTGAATCACTTACACAGTGCCTGCTGCTTCCTATTTAATAAGATGAGCCTGGTAGAACGTTGGCTAACTTTCATTTAAGTGATACATGTAACATACCTTATTATCATACCATCATTATATCTTATCATAAATGAATACTGGCCCGTTCATCACTGCTGAACATGGGCTTTTAGATCCAACACATTAAACTACAAGGCCTTGCACACATCTGCCAGAAGAAAACACATCTCCACCAAGCCTGCACAATCTTCTAAATGTGTTATTTAATAACAGAAACTTTTTGTAATTTTTGACTGTGTATCTTCATCTGGATTTTCATCAAAATATGCATAGTGATGGATAGTTCCACCATAGATTTTAAAGAATACCTGAGGCCTGTGTAAGTTACAGCTATTTAAAAATGTATCATGTTGCTGTTGCACCACTTAAAATTGTAATGCTCACCGTACAGTACAGGAGAAGCTCGCAGGCAGTTTGGACTTACATCAGCTGTTTAGTTTAATTACTAATGTTAACTATCATTTTAGTTAGCAATAATTAGCCTGTGCCTATGTTATCTCCTTACATATACCTACACTCTCCGTCTCTGATAGATTGGGAATGATCTGTGGCCCTTTGCTGCGTGTCATCCCCCGTCTCTCTCCCACCTTTCCTGTCTATCCACTGTCACTATCTAATAGAGGGGGAAATGCCCCAAAAAATAATCTTACATAAATAAATAAAAGAAACTACGTAAAGTTCAGCAAGCTTGATCCACAAATGAAAGACTAACTCCTTTCTCGGTCCTACCTTCCTCCGTCACAGTGATACCACAGCTGGGCCTGTGCTCGGGGGCTGTGTCACTATGGCAACAGTGTGTGGGGCAGGGCAGCGTGTACAGCGTCTCTGCCAACAGCTTCCTGGTTACGCTGTCTACAGTCTACCACCGAACAATTCCTGAGAGGGCCAGCAGCATGGCCGACACAGGTACAGAGACGTGTGTGTGTGTGTGTGTGTGTGTGTGTGTGGCATGTTAACACCTGTGTGTGTGTGTGTGTGTGTGTGTGTGTGTGTGTGTGTGTGTGTGTGTGTGTGTGTGTGTGTGTGTGTGTGTGTGTGCGGGTGGCATGTTAACACCTGTGTGTGTGTGTGTGTGTGTGTGTGCGGGTGGCATGTTAACACCTGTGTGTGTGTGTGTGTGTGTGTGTGTGTGTGTGTGTCCCCAGTGTTCCAGTGTCTGGTTGAGCGAGTGCTGGATCAGAAGTTACCACGGCGCACCAGAGACGGAGTGATGGTGACGCTGTTCCAGCTGTGGAGCTACCTGGAGGCCAACAGCATCAGTGACATGGAAACACACGTCACTGAGCTGGCAGAAGAAGGTATCTCTCTCACACACACACACACACTCACACACACACACACACACACACACACACACACACACACACACACACTCAAGCTACATCTACACTATTACAGTTTCAGTTTTAAGCAGCGTTTTGATCTCCATCAACAGAGTTTTAGCTCTATAGCAACACTAATTTCTATTCTTATTAACATGTCTCATCATGACCTGTATCACATGACCATTCACATACACTGGGCATGTGCGTGCCGGTGTAAACAGGAAGCAGATTGTCTGATGTTGCTCTGCGGTTGAAAATCATGAACAACAATGGCGAAAAGTAAGAGCAGGGATGTGTTTGCTTGGACCGACGACGTGGTGGAACTATAAGGTGAAAGGTGTGTAATACCTCTTTCAACCAATGACCGGGGTTATCTGACCCGTGTTCAACCCTTCTTTTGTCAATTCAAACCAAGCCAGTCCACACAAGTTGATCCCTGTCATGACAATTCAGATACCACCTGCCCCAACCTGGGAGCAATGCATAGTACCAATAACCTCTAACCAGTCCCTCCAGAAAAACCTGATTATGCGATCGCAGAATTCAATGCATAATCAGCCAAAGTCTGCATATTAATGCGGGGGCCGCATTTTTTCAAATACGCCGCACTTTCGCCACATAAATTGCAGATTTCTGCGCAACATATGCGGGGCTTGCATGAATTCATAATCTCCACATTTTCGTTGCAAAAAAGTCACAAATATCTCAGCAGGAAGTTGTAAAATGTTGCGTTTACTTAACACGAGAGCAGCCATTTTCCCCTGTTGCCATGGGAACGTTATGAAGTGACGTCATTTCACCTAGTGAGAACACGGCGTTGGGGAATCACTTTGTTTTCTCTTTTTCATCAAACCGCAGTTTCTGCAAGTTCCTGCAATTTCATCGCATAAAATTGCATAATTTTCCCGCATATTCCATCACATTTTTTAAGAAAACGTGCCGCATAATAAAGAATTTTTTCCCGCAACAATCACAAAAAAACTTTTTCTAATACTAGAAATGGGCGGGGCAGCTACACGTCATATTCAGTGAACAGCTAACTTGTCACATACTCCCGTCCAGCTGTACACCAGCACAATGATGTTTTATAGCTACTGTCCTCTCAGAGAGAGAGAGAGAGAGAGAGAGAGAGAGAGAGAGAGAGAGAGAGAGAGAGAGAGAGAGAGAGAGAGAGAGAGAGAGAGAGTGAGAGAGAGAGAGAGAGAGAGAGAGAGAGAGAGAGAGAGAGAGAGAGAGAGAGAGAGAGAGAGAGACTGTTTCACAGTGATTAAGTTCTAAGGCACAAATAAATAACCACCAAACACTCAACAGATGACTTTATGGAGACACATGTTCTTTTCTCCTCCTCTGCATTTCATTCATTGCAGCAGTAAACAAGGAAGTAGGTTACTCTCGATTTCTGACCATTTTAAAAGGTGGGGAGAACATTTCTCTTTTGAGATTGGCGTGAGCCAGCGGCCACACTGAACTGCAGGATGCAAACCGGTGTCTCTGGAGAGAGATGGAGAGTGTTGATGAGAGAATTAAATAAAAGTACTTTTCATACTTCTATGTTGTATATGTCTAACGCTGGGTTTCACAACTCATGTACACACACACACGCACACAGCTAAATGAAAAAGCTTGTGATCGGTGATATCGTCCCTGCTGCAGTGTGGTTGGTGCAGAGCCTGGCGTCGTGTGAGCAGGATGTGATCGTCCACGCTCTGCGGCGTCCTGCAGAGTGCAGCCTGAGGAGAGAAGGACTTCACGCTGTGGCCAAACTACTGAAAGACCCGCGAGGCAAAGTGTCGGCCTCTGCCAGCTCTGTGCTGAGGAGCCTGGCGGCCCAGCCCCGTCAGAGAGAGCAGGTGAGAGCATACACCAACGTCTTACTTACAAAATAGTCTCGCATTGGAGGAGGGTCTGGCGAGTCCACACAGCATTGCGGGATGGGAGGAAAACATGCTCTGGTTTATTGACATTTCTTTACACCAATCACAATCAAGAAGCAGCGGTGCCTCTGCTAAATAGTCTCAGGAAGGAACTTGTTTTGGTGGAACGTGTGTACGTTCAAAAGTTGTTTTGGCCTCCCGTACACTAGAAGACTTTGAACAGACCATCTGACTTCAGAAGAGTTGAAAATCGGCAACTTTCCCTCTTTACCGTTTAGCTTAGCGCTGCGCCATAGCAACCATAAACACCACTGGCTCTAGCGGTTTGCTGCTTCCTGTTTGGTGCTGGAGGGAGAGCACCCATTGGTTGTTAAGAATGTTCACGTGATTTAACGTCACTACCAAGACTTCAGACTTAGGATGATATCAAACACGTTTGATTTGGTCTGAACGTCCAGACGGGAGAAAGAGTTTTATGACCACCTTACACCAGACGATGGAGACGACGGGAGACCCCCCCCCCCCCGACTCTAGCAAGACTCTCAGGATTTCATTCCGATATAGGAAAGTAGTCAGCGACAGTGAAATCACTTGAAAAGTTGAGTTGTTTAGTGTAAGGTGGAGGACTTTTGTTGTAAGAATTTATAGCTGCATTGACCACTCAGGCTTTATCTAGAGGTAAAACAGCTGTGGAGACGCAACACAAGACTAACAAATAACAAAAGGAAACGAAATAAGAGCAGGAATGTCTGTAACAATATCCTACATATTGGTGAATTCAGGGACGTTTTATGAAACTAAAAATAATGTTATTGCCAGGCACAGAGCTCCAGACAGCCGGGGGTATGAGAGCAGGCAGCACCGGGACAAGAACACAGACGCATCAGCGCCAGTAAATGATGATAACATCCAGAACACACGATTCACTCTCATGGTTTCTGTGACCTGAGGATACTTTGAATGAGGACGTAGTTCTGCTCACAGTTGAGTAAGGGGTCCTTAAAGTGGCCCAGGACACATACCTGTTCTCAGTGCTGTATAGGGCTGGGTACCGATACCAATATACCGTCACTTCGATACTTTTTTCGCTACCAATTTTATAAACAAAAAGAAATTACAACATTACACATTACGGCACAAATCACTTAAAGTATTTTCCAGCTCCGACTACGTGAGCCGTCTCTGTGTAACGTAGAGTATTACCTGCGCGTCTCTACAACATGTAACATTAGACAGCCAATCACAGACATTATTAGATCTTGGTAGAAGCATGCTGCATGCTGATTGGCTCACTGATTTACTCCTTAGGAATTGAAATTGGGTATTGGATGACAAGGCATTTTTCCAGAGCACATTTTTCTCTCATCCAGGAGTGCTGTGTGGACTAGCCAGACCCTCCTCCGCAGCGCTGTGGAGGAGGGTCTGGCAGTGCGAGACTAGTGGGTACGGCAGAAGTCAACAGTGTGTACGTTGTCTTCCTCAGGCTTTGGTCAGCTGTTTGGAGCTGCTGGAAGACGAGAATGTGGACACCAGAGTCTGTGGATGCAAGGCCTTAGCTTGTCTCAAGGTACACACACATGCACAGTCTGTGCTCTCATGCACAGTCTGTGCTCTCATGCACAGTCTGTGCTCTCATGCACAGCTGTCAAAAGACTATACAGTCAGCGCTCCGAAAGTCTTGTCTGTACTATATAGTAATATGGTATGTCCTAATTAGAGCTGCAAAGATTAATCCATTAGTTGTCAACTATTAAAAAATTGCTTATCTGTCAGAATGTATTACAGACATTTGACAGGGTTTCCGCGGGGTCTTAAAAAGTCTAATAAAGTCTGAAATTTTAGGCCTTACAAAGTCGCTGAAGTGTTGTGTTCTAGGTCTTGATTTTCCTGCGTCCACGTAGCGCTACCTCTAATGCTCGTTGAAATGTGTTGGTGTTGTAGTTCTTTCTTTTGCTCATCCAAATATAATTTGCTGTATATGTACAGATTATTATTTCTCTGTGTCGCTTTTATTCAATTTTAATAAGTTTATTAACTTTGCAAGTACGTTTGTGACTCTGCATTTCGTTTTCATAAAGGTCTTAAAAAGTCTTATATTTGACTTGTTGAAACCTGCAGGAACCCTGATTTGAATGACTCAGACATATTTCTATTTGAAGTAAATAACCTCTCTGTTATTGCACATGTTTATGTGTTCATGGTAGAGCTCCAAACATTAATGGATTAGTTGTCAACTATTAAAAATCACATCGCAACATTTTGATAATCGAATAATCGGTTTGAGTTATTGAGTTATAAGAAGAAAAAAAGTCACACTTCTCAGATGTCAGCGTGTTAGATGTGAGGATGTTCTAGTGTCTTCTCTCCTCTGGGACGGTGAACTGAACATCTTTGAGTTGTGGACAGAACAAGACATTTGAGGACGTCGTCTCGAGCTTTTTGGGAAACACTGATCCAAATGTTAGAGACCAAACAACTCATCCATCCATTCAGGAAATAATCGACAGATGAATCGCCACTGAGAATAATGGATTGTAGTGGCCGGGTTGGCTCAGTGGGTAGAGCAGGTGCACATATATTTAGAGGTTTATGCCTCGACACAGAGGTCCAGGTTTAGAATCCGACCTGTGATGATTTCCTGCATGTCTCCCCCCCCCCCCCCCCCCCCCCCCCCCCCCTCTCTCTCTCCCCTTTCTCACCTAGCTGTCCTGTCAGATAAAGGCAGAAAAGCCTTTATTGTGTAAAAAATAATCTTAGTTGCAGCCCTAGTCCTTATCATGCTGACCTCTGTATTCCACCTGTTGTCGTTCCAGGCCAAAGAAAGCATTGACCAGCTGGTGTATCTGTGTCGGACAGACAAGGACGAAGTCCGAGATGCTGCCAAACAAGCGCTGCTGGTGCTCGGTAATAACAATCAGCATTTTAGTTGGAATGACAGCTCAACAATACATTTTCTGGATAAGATAACTGACTCATGTTGAGAAATAATTTGACATTGGGTGGATGTGCAATTACCTGCCGTTTCTTAAATATTTACTCTAACTATGCTAAATTGCTTCTCTGTATTTTTTTCTTCATCTATTCATTATTTTTATTCCATTCGTTCATATATTTGTGACATTAGACAATAGTCAGACATAAGACATGTACATCTTGCTTGTTTTCTGCCATTCATCTTTGTCCAACACAAATGTCTGTTGAGAGGATGATTGCATTCATTCATTCATTCGTCCATTCTTTCATTCCACTTTTTGTTTCTGTCCTTTAATTCACCGTGTGGCACAGGAGAGGAGGGGAAGATGGCGCACAGGCACGTGGAGACGTCTCAGGACAGCATACCGAGACTCTTCGCTCCAGGAAGCATGGCCAGCACAGCTTTCTAACACACACACACACACACACACACACACACACACACACACACACACACACACACACACACACACACACACACACACACACACACACACACACACACACTGGGTAGGAACAAACCCAGAACAACTCAATATGAATGTTGTTTTGGCAGTGCTTTAACTCTGTCACAATGAGAATATTCAGGTTGTTTCTTCTATTGCCACTAAAACATACAAAGACAAATATAGTGCGTGGTATACAGTATATACACTGTCGGAGAGGATGCAATAATACTCACATTAAAGGGTCATTTTGTTTTTTCTCAACCTGGACCCTATGTTCCTGTGTTTTATGTGTCTAAGTGACTCATGGGAACAACAGTCTTTGAAACTGGTCCAGTATTAGGCGTGAACGCTACTGAAATACTTATTTTATTATTTTAACTGACAACATTATGAAAGGATCCCTACAGAGATAGAGCTTTAAAACCTCTTTGAGATCTTTCTGTTTAACCAGAAACAGCTCTGAAGTCACTAGCTCTAAACCCACCAGACTCCTTTTAAAAAAACATACTTTTAACATGTATAGAGCCAACATTTGTTCACATGTAAATCAGTAAACTATGTTTATTTCAACCTAAACTAGAGTTGTGATGGTTGGTTAAAGTGGAAAGACGACCCAACACGGCTTTTCATAGTTTTATTTAGTTTCTGTCTACTTTGAATGAAGTGTGTTTTACGATGCTAAAATGACTGTTTATTTACATGGAGTCTGGTGGGTTTAACGAATGCAGTTTTGCGGATGTTTTTATGTTTATAAAAAGGATCTTACTCTTTAACAGAAAGGTCGATCTCCTTAGAAATCCTTTCTATAATGTTGTCAGACACTTAGAATATTAATCTGAGTCTGTCAGCGGCAACACGAGCACTTTGTGAAGGTAAATACAAGCTGGACAATCTTCCTGTTAACTCACATCGTAGCTTGTTTCTCCACTGCAGAGATCTCTCTTAATACTGGACCAATGTCAAAGATTGTTGTTCCCATCAGACACTTAGACACAAACACATAGGAACACAGGGTCCAGGTTGAAAACAATGGTAGCTACCCTTTAAGGAAAGAAACTCTACTTAACACTGGGCAAACATTTACAGTCAGTAAGCTACAAACACACCAGTGTATGTTTCCTCATCCTGTGCTGACTACTCAGTCGGACTGTAAACATGCCGGGCAGAACGTACCATGTGAGCAGGCTTGAATGGAAGGATGGATAAAGGGAGGAGTAGAAGGATGAAACGGACACCGAGGCAAGAAGACGTGGAGCAGGACATGAAGGAACGTGTTGGCCCCGAGTCATGTTGAAGTCAGATAACTGGACAAGCTCCTCGCCATCGCAGTCACTCCTCCATGGCTCAGACGCAAGGCCATTGTTATGGAGTAATTTAGCAAAAGTCTAGAAAGCTATTTAAAGTCACATGTTCATATCCCACGAAGTGCCCAAAATGTTGAGTTTCTTGTGTTTTTGATGTTTTATTACTTTGACTCTGTGGTTTTGACTGGTTACATGGTGAACCAGTAGGCATTATATACAATATAATGCTTCCCCACCATTACATAAAACTACTTTTCTTAATAGATACTGCTGTCTCTAGTTGAGGCTAAACAGTCCTCCAGATGGACGGATGCCTGTGAACTGCACGTTTTCTCATACAATTCTGCCTTTACTATTGCCATTGGCTCTACTCATGCTTGTTGATTGAAATTGTTGCCAGATGGCTGTGGTGACTAGTCCGAGCCCGAGTGGTTTTGTAGCCGAGTCCAAGTTAAACCAAAGACAAAACAACGTGCCCATTCATGCTGTTGTTTAGGGATAACGTTGCACACTTTCAGCCTCTCGAAGGCATTCATGGCGTTGTTAACACACAAAGTGACAGATAGTTGTGTGAAGAATGAAAAAGGAGAGCTCGACAGAAACGTCCAAACACACCTGGCCAATCGGTGCGCGGGGTGGGCGTGATTGTCAGGTTGTCAAAACTGTCGGACGCAAAGAGCTAAAACAAGAGATAAACTTCATGCAGTGGCCGTCACATTGTTGATTTAGAGGTTGACATTAAGTATGTTTACATGCACACTCAAATATTCCACTATTATTCTGAATATAATATTCTGGATTTAATACAGGTCATGTAAACAGCATATATGATGACATATGGGATACGCAGGTATTATTCAGGATTTAGAAGCATTCTTTGGACATGTATACAGCACATAATGAATATTGTCTCAGGCCTCTTGCCTGTTTACGGCGCGTGGTCAGATCTGTGCGTTGCTATGGTTGTTGGACCCAAACCAAGCAGCCAACAGTTTGCAGGGCTGCGGTAGAGATGCATGGCCAAAAGAAAAAGCCCACGTCTCTGGTCAGTAGGAGAAACACAGCTACTTGAAAACGTTATGAAAGACTTGGGTAGCAACAGGTTTTTGGATATGCACGTTGTTTTCAGGAAGGAAGGGAAGAGGGAGGCTGTGTTTGCATGGACAGACAAATCCTATTTTGCACGGCTGCATCTAAAAGGGAATATTAGTGCCGCGTTCCCTTTCATTAGCCACGTAGTCGGAATATTGCCTTTTCAGGATAAACTGGAATATTATGTGCATGTAAACGTAGTCATGGAGTCTTGTACATCACAGGACTGAGCCACACCCTGGGAAGCAAACATTAATGAGATTTGTATTGGATTGTATTCGTTGATGTGAAGGGGAAAGACATGCTGTAGCTACATGTTGTTTTACATTCTTCCTGGATCTGTCAGTGGAGCTGCGGTCCTTTTAGCCAATTGCATTATAAAGCCACGTATCACGTGTGAGCAGGCTTCACTGTGTCGCTCAGGATGCCATGTTGTGGCTGACGCAGGGACGAATACTAGACATTCATCAGTCCAAACAACATAACCGCAACGCTGCTACTGCTGGCTTATCAACTGTGAAACGTCTTCCAATTCAAAAGATAAACATGAAAGCTTTTCAATCTCTGTCTCGCATGCCTTTATGTTTAATGCTGTCAGTGTTGTGGCAGCAGATTAAAAAGAAAGAAAAGCATAGCTCACACTGTAGTTCTGTATAAAGGGTTGAGACTGTAGAAAACGTGTCAAGCTGCTTCTGCATAGAGAATGGTTTAAGCAATTCAGTGCCATTACTCTTTACAATAATGACATATCTTATTCTTTATGGAAATGCATATAATATGACTTAATGCCACTGGAATTCAATATTCTGTGATTGTAAATTGTTTATATCTTAGCAGATTCTTCATTTGTAAATGTATACTTTGTTTTATAAGATTGCATTTATTTTTACTGTTTTAATGACAGTTTATTTTCTTTCTAATATTCATTCAACCAATCAGTTTGATGAATTGATTCATTAAATGACTTTCTGTGGCACTTGCTGTACCTGTGACACTGAGGTGTGTGCTGTAAATGGGGTGGCATTGTGCTCGGAGTCACTGAACATGTGTGTTACTGTCGCAGACTGCTGTGGACGACTTAGTGTTATGAGAGAGCAAAGACAGATCACCAGGTAGAGAGAGAGAGAGATCAGTCCATCCATCCACTTCTAGGGTTGGTTTCCTTTAAATTCACACCAATTACAGTTGGAACTCAAACTACAGATGTCTTCTGTTAGAATATGAATTTCCATATGTCTCTCTTGTGTAAGTATTGGCATCCTAAAACAATATTTGAAAAGGGATAATTATAAATGAACTGGATTACATGTCACGTAAATTGGCCACAGACATTAAACCATGAAATATTAAAGGGCCTTACCAGTGTGTTCGTGCCAAATCTGTCATTTACATAACATGCTAAACTTTTACAATGCTGCTGACCATTCTTCAAAGTAGGCCCTGTGATGGATTACCAAACTTCTTTGTGACTTGATAGTGATACTGTACACACACTGTACACACATTCATAAAAACAAAGTACAGCTTGGGGAACGTGCCAGCATGACGTCAAGCATGTGTGTTTTAGTGAATGGGTAAAAAAGAAAAGATGCAACAAAAGAAAAACACTGGTATCACTCTTTAACGAGTGGCGATATTTGGAAAGAGTTGACTGTAGTCCAGCAAGTTATCCACACTGAGTTTGACCTGTGTCAGTGTAAAATGCCAAAATGTCCCCAGTGACTTCACTTGTTCCTGTTTATTGTAATCTGGTGTCATGTGTTTCATAGTGATTCTGCTGTCAGTGATGCGGCCCCTCCGCCTTTTTCACGTCCCGAGCACCGTTACTGGAGCGTCACCTCTTAGCCCGATGACTGATGATGGCGTATAGATGTGTCCCAGTCGCATACTGTATACTAATACTGTGATGTAAACATGTTGTATTAATGTTGGAGCCGTGTAAAAACCAAACATTTGTACTGAAAGGGAAATTATATGTGATTCTTAGCCACGCTAGCAATGGGGCTCGAGTGATGACAGTGATGGTTAGTTAGTCCACTGACTGAAATATCTCAAGTAATAACGGATGGAGCCGTGAAATGTGGCTCAGACATTTAGAACTGATCCTGATCCTCTGACATTTCCTCTGCTGCCATCATCGGGTCAAACTCTCAGCTCGTCCAACTGGTTTCTGAGCAAATACCTGCAGGACTAATGGCATTCCCATCAGCCTCGGCTGCACGTTGTGTTCAGTGCTGGTGTTGGAAAAGGTGACCATGGTAAACAATATACCTGCTACTGCTGAACATCAGCATGTTAGCATTGTCATTGATAACGTGTTTACATGCCTAAGAACGGCCTCGCAGGGCTGCTAGCGTGGCTGGAGTTGTCTTAGCTTTCGCACCACTGTCCACAATTGTTTCACTTTTCTTGTGTGCAGTGTCCATCAACATCACACCAAATCGTAGCAATTTGAGTCAGACGCTGGCCGTTTTAACTGCACATCACTTTATAATTATTTCTCTGACGTGCAATCCACATACTCCAAATAGGCGTAAGACTTAGTGTAGAGTGTGGTAATGGGACGCGTCTTTTGTCCTGAAGCAGGAGGGTTCAGTAATATACAATGTGCCAACCCGGCTTACTTCCCTTAGACTGACGTAGATGTTCTTAACAACGCTGTGTATGAAGAAACAAAAGGGCAGTAGCTGTGCGTGTGAAGATGTAACCATCTTTACAGAAGTCCAGGGCCATGACTTAAAAATAAAATTAGTTATGAGGAAAAAATGACTTCTAAATTTAAAGTCAGAATCCTCATATTGTTGTTAGAAATAGAATCTTAATCTCTGAATTTAGTATTCAGGGATTAATCTCAGATCAGATTTTCTTCACTAGCACTATAATCCTCTTGTATGCATCATAGATACATATTTATTGAAGGCAATAATGACTTCCTGATGTACTGTTGTGTCCCTGAAAAGAACTGACATTCAGATGCTATTTCCAGCTGACAGAAGTGAAGAGTTGTGCATTATATTGTGTTAAATTTGGATAATTAGTTTTTTACTACAGCAAAAACAAATAGGCTGCAGTGTCACTGGAATCATCATACAGGACTGATGTGTGTGTGTGTGTGGGGGGGACTCGCTGTTTGTCTATATATTTATGATGGCTTCCACTGAGTTTAATATATTTACCACTACTAGTTTGTGAAGGACAGCAGCAATCCACAAAGCATCTCTCAGTGTTTAAGTGCCTCGAGGTTTGATAGTAACAGATGCAATAAGACATGATGAGATGCTCTATTTAAGAATGAAGAGAGTGGAAAGAAGTGGAAAACCACTGCACCACACTATATATATTTCCCCCACAATCTTCAGAAATTGTGCAGCATTGAAAACAAAATATTTTATTCTATTTTTTTTTTCTTTTCAAAAATATATTTCCAGGCATTCTGGTGTCAAATATATATATACAAACTATTAAAAATGTGTTTAAAGATTGTCTCATGTGCCATTGTGTTTGTTAATTATACAGTAAGCTGCTCACATACAAATAGCATTTTATTCTAGCTGAGAGCTGTCCTGTTGTCTCTGGCTCTCAGACGTGCAGGTAAATCAAGTCATTCTTGCATTAATAAAACAAGAAATAGTTGAACATACGTGATTTATTCAAACCAATTTTAAGCTGTGAAGAGGCAGTGAATAAAGACTTGATCACTTGTCATTTTTGCACCCAATATGTTGCCTTCAATCTAATTGGCATGGCATTATTTAGATGCACTCCCATCATTTTGAAGTACTTTTATTTGAAATGAACAGAACATCTGACAAGGTTTTTACTTGTTATGCTTACTTTCAATACAAACTTTGACATCTCGAGGTTCTCTTCTTCCAGTAAACTCATATCTCCGAGTGTCCCGGATGAAGCCCTGTTACTAACATTGTGATAAACACACAGACAGTTAAAGGTGATAAATGTGCTTCAATGTATTCCAACGGGGCGCCCCTCCTGGCCAATCAGGGTGTCTGCAGCAGCTTCGACACCGCCCCCAGCGGCCGCACAGGCGCACTGAGCTCACAACTGCCATTTTGTGGCAGAGGCTACTCTGCTAAAGCGGGAGAAGGATTAAAACAAACTGCGAAGAAGCCTGCATTTCTCGCCAGCCTGTTAAACTTTGTAGCGTAGACTCTCTGCTTTCTGCCGAGTTAAACAGGAAGAGAAACACACAAAAAAGAGGTAAAGTATCACTACTTTTCTGATAAGAGGGGGGAGTTTGCAGGATCTTTAATCGGCCTCTAGGTGTCACGATGGGGCTCTGGGTCCGGCCAGCTCGTCGGAGAGTGTTTGTCTCCCTCTATCGTTATCGAAAAACCCGTCAAAATACGTTTAAATAACCGAAGTTGTATTAAATGTATACACAACCAGCTGTATTTTACACGTATCTGTGGGCACATCGTCGAAGATAACTTACGAATAGTTCGACGATTTGGCTTGGAGAGTTTAGGCCAAGGCGTCCATTTTCTCGCTTCTTTGTTTCCCGTCTTCTTAGCAGCCTCGTCGACATGGAAACTGGCGGGTCTAACTTATCGCTCCCAGCTAACTAACGTTAGCATGTTAGCACAAGCCGAGTGTAACACAAACAAACATATCAAGCTATATACGCAGTGCCACCACTACAGGGTTGCAGACATACAACCGAGTCACATTTTACATAACTGGACGTGTTTTCGTGTCACTACGTGGAGTTAAAACAGACTTTTTTTGACGTTACTCGAAGATATGTCAACGTTAACGTTAGCCAACATAGTCTAGGCCCTTCCCCACCCAACGTCCTCAACGTTACGTCTTAAACTAACCACCGCAAACCTCCGTTATTTGTATTTAGCTTAGCTGAAGTGGTTGTTGTCGCATCTTGCGTTACTATTATTAAAGTTTAGCTAGCTAGCTAGCTAAGTCCATCGAGGGCCGTACGCTTTCCTGGTGTCGAGGTGGACTGTGGCGTAAAGGCCAGCGCGAAAACATAATGGCGAGGCATTAACAGTGTGGTAATCACCGCTGATTCAGAAGTAGCGTTACACGATGTGTTCTCCCAAAAAAAATGCCATCTCCTATTGTCGAGTTATTGCATTTCTCCTGGTTTTCGGCCCCCGTCATCGCGCTGTGGTCGGAATTGGCAGTTGTTGTTGCATCCGTCGCCCGCTTGTCTATTATTCTAGCTAAGCCCACCTAGAGCATCATAGCCGCAGATATATGTTATAGCAGAGAGCTCCCTCTACGATTCGGCTTGGAGAGCTACACAAATACCGCTATGTGAATGCTGTGCAAGGAGGCGACAGCTGGCAGTCTTGTTGCCATGTTGTGGTACATTTGATGTAAGGTTACCATGAGACAAATTTAACTATGAAGGCCTGACAGTTATACCAGAGCCTTCCCAGCTTCCATCATTTATCAACATAAAGACAAGTGGACATGGAAACCTGCAGACAAACAGATGTCAGTGTTTGCCACAAACATGACTATGCAGCTGCTACACTCATTGCCAGTCATGACGCATGCAGTTTACATCTACCAAGTAGTTACCAAGATTGTATTCAGTTCACTGTGGTGTTTTTAAATGAGTTAAGCGAATACAGTTGACCGCTTGACCGCACATCATCTCAAGCACACAGACTTTGAGTTTATTTCTTATGTACTCTGGTTGTTAATGTATATAGCCACTCCATCTAAACATATCTTAAGGAAGAATACACATAAAGTAGCTGTCCTGGACACACTCAATAGTAGAGTGAATGTCTCTTGTCCATCTCACTGTGACAATGTATTCACCTCCCCTCTTGCAGGTCTTACAGTCAGGTAGCAACCTGAGGTCTCAGGTGAGCACAAGTGTCTTGAAAAGAACAGTTAACATTGTTAGAGATGAGTAGGCTGTTGACGTCACCATGTGGGTAGTTTGTGAAAGAATCATCCCGGTGTGTATACGTGCAGCTGTGTAACATTTCCCTCTTCCCTTTCTCAGGTTGGCAGGGACAGTCAGGTAGCCGACATTTGATTCAGCGAAGCTCAGGGCTCTCAGCAGGAAAGCAAAAGGGAGATCTTCTGTATCACGGCTCTGCAGGCTGCAGCCCAGTGGACAGAAATCATGAAAACAGTCAATTTGTCGTTGTTATTCCAGGTAACACTAGTAGTGTTAAGTGCCAACAATTGTACAACAGTGGGTTGTTTGAAGTATGTCACACTTGCTACAGACGTTCAATACCTTTTTCATAGAACGTGCAGGTCAGAAGTCAGTAGTACGTGTCCACTGTGGCACTTATTGACAGCAGGGTCCGCCAACTTCCCAGCATGGGGCGCTTGGTGGGCTTGCCACTAGTAGTTATCAATTTCTCTTCACTGGCCCCTGACAAGCAGAGAAAACAGGCTACGCCCTCCGACAACAGCAGTGGCTGCACCTGAATTTTTTATATCTTGAGGGTTTGAAAACATTATGTTAATGCATAAACATTACATAATGTTTGCGTTCTTTTTGCCTCCCAACTCGTATTTTACGAGGTCAAAGTCGTAAACACGCCCCGAGTTCAAAATCCAACATGGCTGCCCCCTGTATCGACAGTTGTGAAAGCTGTAGTAACATAGTTATAAGCACTTCTGTGTAATTTGTGCCACACTAAATCAGTCGTACACGCAGCGCTGTCTTCTATCTGTGTTGTCACGCGGTTTGTATGCACAAAAAAACAGTGTATACGTTGTTTAAACTGACATTGCTAACAATGGCTAACCTGTCTAGAGCTAATGAAAACAATGGAAATCCCACTTGCAAAAATGAACGCATTCAACTCGTGTGTGACGTCATTCCCAGTTGCGACTTCCGAGGCAAAAAGAACGCACGATTAGCTGTTCTGTGATGAGTTGCAGAAAAAATCTGCATATTTCTTCAATGGTGTAAGACTAAACACTGTTGTAAAGCTAACATGTTTCCAGTTGATGGCTTAAAAAGCCTGGGGGGTGATGTATTACGCTGCTAGATAATGTTTGTTTCCACAATGCCATAATTCAGTTCCTACCGAGAATGGACGGAGGGCCGACAGATGGTGTAGGTATGGTGGAGGTCCCCGGCAAAGACTTCCCCTCCATCCAGGCCGTTCACAGCCAGGATGCCATGGTGGCTGACCTCCTCCAGCAAGCTGCAGAGGCCGGGGGCGTGGTAGAGGGACAAGCAGGAGTCATCCTGGAACAAGGTGCTTACCATTTGGACATAAAATGGGCCCACATTCGATATGTTAAAAAAAGAGCCCATAATAAAAGCTGTTGCCAGTTTTTGTGAAGGATGTGGTTAAATGTTTTATCCCCAGCAATGTTATGTTTCAGGTCACGGGGACGGAATGGTAACGGCCACCCAGGCGCAGCAGCAGCTGATGGAAGCTGGGGTGGGGGTTGGTGTGGATGGTGGAGCCGGGGTTGAAATGATGGTTATGGACTCGCTGGATCCCACCCTGTTGCAGATGAAGACTGAGGTAAGCTCACTGGTAAGAGCTTTGTGTTTCAGTCGCTGCAGATTGTGATTGTTGCGTGCAAAAATCCTTGATTACGCGGCACGTTTTCTTAAAAAATGTGATGGAATATGTGGGATATTTATGCAATTTTATGCGATGAAATTGCGGGAACTTGCAAAAACTGCGGTTTGATGACAAAGAAAAAAAAGTGATCCCCCAACACCGTGTTCTCACATGGTGAAATGACATCACTTCATAAAGTTCCCATGGCAACAGGGGAAAATGGCTGCTCTTGTGTGAAGTAAACGCAACATTTTTCATCTTTCTGCTGAGATATATGTGACTTTTTTGCAACGAAAATGCGGGGATTATGAAATCATGCAAGTCCCGCATATTTTGCATGGAAATCGGCAATTTATGCGGCGAAAGTGCGGCGTATCTGAAAAAATGTGGCCCCCCCCGCGTAAAAATGCGGACTTTGGCTGATTATGCATTGAATTCTGCGATCACATAATCACGTGTTCCTGGAGGGACTGTGTTTGATGTGACATGACTCAGTCTTAAGCCCAATGTGTAGTGTAGTCCTGCGTTAAATTGGCATTATAGGGGACACCTGGGTAGCTCACCTGATAGAGCGTACCCCCCGTGTACAGAGGCTAAGTCCTCACCGTGACAGCCGAGGGTTCAGTTCCGACATGCGGCCCTTTGCTGCATGTCATTCCCTCTCTCTCTCCCCTTTCATGTCTATGCTGTCCTATCGAATAAAGGCCTAAAATGGCAACAACAAAACAAAATCTAAATCTGCACCGTAGATGCGGATCCTACGCCGTAGCCTGATGTGCACCTCCCAAAAAAATGAACTGCATGTCGCTACGACGCACATCGCAACAACTGTGAATGGTCTGCTTGGCCTTGGTTTGGTAGTGTTCCCCCCCTGACTTATTTCCTGGTTCCCCTTCTCCATAAACAACATGAAATCAAGGAGAGGGTTAACTTTTCCTGCTACAGATTTGTAACCATGGTCAGAAAGAACAGGGGAGACACTTTGTTTCTCCGTCTGCCTCCAGAGTCGGTACTTGCTCTGAAGCTAATCTGCGTCACTCGCCCTAAACCTCGTAGGCTACGACAGAAACATAAGTCACACTTTAGATTCACATTCACATAATTTGTGCTGATGTCACTGTAGTTTTAGAAGTGAAATCAGCTTGAACTAAGGGGGGCTAAAATGCCTGCCAGAGAATGTTGCTTTGCCCAAAATATCTTGTAACAGCCAATTAAAATGAAGTTGATTTGCAGGTGATCGATGCTGCAGTGGGGGGAGCAACAACTGTGGGTGGCGCTCACCAAGCAACTGTAACTACAGTGGACCAGACTCAAATCATCACACTACAGGTAGGTGCTCTTCTGAAGCCATTTCACATGATCACATCCTCCAGTTATTTAGTTTCAGCCGTTACATTATCAGATGGTTTGTATCAACTCTCAGGTTTTGAATTTGTCTTAATAGATAACTTGGAGATTCTTTCAACGTGTGTGCTGACCCTAGGTCTCTGTTCTCAGGTGGTAAACATGGAGGAGCAAGCAGCTCTGGGTCTGGGGGAGCTGCAGCTGGTCCAGGTGCCTGTTTCTGCCACCACTGTGGAGGCCCTGCAGCAAGGCACCTTTGTAGACACCACTGCTATGCCAAAGGACGGAGACCCGGTCATATGCCACACCCTGCCGTTGCCGGAGGGCTTTCAGGTACACAGACATACTCACTGGGCTTCAACTCAAACGGATAACACTAATGCACTAATTTTCACCTCGGCACCAGACACAATGAATGTTAATTACAAAAAAAAACTGACTAAACAATGAATGCACTTGATGTGTAGGTAGTTAAGGTTGGCGCTAATGGGGAGGTGGAGACCGTAGAGCAGGAGGAGGGAGGAGAAGCCCACCCTGAAGAGGAGGAAGATGAGGAGGTGGGGACCCAGCTGATGGAAGAAGGGGAGGATGAACCCATTCATCCTACGAATGACGACTCAAACTGGGCTAAAGACCCGGACTATCAGCCCCCAAGTGGAACTATCAAGAAGACCAAGAAGGTAAGACAGTTGGTGTGGTATCAGTCTCTTTGTTACTGGAGACGTGACACTGCTCTGTGTTAGCATAACTGGACATGTTGTACCTTTTTTAATTGTGATCTGACTTGCTGTCTGTTCAGGGTAAAAAGAGTCGCCTGCGTTATGCTGAAGGAGATAAGGACATGGATGTCAGTGTCTATGACTTTGAAGAGGAACAACAGGAGGGCCTTCTGTCTGAGGTCAATGCTGAGAAAGTGGTGGGCAACATGAAACCACCCAAACCCACCAAGATCAAGAAGAAAGGTGAGACTCTGCCGTCTGTCGGGCTGAGGGCATGATGAGAATGACACCATGGGTCACTGTTTGTTTTGTGCTGCCCAGAAAGACTTGTTAAACTGCAATATACGCCACGTCAGAATCAGAAAAGGTTTTATTACCACAATTATGTTTATTCCACTTACGTGGAATTTGCCTTGGTGAAAGGTGCATACATCAACAAACAAACAAACATATTACACATTAATATGAAATAAACAATATTAGAAAAAACAAATATATACATACATATATGTGTTTGTTTTACGTCACCGCTGAGAAAGGAGTTCAGCTTTGGAGACGAAGAGGACATAAAATTACAAGATAATTACCTCTTCTGAGGAGTCCATGTTTTTTTTAATCCTCTGTGTCGTCCTTGATTTGACGGGATAAACCACTAGCGACTGTGTGGAGGAGGGGTGGGGGGTGTGCGATCGCTTGTGTCATGTGGACGCGCCGACAGTGTTGTTGTCATTACGTAGAATTCCTCATGGGGGAGACAGAAACTACGCACTGTAGCTTTAACTATAGGTAAACAGTAAATACATGTGAATCTTCACTGTTCATTCAATTCGATTACAACTATCCTGTCACCGATTCGATATCACGATGCGTCACCTTCTCAATATATATTGCTACACATGCTATTCATCAACAAATTCAAGCAGTGTGTGTGTATGTGTATGTGTATATATATATATATATATATATATATATATATATATATATATATATATATATATATATATATATATATATATATATATATATATATATATATATATATATTTGTATTGTATCTGCTCTTAAAAAAGACACTTCCTGAATGAGTCTGAACACAGCAGACAAAAGGCAAAAACAAAAAAGCATAGAGCGGAAGATCAACAAGATAAATCACTAGGCAATAATCGATTATGGTCTGTCACAGCATCGATACCTGTCTCAACATTCAGACTCGGCGCCGTGGGTGCCAGGGCCTTTGGAACGCTCTCCCAACCACTAGGGCTGCTCGGTTATGGGAAAAAATGTAATCACGATTATTTCGGTCAATATTGAAATCACGATACTTTAACACGATTACTCGTTTACTTCTGGAAAGATGTTGAACTTAAAAAACAGTGGGAAAAGTTAAATAAATCAACAGTAAAAGAACACATGCAACTGTGAACTGTGCCTTAATACTTTTCCAATTCAAACTTTATTTTTTTTCATTCGAAACACAAGAGTTTTTCTCGATTATTCTGTTTTCATGATTATTGGGAGCCGATTAAATTTTGATTAATTGCACAGCCCTAATCTGTCACTGCATCGATGTCTTGTCCAGTCCCTCCAGAAAAACGTGATTATGCGATCGCAGAATTCAATGCCAAAGTCCGCATATTTAAGCGGGGCCCGCATTTTTTCAAATACGCCGCATAAATTGCCGATTTCCTGCGGGTCTTGCATTTCATTTCATAATTCCCACATTTTTATTGCAAAAAAGTCACATATATCTCAGCAGAAAATGTTGCGTTTACTTCACACAAGACAGCCATTTTCCCCTGTTGCCATGGGAACGTTATGAAGTGACGTCATTTCACCTACTGAGAACACGGTGTTGGGGGGGAATCACTTTTGTTTTTTTTTCATCAAATCGCAATTTTTGCAAGTTCCCGCAATTTCATCGCATAAAATTGCATAAATATCCCGCATATTCCATTGCATTTTTTAAGAAAACGTGCCGCATAATGAAGGATTTTTTGCCCGCAACAATCACAAAAAAACGTGTTTTTCTGGAGGGACTGATCAAAGGCAGATTCTGCAGTGCAGTGATTAATTTCAACGCCCCTAATGTACAGTATAACAATTGTAATTGAGAGACTAATCTCATCAGTTATTGACGTTTTTGTGCGAAGACTTTTGTTTTTCCCCAGTATTTAGTATAGCATTGTTTGCACTGAGGCGGTGGCTGTGGGATTGTAATACAAACACTGTAATTGAATGTGAGCTCTGTGTGTGTCATTGTTGTTTGTTAGGAGTGAAGAAGACGTTCCAGTGTGAGCTGTGTAGCTACACGTGCCCTCGACGCTCCAACCTGGACAGACACATGAAGAGCCACACAGACGAGAGACCTCACAAATGTCACCTGTGTGGAAGAGCCTTCAGGACGGTCACCCTGCTAAGAAACCATCTCAACACACACACTGGTATACACTACCACACATCTTGATAAAAGCATGGGACTCCAAAGACACGAAAACGTAGTAGTAGTTTTAGAGAAGTTTTTCAATACCATGCAAGCTCACATGTGTCTTGTTTTTTGTTCATGCAGGAACTCGTCCACACAAGTGCACAGACTGCGATATGGCTTTTGTGACTAGTGGAGAGTTGGTTCGTCATCGTCGCTACAAGCACACACATGAAAAACCCTTCAAATGCTCCATGTGTGACTACGCCAGTGTGGAGGTAACACAAGCTCCGGTCTTACACCGTTTCATATATTACATTTGCTACACTACTCTTCATCCACGACCACTCATCCAAAAGTGAAGAAGATGCATTCACAGTTCTTTAGTCAGCAGAGCTAGAGGGAACACGTTTTTTTGCTGTAGCGTTCTGATATGTGACGATGTGTTTGTGTGTGGATGTTGTGTAGGTGAGCAAATTAAAGCGTCACATTCGTTCCCACACCGGTGAGCGTCCATTCCAGTGCAGTCTTTGCAGCTACGCCAGCAGAGACACGTACAAGCTGAAGAGACACATGAGGACACACTCAGGTAAAACTCACAACGTACCTGCTTTTCTACACTTTTAAAGCAAAAGAGGAGGACCAAGTGACATATGTCAGTTTTCAAAGATGTAGGACCAGTGTGTGCGTGTGTGTGTATGTGTGTGTGTGTGTGTATATATATATATATATATATATATATATATATATATATATATATATATATATATATATATATATATATATATATATATATATATATATATATATATATTTGGGGGGGCAACCCCCCCCATATAAATTGTCTGTGTTTGTTGTATATTTTAGCTCCCTTACAAAAATATGTATTCCAATCAAAAGGTTAGGAGATCATTTGACCTTTTGCCAAAGCCCTCCTCAATTTCTCTCAAACATTTCTTTCTTCTCTCAGATCATTCATTTTCTCTCATGTAATAAAGACACAAATCTAGATCCATAAGATTTTAGATAAATAATCATCAGTAATGTGGACATAATGTCTAAGTGGGGAAAAGACAAATAATAGAAGAGCTAGAACAGTCTGGTAAGTTCAGAAAAGTACATCACTTTACTGTAATGCAGCCTTTAAAACCAGGAAAAGACACTTATGTTATATCACGATATTACAATATCCAAAATCTAAGACATATCCAGTCTCATCACGATATCGATATATTGCCCAGCCCTACTTGTCACTCCACTTGTCAGATTGCCCACGTCCCCCTGGCTGCCCGCTCGCCTCTCATTGAAAATAGGCGCGTCAATTGCTGCGGTCTTTTGGAAGTTTTAGGGCGATGTTTTTTTGTCCGGCCCACTATAGCGAAATGTGATTGGCTGATTCACCCGCCAACTACTAAACTAACGCACAGGCTCCGGACATCTGTCCCGGTCATGAAGGCCTAACCAATGAGTGACCGAGCTGCAACTTAATCTGATTGGATAACTATTTTTAAGGTTTTAGGTCACTAACACTGTCATTTCTGAAGCAAATTTGATAGAAAATCAAGCTCAAATTAGAATTAAAAGAGAATTAATTGAAATGTTAAATATGACATTTAAAATGCTGGTATGTTGGGCTTTCTCTGAAGTCGTAGAAGTCGCTAGGGGTTCCCCTCTGACATTGTACATTCTCTATCCACCTCTCAGGAGAGAAACCTTATGAGTGCTACATCTGCCATGCCCGATTCACCCAGAGTGGAACCATGAAGATGCACATTCTGCAGAAACACACGGAGAATGTGGCCAAATTCCACTGTCCACACTGTGACACCGTCATCGCACGCAAAAGTGACTTAGGTAACACCGACTTACTGGACAGACAAGATTTTGCGACATTGTTTTGTGTGTCTAACGTGCTTAATTTTGTCATCTGTGTGCATCTCCAGGTGTCCATCTTCGTAAGCAGCACTCATTCATTGAGACTGGAAAGAAGTGCCGTTACTGTGACGCTGTTTTCCACGAGCGCTATGCTCTGATCCAGCATCAGAAATCCCATAAGAACGAGAAGAGGTTTAAATGTGACATGTGCGACTACTGCTGCCGCCAGGTGCGTGCACACAAATATCTTCGAGTGGCGATATGTAGGGTTACCACGCTCTTAGCAAATGAGGAGTTTGATTTGATTATCAAGTAAAAACATAAGTCGCACTGAACTATAAGTCGCATTTGTTTAGAACCAAGAGAAAACATCACCGAAGCGGTAACACCAGCAAAATCATTTATATTCATCACCTTGGCAACTACCAGTGCGTGGAGACGTGACTGCACCGTTGACAAGCCTCTCCCGGCAGCGCGTTGTTCGAGCACCCATCTGTGGACTCGTTCCTCCAGCTCTGGCCATCTTGCTCTCAGCCCGCGATTAGCTTTTTGTGTTTTCTCCATTAGAGTTAGAGTAACCTCTGCTTTACGCCAGTCACTCACAAGCTTCACACTCACTCCAAACTTTTCTTTCTGCTGCTCGATTACCGTTTTCGGCTGCATATTTTACTACCTGCAGTTTGTAATCTGCAGAATAGGATTTTTTTGGGGGGCGCATTTTGTTTGCGTTCAGTCTTTCTCGGTTGTCTTTAAGTTAATATTTTAGTTAACAGTTTTTCAGTTGTTTAATGTTTTCAGGGGTTGCTAGGCTACAGGAGCACTGAGCAGCATAGAGCGCCCTCTCGCGGCTGTAGACGGTAATGTTTTCTCTTGGTTAATTTCTCACGGTTCATGTCAAATTAATTTTGATAAATAAGTCGCACCTGACTATAAGTCGCAGGACCAGCCAAACTATGAAAAAAAGTGCGACTTATAGTCAGGAAAATACGGTACACAACGAGATAGGTGATGATAATAATCATCAGTGATGTGGATACAATGATTATGGCGGTAAACAGCTCAAACTGTCTGGTTAGTTACATCACTTTACTGTAATGCAAGCTGTAATAACAGGAAAAGACAAAACTTGTGTCATATTACGATATCCAAAATCTAAGACTATATGAAGTCTCATATCACCATATTGATTTAATATTGATATATTGCCCAGCCCCGTATAGTACTGTCTGTGTAACTTTGTCGTATGCTGCTGGGTCCAGGAGCGCCACATGGTCATGCATCGTCGAACCCACACGGGAGAGAAACCGTATGCCTGCAGCCAGTGTGAGAAGACCTTCAGACAGAAGCAGCTGCTGGACATGCACTTCAAACGCTACCACGACCCCAACTTTGTCCCCACCGCCTTCGTCTGCCCCAAGTGCAGCAAGACCTTCACTCGCAGGGTAATAATTCTACCCGTCACACACCGGGAGTTTAGGTGGTTCAGCATGCCCTAATGAGTTATAAGTTATAAAAGTCAGCAGGCTATCTAACAGTGTGTTCTTGTAGAACACCATGGCTCGCCACGCTGAGAACTGCAATGGTGAAGTGGACGACGCTGAGAACGGAGCTCCAACCCCAAAGAAAGGAAAGCGAGGAAGAAAGAGGAAGATGAGGAGCAGGAGAGATGAGGATGACAGCGGTGAGAATTTGGTGTGAGCGTAATGCTCTGTTTGCTCTGTTCTGATTCGTGTTCGTGATGTCTGTCTTTGTCGCATCTGCGTGTCGTGCAGAGGAGGACCACGCCGAACTGGACGAGGAGGAGGAGGAGGAGGATGACGGTGAGGGTGAGGAAGAAGCATCGCTCCTACAGGAAGACGAGGAGCCAGAAAACATGGAACTGGACCAGGCGCCTGCCGCCATCCCAGTACCGGCTCCCGACGAGCCACCGGTCAAGAGGAAACGAGGCCGACCCCCAAAGAACGCCCCCAAGACTCCGACACCCAGCAAGTCGGTCAGGGTGGCTGCCAAGGCGGCGGCTTCTGGTGAGAACGCTGATAGGATTTATCAGACAGGAAGTTAGACCAGTTAGTTAATGTTGGGCCCTTTCATGGAATCTATGGATGTATTTAGTCCTGCGGTGGGGGTTGTGATTATATTTTAGCTACAGTGGATGTGCTTCTACAGTAGAAGCACATCCACTGTAGCTAAAATATAATCACAATTCTGTATTTAGTGTGTGGTTCCTAGTGACGTATCAGGCAGCAGCTTTCAGAGAGGTTGGTGTATACACGAGTTGTTGTTTTTACATGTGCCAATGAATTGTTAAACTAAAAATCTTCTTTGACCTTTCCTACTACCTGATGATATACAGCGTCTCACTTTCTCAATCTCAATTTCTCTTTGTAACTCTGTAAACCAATCACAGCAGCAGAACTGCTCTGTATCATACCTGCTATGTAATGCATTGCGTTATGTCGGCCTGCGCTGTGGCAATGGTTGTTTTTTTTAAGCTGGTAACGGCTCCGTTAAAAGTCATCAAATCAAGACACAAAAGTAACAATAAATAAATCAATTGTTGTAATAGAGCTGGCCGATTTTTTTTTTATTATTTTTTTTTTCTCCCTAAAAAAATTCTGCAATATTTTCATAAAAAACTCGATTTACGATTCGATTCCCCCCCCCCCCCCCCCTCTTCCATTTAAAACAAAATAACTGCGAACTGTAAATATATTTTAAAAATATATATTTATTGTATTTAATTAATTAATTGCATCAACATAAACAAAATTGCAAAGGCAAACCCTTTCTCTACCTGAAGAGTCACTGTGCAGTGTGCAACAAAGATTGTTAAACATCCAAATTATTTATACTGGATTTGGATTGAACTAATAAAACCTAAAAAAAAAAAAAAATCGATTATTTTGAAAATATGAATCGATTTGACCTACCAACTCAATTATTAAATCAAATTGATTTTTTTTCCCAGCCCTATGTTGTAACATGTAAAACTAGAACGGTTAAATTCACAGTGCAGGTGTTACCTGGCACAGGAATGAATAGCCACTTTTTTTATTATTATTATTTTTATTCCCATGACCCCTGAATGCAGCACCTCAGTGTGTCTTTGTTGTGTTGTAGCTGCCGCCATCATCCAGGTGGAGGATGAGAGCACCGGAGCAGTGGAGAACATCATAGTGAAGAAGGAGGATAGCGACGTCTCTGCGGTGACGCCTCTGGATCAGGGCATGGCCCTGACCGTGGAGGGGGTGGGGCTGGACGGCGAAGGGGTGGAGACTGTTGAGCTGGCTGTGAACGAGGAAACAGCGGCTGCCGCCGCCAACGGAGACCTGACGCCAGAGATGATCCTCAGCATGATGGACCGGTGAACTCGACACAGCCACACATGTAGCCGGACTATGAGTAAAATTGGCAAACGCACATTAACATTTCCACATCCCTGGCCTTCACCTCGTGTACCATCTGTGTGAGCTTGCAATGGCAGCCATTTTGCCTCCATTGAAGTGGCTGCAAAAAAAAAAAATCGTGCACAACGACCATGCACAAAGAAGGGAAGCCGCATGTAAATACTAAATACTTAACACAGTAGCTTCACATCCATGTACATCAACTGCATTCTGATGTTTGTGGGTGTCTCTCTCTCTCTCGCACATACACACACATATACACACACATAAAGTACCAGACCCCACTGCACATACCTGTGTCATCTCCCACATAATATACAGATATCATCCAAGCTATTGACAGACTGCTCTCTGCTCTTAAATGCTTATTTCGGTTTGAAAAGTCTTCTGAATGATGAGTGTGTTTTGCTACTTGTTTCTACCCAAAGCCACATCCTGTGTCGGTGTCTGCCCACGCCTTCTGCTCCTCGTTACGTTGCTCTGCCAAAAGGAGACATTATTTGATCTACCTTCACTTTTCACTTTGATTTTCTGCTGTCCTGCTTGCTGTTCTTGCAACTATGCCGGTTTAGCCAATTCCAAGCCTTTATATGTGTATATATAGATATTAATGTAGTTTTTCCTAATGAAATGTAGTATATGATACTTGAGTTTGTCTCTGAGATGCCACGTGCTCTCTGTCACATGATTCCCCCCCCCCAAAAAACTATGATTTTCCTCCTTGGCCTGAGTGAACACATCATGTGTTGTGATGTTGGTACATTTACAGGGAATTTTCTTTTATTTATGAGCAAACAGACACATTCAAATGAACTCAAGTCAGTGAAAACTGTTTTCAGATTTCCAGTGATTCGCCTTTGACATCCGAGCTGCCGGCCGCCAACCTAGTTCTAATGGAAACGTTCCCTCAGTCAGCTCATGCAAACGAAATGGTTGAGACAGCAGCTGATTTAGCTTCCGACGTAGTCTGAGAGGAAGTCATCACTAAATGAAGATGCGTGTCATTCATGGTTAATTTTGAAGGAGGTAGTTTGCCGTCACATCAATTTGAATGATCCGTGGCGGTTGGAGAAGATGCAGATAACCCTGATTCAGTCGGTTCTACGACGTCTGTCGTTAGAGATTTTGATCATTCCACGTACGTTAATGAACATGGAATTATGTCTTTTGCATTTGAATCATTTCACTTGAAGTAATGAGCAGTAACACACTCAAACATTGTTTGGCAAGGTAATACCAGCCGCTCTTTATTTTTGCCTTTGAATGTCGTCCCTTAATATTGTGCTTGGAACAAACAGTTCTCAAAGGCCAGATTGTGAATCAGTGTGTCACTCAAACGCCGCCCGCCCGCCCCCACAATAATCAGTGATCACCAACATGTAAATACACATTTTAAACCCTTTGCTTTTTGATTTGTTGTGAAGCTTTTTAATGTTTTAAATGGCTGATGCGGCGATGCGTTGGTTAAAAGGGATATTGAGGTTTTCATTTATTTGGCGCCGTGCCTGGTACTCCGTGTCCCGAGCTCTGAAAGGTGATCGGCTAAATGACCTCTTCATCATGCTTTCCTTAAGCCTCTGACACGCCAACCAGACGGCCGGCCAGTCGGACTGACCAGTCTCCCCGAGTTGGTCCAAAAATGCCTCGGAACGCACCGAAGCAAAGAGATGTAACGCGTCTCCATAGCAGCAGGCGGCGCTAATCTGTGTTGTCGCCCAAAAATGAAAACCGGCAGCTGATTGGACGAACGCGTCACGAGGGTCTGGCTTCTCCCGGATGTTACAACCGGGGGTAATGGCAACTCGTTCAGGCCGTGCAGAATCTGTCTTCATTTCAGATCAACAAAGGTCAGTTTAGAAGATTTTCATCAGATTTTGAGAGGCGTTCTTCACGCTCATCCCGCTCGTCATTTCCGGGTTAGCGCTCCACCAACCAATCAGATTGGTCATAGAGTCCGACTGCCCGCCTATTGATTCAACAAGTCAAATCGGCCAAAATGAAGGCCGACGGCTCCTCCGCACGTAACGCACGGAACAGACTCGAGTCGAGTCTGGTTGGCGTGTCGGCGCCTTTACAGACGAGTTCTTAACCAACCAAACTGAACTAATCAGAACCACTATCATTTCTCTGTGTATATTCTGTTGCTCGTAGCCAGTTTGTATTCTGCTGTTCTGAGTATTCTGAGTTTTTCAGTTGTAGTTTTCTGGCCAGTTCCTCTGCAGCTGGTCCAGTTCAGTAGCTCGACAGTCGCTTTGTCTCATTACGTTCCCCTCTAACCTTGATGTTAGGTTACTTTCACCTGTAAAGGAACAAGAGGTGTTTGAGTATCTGTTGAAAGACTAATCTACACACACACACACAAATACAGAATGAAGTTCAGCTAGTAGATTGTATGTAACGGCAAACAGCCTTCTCGTTTGTTTTCGACATGATTTATACCGTTTGTTGTACTATGTGACTTAATGAGCTTATTAAGACGACTCTTCCACACTATTCTGAGCCCTGGAGCCTGGTCGGGCTCGCCGTTCCACCTGCCCTGGGCCTTTAGTCGTGGTCCATTTGCAGGTATGTCCTCTCCAGGTCAATCACTCCAAGTCGGCGATCCCTGATTTGGATTTTACAAAAGAAACGCGGTTAAGATCGCTTGTGGGTTAGAACAAAAATGATTTTCAACCAATCTTATGATTTTTGAGTCTTCTGAAGATGTCAATCCTGAGACTTTCTTCGTGAGCGTGGACACAGGTTATGATGGTTATGTGGCCTTTATTTGGCTCTTTGATTAAGACCAAGACCTGTTATAGTTCCTCTGTAACATAACATTTGTTAGATGCCCAGAATTGTAAAAAAAAAAAAATACATAAGTATACTGGCTCTGAAGAACCATGGACACAGAAAGATGGCAGCACCAAGATCCTGGTAGAAGGTGTCTGAGGAATCAGTGCTCATAAATCAAAATGTACACTTTGTAAGAATCTTTCAGAAACATAAATAATAATAAATTCTGTGACTTGTACTGCCGTGGTCTGAGATTTCACCCTGTAAAAGAAGAAAGATCCAAATGTTCTGTTGTCAACCGATCATGTTATTGTTCTGCAGGCGGGCCGATGGAAGATGGATGTTTGACTGTTCTCATAGCAACAGCTTTGTTTTTGTTGTTGTTGGCACATTGCTTGTTTGTTTGGGCAGAAGAAGTGAGAGAACGGTTTTAAGATGGTTTTAATTAAAGCTCCTCCCTGTTTTAAGTTAAAGACCAGGAAATCATTTTGTCATGTCATTTTTGAAGATGAGACACTGTAAAGCTGATGGAAAATAAAATCATCCTACTGGGCCCACGACTGCTGCATGCTGCTTCTCTGTCAATTAGTTAAACGGTTGTTTTACAGTATGTGTTGAAGGAGGTCTAGTCTGGATCAACGGAGGTATATTTCCACGATAAATCCTGACGTCCCTTTCAGGAAACGACGACCTTCGAGCTACACGCTGAAAATGTCGAGTTGTGAAGAACATTTGGACGGTGCAACAAGGCAGGTCTGCTCGGTTCTTTCAGGGAATGATTGTAAAGATTTAATAAGAATATTTTTGGGTCATTTCCTCTCTAACTGGGACGTTTTATAAAGAACATGTCGAGGTCATTTCCTCTCTAACTGGGACGTTTTATAAAGAATATGTCGAGGTCATTTCCTCTCTAACTGGGACGTTTTATAAAGAATATGTCGAGGTCATTTCCTCTCTAACTGGGACGTTTTATAAAGAATATGATGAGGTCATTTCCTCTCTAACTGGGACGTTTTATAAAGAATATGATGAGGTCATTTCCTCTCTAACTGGGACGTTTTATAAAGAATATGATGAGGTCATTTCCTCTCTAACTGGGACGTTTTATAAAGAATATGATGAGGTCATTTCCTCTCTAACTGGGACGTTTTATAAAGAATATGTCGAGGTCATTTCCTCTCTAACTGGGACGTTTTATAAAGAATATGTCGAGGTCATTTCCTCTCTAACTGGGACGTTTTATAAAGAATATGTCGAGGTCATTTCCTCTCTAACTGGGAAGTTTTATAAAGAATATGTCGAGGTAATTTCCTCTCTAACTGGGACGTTTTATAAAGAATATGTCGAGGTCATTTCCTCTCTAACTGGGACGTTTTATAAAGAATATGTCGAGGTCATTTCCTCTCTAACTGGGACGTTTTATAAAGAATATGTCGAGGTCATTTCCTCTCTAACTGGGACGTTTTATAAAGAATATGTCGAGGTAATTTCCTCTCTAACTGGGATGTTTTATAAAGAATATGTCGAGGTCATTTCCTCTCTAACTGGGACGTTTTATAAAGAATATGTCGAGGTCATTTCCTCTCTAACTGGGACGTTTTATAAAGAATATGTCGAGGTCATTTCCTCTCTAACTGGGACGTTTTATAAAGAATATGTCGAGGTCATTTCCTCTCTAACTGGGACGTTTTATAAAGAATATGTCGAGGTCATTTCCTCTCTAACTGGGACGTTTTATAAAGAATATGTCGAGGTCATTTCCTCTCTAACTGGGACGTTTTATAAAGAATATGTCGAGGTCATTTCCTCTAACTGGGACCTTTTGGGACTGATTGGTGGGATTTCTGTGGATGAAGTACACGGATATACACTGGTAAGAGACAATGAGGTTTAACCTTGTATCGGCTGATTTAAATATCTCACATTACTGTGTCGTGTCAACAGTTCACTTTATTTAATGTTGTACGTGGCGTTTTTTGGAATAGTAATTTGTGTCTAATAACGATAACTAACAAAGTTGCATTGCCTAACTAAAACATTGCATCTCCTCCCTTCAGGATCCATGAATGTACAAATATTTTTCATTTCAAGATTCACTTTATTATCCCACGTTGCAGGGAGTTTGGATTGGACTTCCACCCATGTTGCATTCATGAACTCATGGTCCTCACCATCAGCTCTGAGTGGCAGCCGTTACAGAGACCATCAACAGGCGTGTTGCAGGTCAGCGAGCCCTCAGTAACCAAACCAAGGTATTAGTCCGAGGAGACTGTCAGATGGTCTCCTCTTCTGGTTATGATCACCCCAAATCTTTGTATTTCTCAATAAACCTGAAATGTAGATCTCCTAGTTAAACCTAGGATGGCGTTATCACCCCCCGGGGGGTGTTAGACGTGTTACACTCCGATTTAACCCTTGTGTGTTCTTCCCATCGACCTGCAACTTTTTGGTTTTCTGAGTCAAAATTTGAAATGAAAAACCTTTATCAACGCTTTGGTCGTCTTTTTTGACACTTTTGTGGCTTTCCCCGATGTTTTTGTCACTTTTTTCAACGTTTGTCAACTTATTCTTTGTCACTTTGTGTCACTTTTACTGACATTTTTGTCACTTTTTTAACATTTATGTCACTTTTTTAACATTTATGTCACTTTTTCTGACATGTCACTTTTTCTGACATTTTTGTCACAAATTTAGAAATTTTTATCACTTTCTAACATTTTTGTCACTTTTTAACATTTATGTCACTTTTTTTAAACATTTGTGTCACTTTTTCTGTCATTTATGTCACTTTTTTAAAACATTTTTGTCACTTTTCTGACATTTTTGGCACATTTCAGAAATTTTTATCACTTTCTAACATTTTTGTCACTTTCTGTCATTTATGTCACTTTTTAACATTTATGTCACTTTTTAACATTTATGTAACTTTTTTACATTTTTGTCACTTTCTGACATTGTTGTCACTTTTTAACATTTGTGTCATTTTTTTAAACATTTTTGTCACTTTTTCTGACATTTTTGTCACATTTCAGAAATATTTATCACTAACATTTTTGTCACTTTTCTGACATTTTTGTCACTTTTTGTCATTTTTCAGAATCTTGTCACTTTTTAACATTTATGTCACCTTTTCTGACATTGTTGTCACATTTCAGAAATTTGTCACTTTTTTCTAACATTTTTGTCACTTTTTACATTTTTCTAACATTGTTGTCACTTTTTTAACATTTGTGTCATTTTTTAAACATTTTTGTCACTTTTCAGAAATATTTATCACTTTAACATTTTTGTCACTTTTTTTTAACATTTTTGTCACTTTTCAGAAATATTTATCACTTTAACATTTTTGTCACTTTTTTTTAACATTTTTGTCACTTTTTGTCACTTTTTAACATTTTTGTCACTTTTTGTCATTTTTTAGAATCTTTTGTCACTTTTTAACATTTATGTCACCTTTTCTGACATTTTTGTCACATTTCAGAAATTTTTATCACTAACATTTTTATCACTTTTTTAACATTTTTGTCACTTTTTTAACATTTTTGTCACTTTTTTAACATTTTTGTCACTTTGAACAGAACTGAACTCATCTTCACCTAAATTTACCCCAACTAGTCTTTCTGCATCCTTTCTCATGTTAAGGGTGAAATGGCGAGGCTTTGGCCAGAGATGTATTTCATACTGCTGAGCAACAGATGATGACAGAATGCTGATAATTGTAGCAGATTTTAAAAACTGATGTGCACTCATAGCTGTCGCTGGAGAAAGAAAATAGAAATTACATTTCCTCTGTAAAAGCTGACGATTTATTAAACTATAATTACTGCTTGGTACCGATTTCTAAAAGGTCATCTTTTATGAATGTATATTTTGTGATGAACACCGCAGCTACATGCTGCAAGATTTTATGACTGGATTTACATTCTGTGGAACAAAGATGGGAGCATGTATACTTTACTGCAAAGTAACTCAACACCTCCCTGCCCAGCCTGCCCCCCCACTAATAGATGCCTAGTTGGTCCCAAAAGTCACATATGGTCCCTGGTCAGGTTCATGACCAGCCAGCTGCTGACGGACTCAGGAAGATGTAGTCAGTGGCGATCTGAGAAGAGGGAAGGAAGAGAGACAGCTGGTCAGACAACAGATATATTTGAACTAGATTAAATAATATTTAATGTTGGTCATCTAGCAGGTAAAACAGCTGTGAGTGACTGTGCCAAAATACCAACCATGTTATTACAACTTAAAGTGAAATATTACAACAGCATGCAAATAAGTGAAAAGTTGCGTTGTGTCTTAATATAGGAGGACACTCCTCAGTGATGGGTCCGCTGCAGGCCTGCATGCATGACGGCCATCGTAAACCCCCAGCCGAGGACTCACTGATCTTCCAGTGGTAAGCCTCAACTGGGGGGTCTGCATACGGTATCCCATAGAACATCTGGGCTTTGTCCACCGTAATCCCCTTGACCTGGCCATCTTTGGTCAACAGCACAGGTCCAGCAGCCCCGTTTGTGTCCTGATTGACTGGTTTGCTCTGTAACTGAGAGGACTTCAGGTCGTCCCAGCTCAGTCGCTCCAGTCTTTGCCGGGATGCAGGGCCACCGCACTGCAGCAGACCCGCTGTGTGCTTGCCAGACTGTGCGATGCGAACGCCGCTCTGCACATTTAATGCAGGGACGTAGCTAAGTATTTGGAAGGCAGGGGGCTAAAGGGGTTTTTATGGTTGTGCGGAGGCTCCACGCAGAGCTTTCGCCGTAGCCTACGTAACTGGCCTGATGTTTATACTTG